>OY821519.1:237500625-238100625 GCA_963682025.1 Cordilura impudica
GCTGTTTGTAACAACCAAAAATATTTGACCTAGACCCATCTTTAATTATACCGATCGAATCAGAATCACTTTCTGAGTTGATTTAACAATGTCCGTCCGTCCGTCCGTCCGTCCGTCCGTCCGTCCGTCCGTCCGTCCGTCCGTCCGTCCGTCCGTCCGTCTGTGTGTCCATGTAAAGCTAGTAATCAAACTGCAGGTCGCAAATATGAATATATTTTGATGAAATTTGGTATGTAAGCTTTTATCGGCCATGGGATGAACGCTATTGAAATTGGTGAGAATCGGTCCATGTTCAGACCTAGCCCCCATACAAATTACCCATATGAAATCGACATAAATTGCCATAAGATCCAAATTGTCATATAGATCTTACTCAAATTGGGTTTGTATGCGTTCATTACATCCACTAATGAGTAGTCCAAAAATGATCCCTTTGACCCCATTTAGAGCTGCTTCCCGATCTTCAGTTAAATCTATTAAAAAGCAAAAATATTGCACTGATTCTTCTCAAATTTTGTTTGTACATATTTTTGCAAAATACAAGAGACTTTACCAAACATGATCAAGATCGGTCCATTTTTGGACCTAGTCCCTTTATAGATATAGCATCCGATATGAATTTTTCATATCTGCAGCCAAAAAAAATTAATAAAAATCCCACTCAAATTTGGTTTTTGCTTATTTTCAATGTCCAGTTAGTTGGGCCTAAGAGATAGGGTTTCTAAACGCATGGTATAGGGTATCGTATAGTCGGTCTAGACCGACTATAATTTTCTTACTTGTTTTTTATTTATTTTGTTGAATTTTGTTCTTTATTGACGCTAGTTTTAGCAAATCCTTTTTTGGCCTACAATTAATGACTGCGTCATTTTATTTAAAACCTCTACTTATCAATTTGTTTTATTCATTCGTTCTATTTAAACCTCGATTTGTATATATATATATATATTTTTTTAATGAAACGTTAGTTGCTGAGCTTTTGGCTTACTCTATTGCCCTTTGTTGGGGTATGTTGTGCTAACCACTGTTATAATTTATATGTTAAGCCAATTTAAAATTGTAAAAATTACCATTTTACAGTGTTAAATAAAAATTAATTACAGCAATTTATTGTTACGCTAACAAACCCACCTTCGTCATTCGCATTCGGTTGGTTATGTCTGATGAGGATGATGAAGTGAGTGGAGAATTTCTAATTAAATGAATTACAATGTGTATAAAACAAAACAGAGACGTAGTAGTTGTAGAGCTAAACTTAAGCTCAATCAAATAAATTGTTATGGAGTCTGGGACTCTGTACAGAATATCTATAGTATTAACAAGCAAGGCGATTTCTTGTGACCGATGTAAGTTTCACAGATTTGCCCCGATTTTGACAAAAAGTTTATCATTTGAAAGGTATTTCTTTTTAGCTGTTACTCAGACTTACAGATTTTCATCGTATGGAATATTTTTTTTGAGTTATGATCGTTTAAAGTTGCTACTAACACATACATAAAATTATACAATGCTATGTTTGGGTTTATTTAATTTGCTAATGTGTTTCTGTTAATGTGTTGAGTTTGTTTTCTTCATTTAAAATGAGCTGAATTGCGAAGCATACCTTTAGGGTCTTTATTAAATGATTTATTATATATTATTATGGATCCTTGGACAATATTTATTGCTGTATTAAATGTCCTTCTATCTGTCACCAAGAAGAAGTTGGGATTGTTGGATAAAATCTATATTCTTGTTTAATAATTAATAATTATAAGCGAAAATATTAAGAAACCTCTAGAGTTGCAGAAAGGAACAATTTGTATAGCTTTGAAGTATAGTAGCGGCTTGTGAAAAAACTATAACAACAAGTAAGAAAATTATAGTCGGTCTAGCCCGACTATACGATACCCTATACCATGGTTTAGAGACCCTATCTCTTCGGTCCAACTAATTGGATATATCAAATAAGCATAAACAAAATTTAAGTGGCATTTTTATAAAATTTTTTCGCTGCAGATATGAAAAAGTTCATATCGGATACTATATTTATATGGGGACTAGGTCGAAAAATGGACCGATCCAGACCATATTTGGTAAAGTCACTTATACTTTGAAAAAATATATACAAACCAAATTTGAGAAAAATCTGTGCAATATTTTTTTGATAGATTTAAGTGAAGATCGGGAAGCAGCTCCATATGGGGCCTATAACTAAGAATTTCCCTATAGGGATTATTTTTGAACTACTGATTAATGGATGTAATAAACATATATAAACCCAATTTGACTGAGATCTATATGATAATTTGTAAGTTATGGCAATTTTTGTCGATTTCATAGGGGTCATTTGTATGGGGGCTAGGTCTGAACACGGACCGATTCTCACCAATTTCAATAGCGTTCATTCGATGGCTGATGGAAGCTTATATATCAAATTTCATCAAAATGTATTCATATTTGCGACCTGTAGTTTGATTACAAGCTTTACATGGACACACAGACGGACGGACGGACATTGCTATTTCGACTCAAAAAGTGATTCTGAGTCGATCGGTATAATTAAAGATGGGTCTAGGACGAATATTTTTGGTTGTTACAAACAGCAGCACAAAGTCATTATACCCAAACCACATAGTGGAATAGGGTATAAAAAATATTATTTACAATAGACGTTAAGGAAGTAATTAAAAAATTTTCACCTCAGGCTAAGTTACCAATCTAAATTTTCACTTTAACAATTTCTATCTAAAAAATTTCCCATAAATTTTTTTTCCCTTAATTTTTTAAATAATTTTCATGAAGTACATTTCCTAAATTAAACAATTTTTTTTAAATTTTACTCCTAAGGATTTCAACAAACAGACAGAGAGATGGACATCGCTATATCCACTCGAGTTGTTATCAAGATCAAACATTATAAACGAAATGACAAACTGTGACATAATAGGGTGAGTCAAATTGTAGGGGGCCGAAAAAACATGCATGGATTCATCGCAATTCTGGTACTATGGGCCATAACAAGTATATTTTGCCAAGGAACCATACCTCTAAAATCATTTTCGAGCCAGCCAAAATTTCGCTGAAAACATTTTCATAATATTTTCCATAATGCTCATTCAAATGTTAAAAAATTATTGAAAATGTGTATACCTTTGATTCCTTGGGTCGGGAAATCCACTTTTCACAATTATTTATATTTTAAACAGCCGCCAGGGGGCGTTTTCGTACATTTTTTTTTTTTTTGGATTTTTTCACCTTTTTGGGAAAATTGACCAAGTATTGCACAAATCGACGATCTTCGACCTTCCCATATTTTAAACAGCCCAATATGTTCAGTGCTGAAAATTATGGGGGTATCCATAAACGACCTATAACGATTTTATTCAATTTAAGAAAAAAATTGTTTTTTTTTATTTACTCACATATATAAAAAACGAGTCTTTTGACTTAAATTGAATGAAATCGATATAGGTCGTATATACATAGGTACCCCACATATTTTTTAACGCTGAGTATTTTGGGCTGTTTTAAATATGGAAAAGTCAAAGATTCGTAGATTTGTGCAACAATTTTGTCAGTTTTCCCCTAAAAATGGGGGAAAAAAATCCACAAACATTCACGAAAACGGCCCCTGCGGCTATTAAAAATATAAATACTTGTGAAATATGGATTTCCCGACCCAAAAACCCCAGGTGTGCACATTTTCAATAATTTTTTTGACATTTAAATGACAATTATGGAAAATATCATAAAAATATCTTCATCGAAATTTTGGCTGGCTCGAAAATGATTTTAGAGGTATGGTTCCTTGGGCAAATATACTTGTTATATCCCATAGTAGCAGAATCGCGATGAACCCATGGAGTGAAAATAATTGACCCACCCTAATATCTACCATGAAAAGAATAAATAGAAAAATATAAAAAAAATTTTTTGTCTTAAAATTAATTTTGTTTTAATTCAAATAAAAATTTTGAGGTGCGAAAAAATCATTCGAAAGTAAAGGGTAATACAAACTAATCAAATTCCCATCCAGCATTATGATGGTATTAGTGAAAATTTGTTAGTATGTGTGACACCGACGATGCTAGATGGAAAATCAAAAATTTTAGATTTTTGGCATGCTGGATGAGAGATTTTGATGAATGTATTGTATTTTCTCATGCTGTACAGGTCGTACAGCGAATGTATATGCTAACGTCAAGCACACGTAAACGATCCTTGATGTTAAGCGGTTTACAAGTGTATAGTGGCCTTAAGTAGGTGCGACGTCAATCAATAAAAACAATTTTTTTGTGTTTTTTTTTTTCTGTCAAAATTAATCAAAACAAAAGTGTCCAAACAACTTTGGACCTCCAAAATAATAAAACAAAAATGAATTTTTAATATTTATTATTTTTAATATTAATTGTTAATATTAGCTTAAGACAAATCGCTAAAACTTGAAAAATATATATATTTGAATTATTAGTTGCCAACCGTTAAATTTAGTAATCGCGTAAATGTAATTTCGAAAATATATTCAGCGGTTTCAATTTTATTAAAAAAAAAAAAACAAACGAAGTACATTAAAACGAAGTATCATAATATTGTACAAAAAATTTCTAACTTACTTATCATTTGGACTTTCAATCGTACACAGCTAAAATTGAATTTATTAATAAAAAAAAAAAAAACTTTGTGCATCAAAAAAACCATGAAATTCTTTTAAAAAAAGGTGTACGATCCCAAGAAGGTGAGCATCACAATTCCAACATTTAAATTTACATAAACAAATCTAACTCTTCTTTTTCTTTATGTCCCATAACCCCAATTATAATTACTCCAACTCGAGGAATTATAATTACATCTCTTTAAAGATTGTGACATTTCCCCTCCAACCAAAAGAGATTTTAACATTATTCACTCAGAATAATACAAAAAGTTTTGAGTTTAGAAATTTTTTTTTGTTGATTCTTAATTTCTTTTTTAGGAATGTACGAGAGTGGTGCATGAACTGCACAACTTTTTACTTAACATTTAGCACTTAGCATGGTCGCCATGTCATACTTTCATTTGAAAGAGCTCAGTCTAGTAAATTAAGGGGAGTCCTTTGTTTATACAGAAATTTGTTGCCTGATAAGGTTGAAATTATGGTGCCAAAGCACCATAAATTCCGAATTTTGGGATTTGTTTTGTTCACAATACTTTTAGCCTGGAATATCCTTAACAACTTCGCTGAAGAAAGTATATAGAAAAAACAACACCGTACAAGATAAGGACTGTTAAGCAAGGATTTATTTTATTTTGTATGAAGCCATCTTGATAACCGAAATAGAACGAACCCCTTGATTCGTTCATTTTTACCTGTACCGTCCAAAAATATTTTTAATGTAAAATTTTTTCACAGAAATTACTTAAAACGAGTAGATATAAGGCCACGCAATGAGCGGCAAAGCGGTGAGCGGCGGGGCGGTGAGCGGAAAAAAATTAAAACATATGAAATACTACTGAAGTGGCCATGCAATGAGCGGCATGTGAGCGGCATTTTTGAGCATCTAAGCAGCGCCGCTCAGGAATAGAACTTGTTCTAATTTTTAGTTGTTTTCTGAGCGGTAAAGAATAAAAATGGCAAAAAAAAATGGCTTTTCTTTGCTTTGTTAATCTGTAGCGCGACTCAGTAAGTTCTTTTAACGATAATCGAATCGTAAAAAAAAGAAAACAACATAATTATCGATTTTGGTATTCAGCAAAATTTTTAAACGATATTCGCTATTATTAAAGTCAGCTGTTGTTGTTATCTTAACTGACAACCATTTTTGTGTTGTTTTTGAATCGATAAAAAGGTTGAAATGTAGTCATACATAAATAAAAATCATTAAATAGTGAAAATATTTTGCTTTTAATATAAAAACTTTTTACAAAAATAATAAATAATAACATTGACAATGGCATTTTGACACCTAACCGCTCAGAAATGACGCTCAGTAATAAGCCACTTACCGCTCAAACTCGCCGCTCTGCCGCTCACCGCTCTGCCTCTCGCTGCTTTGCCGCTCATTGCGTGGCCTCGGCCTTATGCAGGCCATAGACGTTGCGACGGTTGGTACAACTTGGTTAGTAATCAAGTTGGGTGTTTTGCACACAAACGATACAACCTCATTGTACAACTTTATTTTGAAAAAAGTCATGTTGAGTGAACATGGTATCGCATATGTGCGCCTGAATCACGTTTGCCGACGGCAAATAAAACTCACGCACAATGTTTTTTTTTAACTTGTGTTTAAATTTTTAAAAAATATAAATTATATTTTTAAATTAATTTTCTTAAAATATCCTTTAAAAAGTTATGTCTTTTTCAAAAGTTTTTGTTTTATGTTTAAGAATTAAACACAAAGATATTTATAAATAATTAATTGAATCGATATTTTTGTTCGAAGTAAATATCAGAGATGATAGTTAAATCATTAGAGATTAATAAAAATATTAAATGTTACATGACATAAACACATAAATAATAAAATCATTTAGAGCCGCTATTACTTATATGAAAAATACAAGTCTAAATAGTTGATTTAAATTTTTTTTAATGATATGACGACCACTACGTACATATATAAACACAAAATAGAATGAAGTTGCATGAAATGCCCACAAACGTTGCGATCGAGTTGGACAACTTGCCAGAAAATCAAAACTTTTTGATTTTTCGTGCAACCAAGACACAACTTAATACAACGACCCCACAAACGTTGCAATCTCGTGCCCAACCTATTCAAGTTGTACCAACCGTCGCAACGTTTATGGCCTGCATTAGGCATCCGCTGGTATGCGATAGTACTTTGTTTTATCGAGCTCATAAACCATTTATTTCTTTTTATCAAGTTCATAAACCATTTATTGTAAGTAAAGACGCGTATACACACAAGGAAAAAAAATCGGTAGCCGAATTACTTTTAAGTTTATTAAATGAATTTTCGATTGTATGAATAGATATTTTACAGAAACGAACCATTTCCTATTGTGGTAACATGTTTACTGTTGAGACAATATAATTGTAATTGCAATCAACTTAAAATTTGGTTACTAACGAAATTCAATGAGCTGCGTCACAGACTGAGCCAGTGAATCGGTGGACCAATGAGCCAGCAATGAGCAGTGATGCCAACTTAGCGGTTTTCACTCTAGATTTAGCGCCTTTCGACGATCCAAAAATCCAAATTTTTCCATTTGCGCCTTTCGTCTTTGTGTTTTTAGCTTTTTTAGTGCTTTTAGAGTTTTTTGACTACTACAGTAAATTATAAACAAAAATCTTGATGATGTTATTAATTCTATAAAAGACTTTTTAAAAGGTAAAAGATAAATCGAAGGGTACGAAAATTGACTTAACAATTTAAACTTAAGTTAATGTAAAAACCGAGCCAGAAGTAATTTAGTTTAAATTCAAAAAGTCAGTCAATGAATACCCAATTTTTTAATTATCAAGTTTCGTTATAGATTTATATATTAAAAACATAGACTAAACATTTAAAGTTAATGTTATGCAAATTATAAAATTCCATAAAATATTTTTAATAAAATTAATCTACTTCCAAAAAACAATCTGAATAATTACCTACTTAGTATGAAGAAAAAAATAACCCTAAATTCTATTTGAAAATGAACAGTTGCAATAAAATTTTCCACGTACATATATTATATTTTTATACCCTAGACCACTATTTGGTTTGGGTATAATGACTTTGTGCTGCTGTTTGTAACTACCAAAAATATTTGACCTAGACCCATCTTTTATTATACCGATCGAATCAGAATCACTATTTGATTCGATTTCACGATGTCCGTCCGTGTGTCCGTCCGTCCGTCCGTCCGTCTGTGTGTCCATGTAAACTTTGTAATCAAACTGCAGGTCGCAAATATGAGTATGTTTTGATGAAATTTGGTATATAAACTTTTATCGGCCGTAGGATGGAAATCGGTCCATGTTCAGACCTAGCCCCCATACAAATGACCCCTATGAAATCGACATACATTGCCATAAGATCCAAATTATCATATAGGTCTTACTCAAATTGGGTTTGTATGCCTTTATTACATCCATTAAAGAGTAGTGCAAAAATTATCCCTATGGGACAACCCCTACTCATAGGCCCCATGTAGAGCTGCTTCCCGATCTGCACTTAAATCTATCAAAAAACAAAAATATTGCACTGGTTCTTTTCAAATTTTGTTTGTGTATATTTTTGCAAAATACAAGAGACTTTACCAAACACGATCAGGATCGGTCCAATTTTAGGCCTAGTGCCCATATAGATATAGCATCCGATATGAACTTTTTCATATCTGCAGCCAAAAAAATTAATAAAAATCCCACTCAAATTTGGTTTATCTTATTTTCTATGTCCAGTTAGTTTGGCCTAAGAGATAGGGTCTCTAAACGCATGATATAGGGTATCATATAGTCGGTCCAGACCGACTATAATTTTCTTGCTTGTTTATAATCTAGAATATTAATAGGTTAGGCGATTTTTTGTTACCGATGTTTTGGTCTATCGTTTTATCCTGATTTTAATCAAACGTATATTATGTGAAAGGTATTTCTTTTTAGCTGTTCACCAGATTTACAGATTTTCATTTTTTTGTTTTCCTTTATTTTGAGTAAATTTCATTTAACGTTGCTACAAACAACATCAAATTATACATATCCTATGTGTGTGTTTATTAAATTTGTTAATGTGGTTGTTAATGAGTTTGTTAATGAGTTTTTTTATCTTTATTCACAATAACAATAAACCAAAAAAGTGTTGGTATGTGAATTGCCCAAGTTGAAAAATAAAGTTGTCCAGAAATTGCACTCGCACTTCGAGCGCTGGAATCTGCTAGTTTACAAGTAAAAAGTAACATCAAATAATTCTTAGCGCTTTTCGTTTCATTCAAACTTAACGCCTTTTAGCAAATTTTGAGTTACTGCTTTGCGCATTTTACTTGAAAAAGTTGGCATCACTGCCGATGAGTATAAATACATTAAGTCTTTTTAGTATTTTTTAATTTTTAACTCAATTTTAATAAAGTTTCTTCATTGATATTTGATCACATTTGAGGTGAATTTTTTTTAGTTTTGAAAATTTTTCATCCCTTTAAGTAATCTGCTTTTGAAAACAAAAAATTTATTTGTTAAATATTTTATTAAATTATTTTTTAAATATTTTTTCATTCTTTTTGTGTGAAGGCCAAATTATTTAATTTAGTCTAGAAATATTTATAAGTGAAATTAATGATTAAGCCCTGAAAACACAAAAAAAGAAAAGAAATAAATATTTATTTTTGTCTAATCTAGTTCAAAATACATAAGCGAAATGAAATCTAGGAAGATACAACAAATATATTAATGAAAACTAGCAGATTCCAGCGCTCGAAATTCGAGTGCAATTTCTAGGCAACTTTCAACTTAGCAAATTCTCAAACCAACACTTTTTTGGTTTATTATTATTGTGAATAAAGATGTCAAACTCGTTAACAAACACATTTACAAATTTATTAAACACACACATAGCATATGTATAATTTTATGTATGTGCTAGTAGCAACTTTAAATGCAATTTACTCAAAATAAAACAAAAGATTTAAAAATCTGTAACTCTGGGGAACAGCTAAAATGAAATACCCTTCAAATAATATATGTTTGGTCAAAAGCGGGATCAAATGGTAGAACAAAAAATCGGTAACAGAAAATCGCATATCCTATTAATATTATAGATAATAACTTTTTTCCCAAAATTTATAATTTAGGTAAAAAAAAAATTATGAAATGATAATAACTTAAAAATGTGAAGTAAAAAAAAAACAAGTAAGAAAATTATAGTCGGTTTAGACCGACTATACGATACCCTATACCATGCGTTTAGAGACCCTATCTCTTAGGCCCAGCTAACTGGACATAGAAAATAAGCAAAAACCAAATTTGAGTTGGATTTTTATTAATTTTTTTGGCTGCAGATATGAAAAAGTTCATATCGGATGCTATATCTATATGGGCACTAGGCCTAAAATTGGACCGATCCTGATCGTGTTTGGTAAAGTCTCTTGTATTTTGCAAAAATATACACAAACAAAATTTGAGAAGAATCAGTGCAATATTTTTGTTTTTTAATAGATTTAAGTGAAGATCGGGAAGCAGCTCTATATGGGGTCAAAGAGATCATTTTTGGACTACTCATTAATGGATGTAATGAACGCATACAAACCCAATTTAAGTAAGATCTATATGACAATTTGGATCTTATGGCAATTTATGTCGATTTCATATGGGTAATTTGTATGGGGGCTAGGTCTGAACATGGACCGATTCTCACCAATTTCAATAGCGTTCATCCCATGGCCGATAAAAGCTTACGTACCAAATTTCATCAAAATATATTCATATTTGCGACCTGCAGTTTGATTACAAGCTTTACATGGACACACAGACGGACGGACGGACGGACGGACATTGTTAAATCAACTCAGAAAGTGATTCTGATTCGATCGGTATAATTAAAGATGGGTCTAAGTCAAATATTTTTGGTTGTTACAAACAGCAGCACAAAGTCATTATATCCAAACCACATAGTGGTATAGGGTATAAATCATGGTACGTCGACAGTTGAAAATCGTCGATAATTTAAAATATTTGCTGGATCAGAATATTTATTTATTTATTAATTGAATATTAATATTATATAAGATGTTAAGGAGTGCTAGCAACTAAGGCTTTCGAATCCGACAAGGTTATATATACGTTTTAAATAAGATTTTGTAAATAATTTTCAGATATGAATTTCTACATTAATTTGATATTTTTATCACATGTGTTTTTGAGAAGATCTGTTGGTATATTTGTTCCGAATAGGTGTGTTCTGGATGTGTTGTAGGTTATGCACTCGTCAAGGATGTGGTTGACATTAAGTAGTTAGTTGCAGGTAGAGCAAATAATTGCAGTAGTTCCATTGTACAGATGCTCATGTGAAAACTTGCAGTGACCAATTCTAAGCCGAACAAATGTAGTGGTTTCTCTCCTCGTGCAGTTTCTTGGGTATGATGGTTTTTTCCCCATTGGATTTATATTTTTGTACCTGTGTTGATAGTTGGACCCATTTCTGGTTTTATCAGACATCAAAAAATTGGAAATGGTGTTTAAAATATCGCGACCTTCCCAAGTCGGATAATTGTGTAATGGTCGTCGTTTAGCTTCTTCAGCAGCTGAGTCAGCATATTCGTTGCCAGTAATACCGACGTGTGACGGTACCCACATTATTTTAATTTTTCCCAAATTTTTAATAGATATCTTTCTGATTTCGTTAATTATGGATGAATCATATTGAGTGTTTTTGATAGCAAGTAAACTATAAATTTTGAATCATTTTGTGAGGCGAATTTGATTGCAAATAGTATAGCTAAAGCTTCAGCTGTAAAATTAGAACAGTAGTTATCAATGAAGCCAGTGGATGTAAGACTGCCGTCTTGAGTTACTGTTGCGAATGTTGTAAAATCAGTTGATTTGGACCCATCGGTGTAAATAAACGTCCAACCGGTGCCTAAATATCTATCTGCGATGTAGTTAAATATTTGTTTGTAAATTGTTGCCGAGGTTGAGGTTTTAGGCAAGTCTACTAACGATAGAATGAACGATTTTTCACCTGTCAGCCATGGAGGTTCGGATTGATGCTTAATAAGTATAGGTTGAATTTGGAGGTTAAGATTTCTAGAAAATTTTATGCATCTAGCAATGGTAGATTCCCGTCTAGGAATCCGTATACATTTTTGAACTTTTTTGCCCTCTTGATATAAGATTCGGTTACGATTTATAAAAAGTTTTGGTATGAGTTTGTAGGTTAACTTCAAGGCCCGATCTTTTATAGAGGGCATGCCAGCTTCTGCCAAAATGTTAGTAGTGGGGATAGTAGGGAAAGCACTAATGCGACGGACCGCTGCGTGATACGGACCCTGGATCAATTTTATATGGAAAAGGGCGCACCATCCATAAATAGGTAAAGCGAAGTCGATTTTTGAGAGCATGATTGATCGAGTTATATTTATCATGGTGGAGATATGTATCATAAAGTTTTTTGATGTTAAATATTTAACAATATTCAATCTCGAGTTCAAATTTTTTCTCAATTGTTGTGTTCTTTGAAGGTGAAGCCTTTATCGAAAATAACACCTAAGATGCGTAAGTAATTAACTCTTTTGATTTTAACGTTGTTGAATAAGAGCAATTATGTTTTTTGCACATGTAAAGTAAGGAAAACTTCTCCAAAATATTTAAAAAAAATCTCCTTAACTTTGTTGTTATCATTAAGTTTTGTAAAGATAACGGCATCGTCAGCATAAATACCATGTTCGATATGTTTTTGAGCAGTAATAATTTTGCTAAATTCATTAAAAGCTATGATAAATAAAACGACTGACAATGGCGATCCTTGTGGAATTCCATTGTTTAATGGTAGAGTTCTAGAAAGCTGACCATTAATTCTGACAATCAGTCGGCGATGCCACAAGAAATTTTTTATTAAAGTATACATATTTGTGCCTATTTTCCAATCAGCCCGTTGATTTAAGACTATATTATTAAAAATATTTCAACTATTTATTTGTATGAAACTTCTATTTGAAAAAATGACTTTTTAACGTTAAACGCCTCTGTTTTTGCGCATTAGTCTTAATTAAGTGAATGACATAAATAATTTGTCCGTCAGTATTTTCATTTAATTTCTAACTTTTTTAACGGCATCTTTACTCCAACTTGAACTAAACATAGTTTAGCAAAACTAATGTGTCATAATTACCAAAAAAAAATAAAAAATAAATAAATAAAATTCTTCATCACAACCTAAACCAACATCATCATAACCAGCCATGCAAACATAGGGCTACAGACAAACTACAATTCATAGAACTAAACTTAGAGCCATCAGCATTATAATCGCCATCAACGCTAGTGTACGTACGGCATACTCTAAATTCAACTAAACTGAACGCACAATAAACTTATAGCAAAAATACGCCATCACTAACTAGTTTTACTAATCTAAATGAATTCGTTTAGGTTTTTTTTATTGTTACATATTTTCATACATATAATTTTTTGTCGTACAGCAGCGGCCTGGACTTTTGGTTTTCCAGCTAATTTAACCGTTTGGGAATTCTACAAAAGTCCTTTGTCATAATCAGCTCAAGGCAAGGTGGTTAACAAACGGTACAACGTGGTAGTTAAATAGACTACAGAAAACAAAACTTATTCTTCCTACTTAGGATCCATTTTTACTTTTTCCTCTTTTCAACATTTGTTGACTTGATAATAGGCTGTCACATAATTAGGCTGTAAATTTTCGGCTACCATAAAGTAGGAAAAATGTCTTTGTTGTTATTGTTAAATCATCTCAACCCCCATTTCTAGTTTCGTACCAAACAAATTTATGCCAATGTAAATTGAAAAAAATAATTGTAATTTAGCAAACAAAAGATAGAAGTCTAAGCGCCATTAAACTTTACACAGATAATCCCAGTTAGTTGAAAAAGACGAAAAAAAGTATGTTAAAGTCCATTTAGCAAAACAAAATGAGATAAAAAGTTTTGATTTCGAAATTATAAAAACAACTAAATTTATTACTAGCCACAGCTTACAAGAAGAACAAAGGAAAAACTTAATAGAGAGACATTATCGGTGGTTATTCTGTTATCTTTCCAGGCTATTTTCTTTTGATACATAATTACCACACCAAAAAAAAAAAAAAAAAAAAAAACGAAAAAAACTCAAAAAGTAAACAATCATTTGAAAATAAAATAAACCACAAAATTGTATATAATATTCTTAAACTCGTAATCTCAAGTAATTTTTGATTAACATTTCATTCCATACAATAGAACAAAACAAGCTTAGAGTAGACTTGATGACGCTTCTACACATACAAAAGTGTAAAAGTACTGTTTGCAACAACGTCCACTATTTAGCAGATACTTTTGGTAAACACTTCACGATAGCAGAAGTAACATCTTTAAATTGCTGACAGTAATTTCTACAGATAAGACAGTCCTTGAGCTAAGACCAATCAAAACATGTAAGAATAAGAAAGTAAAAATGTAATTTTAGGGTCAAGCAAAAAAGTGAACTACAAACAAGATTGTACGCTAAAAACAAACAACAAATGTTGTTTTGCATTACACGGTGGTATATTGTGCACTCATGGAAAAATTATAGTTTTTTTCCCATTTACTAAATAAATTTTGGCAACTTTTAGATACCTATGGTTTAAATTTCACTTAATGTGTAAAGAATTATGGAGTAAAACTAGAGAGAAGTTTGTCATTGCAAAATATAAGGTCAAGAACATTTCAAATATTTGGATTATTATAGCATAAGTTCAAAAATAAATTAAATGAAGAAACGAAATAAAGGTATGGTGATAATAAAGTTAAAAAAAAAACAAATAAGAAAATTATAGTCGGTCTAGACTGGTCATGGGTCCAACTAATTGGGAATATAAAAATTACTATAACCGAATTTTGAGTGGAACTTTTTTTAATTTTTTTACCTGTTGATCTGAAAAAGTTCATATCGGATGTTATATTCATATGGGGACTCATTCATTGTCCTTAAATTTTAGGCTAAGCCCTTTGGAGGTTGGGGGCAAAAGGCGGACAATAAATGACACACTCAATCACGACCTGTTAACAATCTCCGAGTTGGGTAAAGTGAATAGGGTTGATTTGAATGCGCAGAAGACTAATTGTTGTTTGTTGACCCATGGATTCAACAACGTTATCTATATATATGTGTGGTATAGATATTGAGGATCGGAAACTCTTGATGTTCTGGGTATGAGAATTCAAAGTGATGTTCGTTGGAACGAGCATGTTTTTCAAGTGTCGAAAGAACCATTCAAGTGTCTTGGTTTTCTAAAATGATGAAAAAATTACGTCACTCCTTCTGATCTCCTTAAAATCTATACGACTTACATGCGACCGAAAATGGAATACAACTCCAATATATGGGCAGTGGAGGGAGTTGATGCTCATTAATGACAATAGGGTATCCAACTCTATTGAATCGTTGGAACATCGTCGAAATGTGGGTTGGGTAAAACAGTTCTATACATACTATCATGGGAAGTGTTCTTCTGAGATTAGCGAACTCATTCCAAGTGCACGAGATACAGTTCGTTCAACCCGCTTCTCTAGTAGATCCCATCCGTTTGTAGTATACTATCCAGTTGATCGTTTATCAGTCGAACTAGCCGTATGTGGAATAAACTCCCCGCACAAGTCTTTCCTGACAGTTACAATCTAATAAAATTGATATCATATATCCACAAACACTACTCCCTCTCTCCTCCTTCCCATTACCTATTTTCCTGAAATCAACACAATGCACTGCATTTGTAGGGGCATCCCCAGAGTGCTGGTTAACAAAAAAAAAAAAAAAAAAACAAGTAAGAAAATTATAGTCGGTCTAGACCGACTATACGATACCCTATACCATGCGTTTAGAAACCCTATCTCTTAGGCCCAACTAACTGGACATAGAAAATAAGCAAAAACCAAATTTGAGTGGGATTTTTATTAATTTTTTTGGCTGCAGATATGAAAAAGTTCATATCGGATGCTATATCTATATGGGGACTAAGTCCAAAAATGGACCGATCCTGATCATGTTTGGAAAAGTCTCTTGTATATTGCAAAAATATATACAAACCAAATCTGAGAAGAATCAGTGCAATATTTTTGTTTTTTAATAGATTTAAGTGAAGATCGGGAAGTAGCCCTATATGGGGCCAAAGGGATCATTTTTGGACTACTCATTAATGGATGTAATGAACGCATATAAACCCAATTTGAGTAAGATCTATATGACAATTTGGATCTTATGGCAATTTATGTCGATTTCATAGGGGTAATTTGTATGGGGGCTAGGTCTGAACATGGACCGATTCTCACCAATTTCAATAGCATTCATCCCATGGCCGATAAAAGCTTATATACCAAATTTCATCAAAATATATTCATATTTGAGACCTGCAGTTTGATTACAAGCTTTACATGGACACACAGACGGACGGACGGACGGACGGACGGACATTGTTAAATCAACTCAAAAAATGATTCTGATTCGATCGGTATAATTAAAGATGGGTCTAGGTCAAATATTTTTGGTTGTTACAAACAGCAGCACAAAGTCATTATACCCAAACCACATAGTGGTATAGGGTATAAACAGTTATTTATAGTTAATATAAGAGCTACTTTATTAGTAAGCATATAAAATATATGAATTCTAAAATAAATTATATTTTATTTTATTTATTTTTAATTATTTATTTGCTTTCCTGTACAACAAGAACAAATCTTATAATTACAGTACAGGAATAATAATGCTAAGGCATGAGAATTGTTAGTTATAATTTGGATTTACAAAATACATACATTTTTAATACAGAAAATATTTAAGAAAAAATGGTAAACAATAACCAAGAAAATAATACAAGATTACAAAAAAGAAAAAAATAAAATAATTAAATTTAATTAATAAAATATTCAAAATGGAATTTTTTAAAATTTGAAATTTTTATAATTTGTTAAGGTTCAGATGAGTTGCTATTTACGTAAACGGATTGTGTGTGATTTGTGAGAGAAGAGGAAATTAAAAGCGTTGATGTTGAGGAAAAATTAAAGAAACGTCTTAATTTCATACAGAGAGTTTGACGATCAACTGTGTCAAACGCCTTGGAATGATCTAGAAGTACAAGGAAGGTTATTTTGCTGTCGTCTATGTAACGTCTTATGTTTTCGGAAATGTCAGTTAAGGCTGTCACGCAACTGTGGTTTGCTCGAAAGCCGGATTGTTTGTGGGACATTAAGTTGTGTTGAGTTATATATTCATTCATTTCAAAAAAAAATTATCTTTTCAAAAACTTTTGATAAATAACATAGAATGGCTTTTGGTCGTTGCTCAGAATTTGATTTTGGGATAGGTATTAGTTTAGCATGTTTCCTTGTGGTAGGGAAACTGCTTGAAGTTATAATGCAGTTGAAGAAAAATGTTATATAAGGCAGTAAAAGTGGAAGAAGTATTTTAATAAGTTTCGGATTTACATTATCATATCCTACAGAGTTTGACTTTACCAGGGAAAAGCATTTTATAATATCAAGTTGATTAACGCATTTAAATTCAAAGGAATTTTCCTCGGCAAAATTTTGAGTATTTCGTATATTATTTTAAAATTCATGATCAACTTCTACTTCTATTATAGTAAAAGAGAAATATTTTGTAATGTGACAGACATGACACAGACTTTATTTTCAAAATTATTTAATTACACTTTTCTTTCTTACTCGTAAAATTGGGACTTTAAACACGTTTGGAGACATTAACAAAGGATCTGGTTTAGCTGAAATTTTTCATAGAAGCAATATTGATATAGCAAAAAGCCATAAATATCAAAATTCAGCCTCCAAAAATATTTCTATTATCGAAAAATTTCTTTCACTAAAATTTTTGAATTTATTTAAAAATATATATTTTTTAACTCAAAAATATTTTCTTACTAGGAAATATATTTTACAACTACACTGGTCTACAAATTAACAAAAAAAAAAATTACTGCAGTCACGAAGCATGTCTTTTAACCAAGGTTCAGAAAATACACACATGTTCAGTTATATTTTAAACACGACTTACTACTTTTCTTACTACACGAGCCACAACACGACTTAAAATATAACTGAACTCGAACCTGTTTATTGTACATGTTCTGTGTTTTTTTTTCACTACACGTACCAGAACATGAACTTCAAATAAAGCAACACTCAAAAATGTGTGCTTTATGTGTGATTGAAACAAAAAGTTTGTGATACAAAAATGTTCGTGTAAATAACGAAATATTAAAACGAACACAGTCATGGTTGTGTTGGGCACCGAAAAAAATTTAAAAACAAACATAATTGGTATGAAAATAAAAATATGTGTGTGTTGGTCTAAGTTATGTTTGTTTACATATATGTACGAGTTTTTTATTTAGTGTGTGTTTTTTTCTGAACTCTGCTTTTAACTAAGAGGGATCGTGTGTTACTGATACAAGCTACTTTTGCTTTGTGTGGTGAATATTTGGTTGCAAAAAAAAAAGGATATGCAATATCAGAATCATAAAGATATGCATATTTACATTATCTCTGATTTGCTATCAGAAACTTGGAAAACCCGTGGACACCAACAATGGTTTGCAATAGTTGCAGAACTGTTTTATACAAGTCGTCAAATGGCAAGAACATTACCTTGGATTTTTCAATTCCAGTACTTTTTAGAGAGTCAAGTAACCAGCAAACCGATTGTTAATTTTGTTTAACAAAAGTTACTGGATTCAATATGAGAAATCGAAAAAATATTACTTACGCGAATGTCCCATCGGTTTCCAAATCAGCTCTACGTCCACCAAATGACCCACTACCAGTCATTTCCAGTGCTACGAGCAGTGACTCCGAAACATCTTTCACCAGCAGTGGTAGTTTGTGTGAGACTGATGCTGAACACCATTTAGAGACTCAAGCTGAGCTAAATGATCTAATTCGGGATTTACATTTAACGAAGCAAGACGCAGAATTACTAGCTTCACGCATGCGGCAGTGGGAACATCTTGCAGTAGGGACAAAAGTAACAATCAATAGAGCATCGTGGACAGTTTTCTTGGAAACAATAAGAGTGAAAACTTCAAACAAATTGTTGCTGAATTACTGAAGAATTATCATGAATTAGGTGCACGAATGTCACTCAAAATGCATTTTCTTCATTCGCATTTACATTTTTCCACAAAACCTGGGTGCGGTGAGCGACGAAGAAGGGGAGCACGCTCACCGAGACTTAATGAACTTTGAAATAAATTATCAAGGATTTTGGGACAAATCATGCTAGGAGACTATTGCTGAACTCTATTACGTGCAATATACCAACATATTACAAACGACGCACAGTGGCGCCATTTGAGTTTTTTCGTTGCAAAAATCATATCTTTTGAACCGAATAACATAATTGAACAGTTTAAACAGCATATGATAGATAACTGTTCAGCCTATGAAATGAGCGTTTGGAAAGGGTGCTACGCTTCGCAGGGGCCTACTTATGGGTTATCAAAGTTAAAATTTGTAGAAAAATCAATTTTATGGTAACTAAAAACAATTATTTTTACATTTTTAGATTGTTTTTATTTTTTTTTTTTTTCTTTAGGGTTTTATGTTTTAAATTATTACCCAACAAATTAAAAAAAAATTACTTCTTTTTTAAATTTATTTTTTCAATTTTCTGTAAAATATTCATCACAATTCGTAAGAGAAGGTATATCTAAAAGACTAATCATTTCTAAACTATAATTATTTTCTAACTCTATTCGTGACTTCACATGCCACAGGGAAGAAATAAGTGGATCGGAAGATGCTGCCAACATGTTGAAGAGGTCCTCATTTTGCCTTACCCTTGATGCTTTGAATGTGTTCTGCAATCTATATTTTTTATAAAATTTGTTAAGAGACTCCTGTGCTTCTTCAGAAAGCTCTCCAATTGGCAAAGACTGGTACTTAATTATATCTTTGCCATGCGCCAATATTTTATGGACGGTCGGGGTCAACTTCTTCTGTGGATACATTTCTGCTAAAAAAGATGCAGTTTTCGATGCATATTCTCCATATTTTGTAGAATTGACATTTTGTTTGCAGTTTTAAACATTCAATTCCAGTGATTCTAGTTACTACCTCATCATTTTCAAAAAATCTCCTAGAAATGTTTCCATCGTTTGAGTTACCGTATCCGTGCTTGGGGCAGTCTACTTTTCCTTATCCTTTATTGATGTATTTTCATCGAAGTTTTCCTCCACTTGTGGTAGGGTATACGCCAGTTTTAGCAAGAACTCCATACACCTTATCCTTGCGTGCAATGGTGACATTCCATATTCGTAATTCTCCTCGTTTGTAGAGTCATTTAAATTACCAAAGTTCTTCTGACTCTTTTTGCAAATCGGGCATGGTAATGTTGAGGTTGTTCCTGTCAGTTCGTTTACGACCTTTCCATCAGCCATCGTCAGGTGGAACTCGTAATTGCATTCAATATATTTTCCTTCTCCAATTTGCAGCTTTGTAGGCTTAATCTTGCTTATTTGTTCTTCAATGTCCTTCACCGTGGTCCTTATGAGCTCTGCCGATTCCCTCGCAAACTGAAACATTATTGGTCGGCAATAATGCACTGATGACGGACGTGGATTTTTCCAGTGCAGGAAAACATCAGATTTTAGCCGCAAAGGAACAACAGATGCCATAAACATATTTCCGTCCGATATTGTAGCGTCATCGGAAGATATTCTTTGCTTATAAACGCTTTGTCCGGATGATCCATCGCAGCCCCATTTGCTGATAAATGTCAGTTTCTCAGGAAGAATTCTCACCTCATTTTCAGGAAGACTCTTCAACAACCGTTTTGCTGGATGGCCCATGAGATCCTGCAGCTTGGCTTTCACAGAGACTTCCGTAAACTCCGTATGCAGTGGTCGTGAATTTATTTTGGCTTGCGTTATGCTTGTATCCTGGTAAAACGCGCATCAAGGATGCCCGTAGTATCTCATACTTTTCATTGGAAAGTTGTAAGTCCAAAAACAAGGCCAAGGCTTCTTCGGAACCATACTTTTTAATGTGTGCGTTTGTGGGCGTGGGAATGCTTTCCTTAATCGTTTTTAGTCGCACTGGGCTTGCATCAGCAACAGATTTTGTAATCTGCGACCTAACTCTTTCACTATCCTTTGTTTATTTAATAGACAGCGCGTCCGATAAATGCTTCGATGTCAAGTCATTGGTGGCATCGGCAAGTTTCCTCTTTCTTGTGAAAATTGAACACTCCTCAATACCTTTTTTGGCCTTCCTTTTGCTCCTCTGGTTGATGTGGTGGGTTTGTCTACTGCCAACATATCCAGGATGGTGTCTTCATTAAGCCAGTCCTCGTATTTGGAGTTGAAGTTCTGAATGGTTCGATTAGATTTCACCCATTTTGCCTTAATATTTGCATATATCAGATAAAAATAATTTTTTATAATTTCGCTTTTCTGAATATTTCCGTATAAGCTATCAAGTTCTTCTAGAGCAGCTTCCGTGAAAAACTTTGGTGTGGTTGACCTTCTAAACAGTTCAAATAATTTTAAATTGTTTAACGCCATGGTTTCAGTACTTGTTGCGCCATCTTTCAGTCGTAGACTAATCCAGGCATTATGCTTATTTTGCAATATATAGGCTTATGCTACCATGCCTAAAAATTTACCTGTTCCCTGCATACATATGGATTTAGGCTGAATTATGCAATTTTGATATTATGCTCGTGTCTAAATAAGATTTGTGCCTACCTGGAGGGACCATAAGTCAATATTGTTCTTGGCCAATTGTAATCCAAAGTAATTTTTAAGTGAGGTGCGTACCTGCGAATTGCAATGAGTAGTTTTTTGTGCATCCTGTGTCTGTAACAGAATATTGGGAGTAGACTTTGGCAGAGGCTCACAGGCAGACAACTGACTTAAAATGCAATTTTCAAACTATTAGATCAAACTACTGTCAGTCAAAACATGTAAGGGATGCACGCCATACAATTTCTGCAACCATGTCTTTTTAACCTGTAGAAGCCAAACGGGCACGTACGGGCAGATAAAGCCTTTCGAATTATGTAAAGAAATAATCAAAGAACATGTTTTGCAAATATGGCAAATATAGAAAAATATAGATTTTTTTTATTTTCCGTCAAAGTTGAAAAATAGTGAAAAAAACGGATAGTTTTTAAATAGTGATTTACCAGGAGAAACACAAAGCAAACAGATAATTTTTTTTATCATTATACATTTAATAAATACATCAATCAATACAAACAAAAAATAAGGCGAACCGTTACCTATTTTTCGTGATGTTACACCTGAAATCGCAACAAATTGACTAAAAATTGTGTGTTTTTTTGAAAACCGAACGTCGGTCAACTTTGAACGGTTATATCTTCTAAACTAAAAATGTGATATTATTTAGAGTAGCATATTTGAAATCGTTGAAAAGTTTCCTATAACATGGGTTTATTCAAAACTTCGTCGGCGCACATGAAAATTTTGATTTTTGCAACCTCGTTTGCTCTACGGGCGCCACTGTGCGACCTTCAAATAATGCCATTCCCTTTTCAAAATTCATTGATTTTTAAATAAACTAATGATTTTTTTTATGTAAAAAATTAATAAAAACATTTTTTTTTGTATCTCGAAAACCTGACGTGAAAGAGAAAAACCAATAAGAAATTCGAATTCAGCCCACCAAATTACCCTAGGAAAGATATTTGGTTGCTCCAGATATTTGGTGGCCTTATACCAAATTATTACAATCTTATTGACTTTTTATTTAATTCAAATACAAGTAAAGCAGTTATCACTGATTTGGTACAGATTAAGTTAAGAATTCTACTATTTACTGTAATAATTATTCTTGAATAGCAATAATTTCATACATTAATATTTTATTAACTTAATTACTCTTCTGCTCAAAGAATTTTCAACTCAGAAATATTTTTAAAAAATTTGAATCAAATTAACTTATTTTGCACCCCAAAAACTCAATCTCTAAATGAACTAAAGGGTCCGCCAAATAACTTTTTTTTTTTTGAAAATGCTATAAAAAAAAAACTACTGAATATTAATCTAATTATTAAACTAATGAATTATAAATCCTTCCGGTTAATAATGGAAAATAATTTCATTCAAATGGCTGCCGCGGCTGGCCATGCAGTAGCCTACATGATCGGTCCAATTTTTAAGCACATTATCGAATTTGTGCAGCTGTATTTCACCAATGGCTTCACGAATATTGTCCTTTAAAGCGTCAATTGTCTCTGGCTTATTGAGGGCACCCCACAAATAATAGTCCAACGGTGTCAAATTGGAGCTCCGAGGTGGCCAACCGACATCAGCTTTGCGGCTGATAATGCGATCTTCAAAAACAGGGCGCAAAACATCGAGTGTAGCTTCGGCTGTGTGGCACGTAGCGCCGTCCTGTTGAAGCCAAATGTTGCCAATATCCTCCTCTTCAATTTTTGTGAACAAAAATTCGTTCAACATGGCCCGATAACGATCGCCATTGACTGTAACGGCCACTCCTTGCTCATTTTCGAAGAAAAATGGCCCAATTATGCCTCTCGACCAAAATCCGCACCAAACAGTGACTCGTTTTGGGTGTATCGGCTTTTCAATGTATGCGTGCGGGTTTTCTGTGCCCCAAATGCCACAATTTTGCCTGATTACAACCCGACAAGATCAAAATGAGCTTCATCTGAAAAGATGATTTTTTTTGGCAAAATCGGCATCTTCTGTAAGTCGATCGCAGGCCCACTTAGCGAAGCGAAAACGCATTGGATGGTCAGTTGGCATCAACTCCTGAACTAATTGGACTTTGTATGGCGTCATACCAAGGTCTTTATGCAAAATTCGTCTCAATGATGCCTCCGAAATGTTCAATTCTTGAGAACGACGGTGAATTGATGTTGATGGCGCTTAACGCACACTTTCTGCCACAGCAGCAATATTCTCGGGTATACGCACTGTTTTTGGCTTTTCACGCTTTGTTTTGTCGATGAGGATGCCAGTTTTTTTCACTTTTTTTCACAAGATAACGAACATACGGAGCTGATGGTGCTTCTCTTCTTCCAAAATCCGTACGCAAGTGTCGCACACATTCTGCAACATTACCATGATTTTCAAAGTAATGTCGCAATATTTCCCAGCGTTGTTCAAGCGTATACACAACCATATTCGTTCAGCGGAAGGATAAAACTAATTATCTGTCAAATCCGACATGAGCTAGGTGTTACCATTCACGAAATAAGCACTAGTTGAAAAAAAAAACGTTAGATGGCGGACCCTATTAACCTTTGACGTGATAACGAAAAAGGTCATAGAGTTTTATTTAAATTTTCATTTCAAATCAATCAATTTTGCACTTAAATGTGAAAATTTTTCTGGTCAAAGATATTACAGACTTGTCACAGCCTCTCCGTTAACACTGCTTCAGATTCTCTACTGTAACAAGTGCGGAAAAGCTTTTATATGAAATAATAAAATTTTCAATTTTAAAACATTTTTTACTTAAAATTTTTGTTCACCAAAATTTTCTTTCACTTCAAAATTTTCTTTCACTCAGAAATAATTATTTTTGAACTAAAAAAAATCGTTACCTTTTATGTGATTTCAAAACTGGTGAAATGTATAGTTTAAACTCCAAGTAGATCCATTTAGCTACTCATTTAAAAGCAAAAAGTGAGGGAAAAATTTTATTTGCGTTGAAAATGAAATAAAATATTTTTTTACAATTAAAATAATTTTTTAATTTCGTAAAAAAAATTTGTTTCACCCAATAAGATTTTTCACCATAATATTCAGTTCATAATATAAATTTTTTAATCTTCAAAATTTAAAAAAAAAAATTTCATCTCAAAAATTTTTTTACTTTAAAATTTTTTTTATATTTGTTCAAATTTGCTCGGCTGGAGGCCCAAATCAATAAACTGCAGTCGCAGTTGGCGGCGCACGGTAGCTCAAGAATTGAATTCGTTGGCCAAAACCTAAATTTTTTGATGTCATCGATAGCTAAAATTTGATCGGCATTTAATAGAAAACATATCAGAACTAAGACAGCCAAAAAATTGGACAAAAATTATAAATATTGTGGGCGTGGCTTGCAACGCCAGATCCGTTCATTTCCAGGATTCCAAATCAATGGAAAGTAGAACATCTGGACTGAAATGGAGAAACGAAACGTCTGCTACTGGACATAAATAATACAGAAATGAATATCGAATATTGGAAGCCATATTCAAACTAAATTAATAATAATCACTGTTTATAATAAAAATTAAAAAAACCTCAAAAATTTTGTAAAGTAGAAAACCTGTTCAAAGAATTTTCCGAAGTATGTTTAAAAGGTTTATTTATTTTTCAGATTTTTTTGAGATGGACATTTTTCTAGAATTTCCTCCTCATCCTGCATGTTAAACTAATGACTGATATCGAATAAAATCGGAATCCACCTCTGTTACTGATATATAAATGTCACAAATTTTTCTTAATATTTTTTTAAGCTAATTACCTTTAGGCTTACGTGAGAACTAAATCATGTTCTTTGTTTAAAGCTCAAATTTTTCTCAGTTTCTAGAGGATTTGATTTCGCATATTTTCAAAATTTTTTGTCGAAATATTTACTGAAAATTTAGAAAACTGCGTAATTTAATTATTTTAATTCGAGAAGTTCCGCATTTTTCCCTAAACGGACTAAACGGAGCACTAATCAAATCAGGAAAAAACAATATTCCTTGGCTTTCTTACTTTTAAGAGTGCTTTATAGCTCCAATTTTTATAGATTAAATTATCAGGCGTAATAATCCTGTGCATTAAATTTCAACTCTCGGGAAGACTATAAGTGTGCCTACAAAGATTTCAAAGAAAAATACGAGTATACTCGGTTACATTAAGACTGTGGTCCCAACAAAATACTACTAGATTCTAAAAGTCAGTATCACACTAATTTACCGACTGTCATAAACTTTTCCACGACAGTTAGTTCTATATACCGAAAAGACCCGGATCCTCAAGGACAATGCGCAACTCAGAAAACCCTGAAAAGTCTGCTACGACAACAACAACGAATGATTAACCTGCCAAAGGAGATAATACCGAAAAGTATTCAATAAAGTACAATTACGAGCTTACGGTTCTTCGAATTTTTTGATATATTTTATATAAAAAAAAATTAATGAAAAATCTGTCACTTCGAAGATCCAAGGTAGAACCAAGATTATTATTTGAGTGTATTGTAATATTTACAAAATAAATAAAATTGTAAACATCTTTTTATCCCTAGTGTATAATTTTTAAGACACTCTTATTTGGTATTTATTTTATTATACGAGTATATGTGTGTACGGGTAAGTACATATATAGTACTGTGTATGTGTAACAATGTAGTATGAATTTTTTATTTCGGACCATTTGCAAGTAAATAAAGAGATTAGCATAGTGGTACATGGACAGGCGACAATTTGCTGAGCAGTTGGTTATCTTTTAAGTCAGTAAGTAAGTAAGTAAGTAACTATAGTTTATATTAGCATGTTGTTTGTATGGTTAAATTTTACAAGGAACAAAAATACACAATATAAAATTTCCTTACCACTTTAATGAAGAGTGATATGGGATGTTTTTCTTCGAAGAAGAGATTAAAGATTTAAAACTAATGATGATAAATTCTAAATGAATTATTTGCAGAACTCCTCCAACTCCTGCCACGTTTTGTAACTTTTCGACATTTAAAACTCATTTCTTTCAAGTCATTAACTAAGGCAACCAATATTTCAGCTTCGTGATGTGTTTACCTTTTGCTGAACCTCCCTCTCCCTCTACTTCGGCTTCTTGGCAGTTACAACAAACGACCAGGTTTTATTTAAATCACATGCTAAGTTTAATAGGTGTTTTTCCTTTTCGTGTGATTTTCAACTCCAAAAAATGTTCTAACGCCTTTTCTGTATCACATAATCGCTGTAAACATGTTGACAACAGTGATTTATACTCATCGTCGGCATTTAAATTGTTATGTTGCCCAAATAGCTGTTCACACTTTAGAATCAAGGCACGCGTATATAAAATGTTTTTACTCAGGCTGTTGCTGCAGGCTCTCACTCTAACACGTATACCAAAGTGTAGCCATGAAAAGCATTATGTATGAATTGCGTATATAAACCGGGTGGTGTCCACTTAAATTTTTATTGTATAATGTGTTGAAAGTCAACAAAAAATTAAAATGAAGAACGACAATTTCATTCCACCCGCATTCTCTCACCTATAACTTTTTGTTTTTTTTTCCTTCGTTTGGTGTTTGTTGTTGTTGGCCCTGTTTTACATTTGAAACCAAAGCGTTGCGTGTTATTGCTGCTGCTGTTTGCCCAGTCGAGGCTGGTTGGGGATGTCATCTCAGTTTGTTGTTGTTTATTTGTTTGTTACATTGTCGTGTTTTTTTTCCTTGCACCTAATTTTCTGGGCAAAAAAAAAGAAAAGTTTTATGTGCGAAACACATGTTAAGTGTCACAGATTGCCATTGCTTTGTTGCGTTTTTGTTCCTGTGTACAGGTCTTCCAAATCTTTAGTATTTGAACACAGATAAACTTTTTTGCCTTAAGTTTTTTTTTTCCCCCTTCTTAATTTCATGCTTGTTTTGAAGATAATTTTTCATGAGAAATCATAAACTTTTCCTTCCAATATTATCATTATTTTATGAGTCCTTTATTATGGACTTTGTGTATGTGTGTGCGTGTGAATGTGTAAGTTTTAGGTGGTAAATGTCATGAAAGAAGTTTTGAAATTTGGCTTTCATTCAACATGTTACAATACAACATCTATCTGTTCGTGCGCTCCATTTGTTGTGACATTTTCCAAAGGACAAAGTTTTGTTTTTTTAATATTTAGCAATATTTTTGATTTCAAATGTTCGGGTTGGTTCGATTACTTGCTCATCTTGTAGTTGGCAATAAGCAGACAATTAATGCGTTTAAAATTAATGCGTCATTTGTCAGTAGATTTAGTGGACTCATTTTTAAAGTTTTAAGGCTATAAATGCAATACCTAAAACCAATAAAACTTTTGGAATCGATGATGGTATAGAACAAAAAAGATGACCAACTAATATTAATACACAGAAGATAAATTCGCCAATAAAATTACTTTTATATTGCATAAACGTATGTTGTTGCATTAAGGCCGCACCGGGTTCACAATATCGGTTAACGATTTCTAGACTTTGGATATATTCCTAGTATATAGCTTCGGGTATTCCCAAGACGCTATGTTGAGGAGCGGGCGAAAAGGGCTGATGTTTCCTTGTAGTAGGCTATTGGGAAATGATGAGGTTTAAATCAATGGATACAGTGATACGGCCACTACAGTTGTACCTTTGTATGCTCGCCTGTTTTAATCTGCACCATATCGCAAGAGTACAAAGAATATCTTCAGCCTATATATTGTATATGTATTACATGTACTATTTATACTACTTATACTACTTATTGTACGTATACTACTTATACTACTTATACTACTTATACTACTTATACTACTTATACTACTTATACTACTTATACTACTTATACTACTTATACTACTTATACTACTTATGCTACTTATACTACTTATACTACTTATACTACTTATACTACTTATACTACTTATACTACTTATACTACTTATACTACTTATACTACTTATACTACTTATACTACTTATACTACTTATACTACTTATACTACTTATACTACTTATACTACTTATACTACTTATACTACTTATACTACTTATACTACTTATACTACTTATACTACTTATACTACTTATACTACTTATACTACTTATACTACTTATACTACTTATACTACTTATACTACTTATACTACTTATACTACTTATACTACTTATACTACTTATACTACTTATACTACTTATACTACTTATACTACTTATACTACTTATACTACTTATACTACTTATACTACTTATACTACTTATACTACTTATACTACTTATACTACTTATACTACTTATACTACTTATACTACTTATACTACTTATACTACTTATACTACTTATACTACTTATACTACTTATACTACTTATACTACTTATACTACTTATACTACTTATACTACTTATACTACTTATACTACTTATACTACTTATACTACTTATACTACTTATACTACTTATACTACTTATACTACTTATACTACTTATACTACTTATACTACTTATACTACTTATACTACTTATACTACTTATACTACTTATACTACTTATACTACTTATACTACTTATACTACTTATACTACTTATACTACTTATACTACTTATACTACTTATACTACTTATACTACTTATACTACTTATACTACTTATACTACTTATACTACTTATACTACTTATACTACTTATACTACTTATACTACTTATACTACTTATACTACTTATACTACTTATACTACTTATACTACTTATACTACTTATACTACTTATACTACTTATACTACTTATACTACTTATACTACTTATACTACTTATACTACTTATACTACTTATACTACTTATACTACTTATACTACTTATACTACTTATACTACTTATACTACTTATACTACTTATACTACTTATACTACTTATACTACTTATACTACTTATACTACTTATACTACTTATACTACTTATACTACTTATACTACTTATACTACTTATACTACTTATACTACTTATACTACTTATACTACTTATACTACTTATACTACTTATACTACTTATACTACTTATACTACTTATACTACTTATACTACTTATACTACTTATACTACTTATACTACTTATACTACTTATACTACTTATACTACTTATACTACTTATACTACTTATACTACTTATACTACTTATACTACTTATACTACTTATACTACTTATACTACTTATACTACTTATACTACTTATACTACTTATACTACTTATACTACTTATACTACTTATACTACTTATACTACTTATACTACTTATACTACTTATACTACTTATACTACTTATACTACTTATACTACTTATACTACTTATACTACTTATACTACATATACTACTTATACTACTTATACTACTTATACTACTTATGCTACTTCTACTACTTATACTACTTATATTACTTATACTACTTATGCTACATATACTACTTATGCTACATATACCACTTATGCTACATATACTACTTATACTACTTACACTACTTATTCCACTTATGCTACTCATACTGCAACTATGCTACATATATTACTTATACTACTTATAACACTTACAACATTACTTACACTAGTTAGCCCACATCTAATACCGTTTGACATGTTAAGGAAGTATTCTGCAGCCCCATCAGCTGTCCGATTGAGAAGCACACTGTAACGACAAGGCCACAATTGTGGCCATAGCGAGATCCTTAAGAAATGATTATATCATTGAATGTGGATTACACTTGCCCAAGGAGCTTATTTGAATGATATTATAACGCCCTAATATCGGCCAGAAAATGGTAGTCTATAAGGAACCAAACATAAATTTGAAATAGATGCGATTAAAAACATAGGCTATAGGGATGAGTTCACTTGATTCAGCAGAATACTTTGCATTGTAATACAGTACAGAGCGGCATAACCAATATTCCGGCTGAAGGACCAGAAGCTTCAAACTGCACTGTAAAGCCCCTGCCCAATATGATAGTTCTATTCCATTTTTGGCCGGATATATGCGAAATAAATAGTAAGTAATTTTTGCACCGATTTAAGAAACCTTAAGACTTCAAACATAACTTACATTTTCAAGCCCAGAACATCAAGAGTATCTGGTTCTTTCATATTTACACCAGCCATAGATATAGATGACACTGGTCCATCTATACTTTATATTAAATCCTGTCACTCCTATGAGGAGTATAGGGCCACAACAAATTGATTCCATCTCCATCTGTCTGACGCTAGACCTTTCACTTCATTCCAACTCATTCGCGTAGATTCGATGTCTTTGATGAGCTGTCTTTTCCACGTATGTGCCGGACGTCCTCTTCTACGAGATCCATGTGGGTTCCAGTCGATTGCTTTTCTGGTTATGTCAGAAGGAGGTTTCCTCAGCGTGTGGCCAATCCAGTTCCATTTGCGACGGGATATTTCTTTACCAATAGGCGTTTGGCTGCATAATATCCATAACCGATCGTTGGTAATTACCTCAGGCCACCTTATTCTGAGCAAACGGCGGAGAAATCGGTTCACAAAAACTTGGAGATGGTTTACGAGCCTGGGAGACGCGTTCCACGTTTCGCAACCGTAGAGCAAAATGGACTTGACATTCGAGTTGAAGATTCTGATTTTTGTTCGGCGGGATAACACTGTCGAGTTCCAGATATTTTTTAGAGCACCGAATGCCTGACCAGCCTTTTTTTACCCGGTTTAGGATGTCATCATCGCTGTCTCCATTAGTTGTTGTTGAGTTGTTGTTGATCTCAAACGGTGTATCGATGTTTGTATTTATACGCAGAGTTTTAGTTTTCTGTATGTTAATTTCGAGCCCAGCCCTGGAGGCAAGCGTGCTTAACGCATTCAGCTTTGCTTTCAGATCTTCGTATTTGTGTGCTAGAAGACAGATGTCGTCTGCATAGTCCAGATCATCCAGATTTCCTTGCAACCCCCATTGTATGTCTTTTTGGTTGCTCATCGCCTTAAGCATAATGACATCGACGACTAGGTTGAACAAAGTGGGTGAAAGAACGCAGCCTTGTCGAACGCCGGTTTTGATGTTGATCCGATTGCTGAACTGATTCTCATGCAGCACGCTGCAAGTTGCATCTGTATACAGATTTGTTATTAACGTAACGATTCTTTCCGGCACGCCCTTGCAACGCAGGGCCTCCCATATGGTCTCATGTCGTAGCGTATCGAAGGCTTTGGTGAAAACGATAAATGCTATATGAAGAGGCGAGCGGAATTCGACGCTTTGCTCTACTATATTTCGTAGGCTATTGATGTGATCAACACATGATTTGTTCACTCTGAAGCCAACTTGTTCTTCACGAAAGTGCGGCGATAATGCGTTGAGAAGTCGCTTATTAATAATGTGTGCTATTACTTTATTGATAGTGCATAGAAGAGTGATTCCCCTCCAGTTGTTGCAACACGAGACATCACCTTTCTTGGGGAGTTTCACTATCACTCCTTGTTTGATTACATTGGAAAGTGTTCTCTTCTGCCAGAAAGACTGTATAACGGGAAGGATGAGGGTTGCGCTAGAGAGTGGGTCCGCTTTGAGAAGTTCAGCTGCAATGTTGTCAACACCCGCTGCTTTGTTGTTCTTAAGTGCTTCAATGCTTTCAGCAACCTCGGAGACAGACGGACATGCAGTCTGTATGTCATCGTTGGCGCTATGGCTTGCGCAGTCGCAGATAGAGGTAGTGGTTGCTATGTCCGATGAAAGAAGTTTAGTGTAGAACTCCTCCTATACTCTCAGTTGCATGTAAGCGGAAGTAACAAGTTCCCCTCTGTCATTTCGACCGGTTTGCTGGATGTTCTGGCACGGTTGCTAAGAGTCTTAGTAGCTTTTTAGAGGTCTTTGTTACGGTGGGTTTCTGCTGCTATTTGTGCCTCAGAGGCAATGCTGACGATCCATCTTCTCTTGTCGCTACGCGCACTGCGTCTTACTAATCTGTTGAGGCGGTTGTGTTCTGCTTGTCATGCGGCTTTGCTGCTACGAGTTCTTGCTGAGTTTTGCTCTGCTTTAGCTTTTTTTCTTTCCGAAATCATATCACAAGTGTTGTCGGAAATCCATTCCTTTCGTTGGGTTTGGGTAGTACCAAGGTGGTCTGCGGCAGCTTGTAAGAAGATGGATTTTATGTCCTGCCAGGTGGCCCGGGAGTTTGCAGGAATGTTAGTGGTGACTGTGCGTAAAGCATTTACATAACTTGCAGCAGCATTTGGTGATCGGAGTCGGTTTAAGTTAAACCTTCTTGATGTTCGTTGCTCTGTGCTTATAGCAGCGACTTTGAAGCGCAACGATCCTACTAGTAAGTGGTGATCACTGGCGACATCCGCACCGCATCTATACTTAAGTAAACAATATTCGATCGCTCGATCTCACTAGGAGAATGCCAAAAGTACTCGATCGAATGCCTTGGAAATATCTGGACTGGCTCCAACGTTCCGAAAAAAGCGCCACCTTCTAACAAAGCCACTATGTCTGTTGCTAAGCTGTAAGTTTGTATCAAATAATTTACATGATAGTAATTCACCATGCTCTCCATTACCACAGAGTAAATTGCAGTCATTTATTTTCAGGTTGTTTGCTATACCCTTTTCTTTTGGATTATTTTTTGTCGAAATTATTCGATTCGAAATCTTCTATTCCTCTCTAACATAGTTGGTCACATTATGTATAAATTATTTTATGTAGTTGTATTAGTAGTAGTAGGTACTCCTATATTTGTCATCATAATTCTTGCATTCCAAAACTTTTTAACTGCGGTAGGTTTACAAATGAACTACTAACTTGTGCAATTTTAATATAAAACTCAACAAAATATATACAACACATTATTACGATACATAAACTCAAGAAAGTTATGCAGAGAACATATAGAAAGATAACACAATGCAAAACAGCTTAAAAAAGCAGTTTGATATGAAACTGAAGTCATTTGGAGTAATTTTTATTATTTTCCATTTTTTTGTATGGTACCTTTTTTTTTTGCCTTCTGCCACATATATTAATTTGAATTTAGATTTCCCGAGTGTAAAATGTTACTTGCGAAAAAAAATTACTTTGCAGAACACTGCGTGCTGAGCCCTCATGGCACAGAGTGGTTGTATCTTGGAGTTTAATGCATAATAAACGAAAGAAGAAAAAAAAAACAGAACGTATTCCAAATAAAAACGAAATGACAAAAATGACAATAACGGAAAACGCAGACACGGACTTCCGTTTGAGCCAAATGTTAAAAGTACAACGATTTCGTGGGGACATTTTTTGTCAGCACATGCCGTTAACAGTTCAGAAAACTTTAAAGCAATTGTTACATTTTCATTTTACGACTGGCAACTAAGTATAACTACTGCCTGTGTTTCGATGTGACTTTTTCGTTAAGTTTTGGTATGTTGTTTTTTTAGAAAACTCTAAGGTTGTTTAGACAGAGAGCGAGACTTGGGTCGTAAGCGGTTATGTTGATTTTCTAGAAAGCAACAAATGGAGTTTTTTCTTATATTCTTGTTCTTTTTCTTGTATTTTATCTAAGGATTGAACATTAACATAACTGCATTTTGTATTCCAAGTCCACCGATACCATCTTTTGGAGTTTTGAGTATTCGCAGAATTAATTTTATTTGCTTTTTCTTAACTAGAATTTCCAGGTCATGTTATCTTTCTATTTTTTTTTTCCTTTTTTATTACTTATTTCGTACCCTACATATACAACTAATGCTAGGTATTATGATGTAAGGCTAGAGTATGTAACTTTCAAAAAAAAGCCAACAAAAAAATTTTTTTGAGGTTAAGAAAGCTTTGAGTATAAAGAAAATTAAATAAATAATTCTAATGCCGTCTTTTTTTAATAAAAAACGAAAATTAGGAAACAATTGGGAAAAAATATATATTAAAAAAAAAATTGGGAAAACAATCCTTTTTTTTATTTTTGAATGGTTTATCTAACATTTTTTAGAAAAAATAAAAACAAGTAAAGTGGAAAATTTATTAAAATGGAAAATATTATAACCAAGAAGGTCAACACTAAGAAACAAAATGTCTAGACTTCACACTACAGTGCTTAGATATTGATGGTTACAATTAATAAGATAATTAACAAAAATTTTTGGTATTTTCTTATTTTGAAATCAATTATTAAATCCAATCAGCACACAATTACATTTTTGTTTATTTAAAGAGAGAGAGAGAGCATAACCATCTTGGAAATTATATTACTCTAATCAATAATCCATTGATTGACATTTATAAAAAAAGAAAATAAAACAAAAACAACAAGCAAGCAAACATTTGTATATATTTCTAACTATTTTTAGCTTTTTATATGAAATTATATTAGAGTATGTTTACATTTTCCAACGTCAATCCCCGCGTATTGGGCCTAGAGAGTCCAAATTCAATACCAACCTGCTCGAAATAACGACAAACAATTTTATCCCAATTTTACCAGGTAGTTAGTTTCTATTGTGAATATGCGTTATTTCAACACACAGAGGGACATTGCTAAATCCACTGCAGTTGTTATAAGGATCAGAAGTATATATACTTTCTGGATCAGAAATATATTTACTTTATGACAAAATGATATTCAGTAATCCCTCGATTTACGAAGGCTCGTTTTAAAATTTCTAAGTTGCAAACATCATTCGTCAAGTAGAAGATTCGTTCTACGAATGAAATATTCGCTATTACGAACAATTTTTTTAATTTGGGAATTCCCCTAAAATAATAAATTAAGTTCTATCATTCATTGATAGTTCTTAGGTGAAATTTGTTCTCTATTTAAGTGAAGTCTATTATGTAGTTATTTAGTGTTGGTGGTATATTAAGTGAAAATTAGTTTTGCTATAAAAGTGTATGGTAAACGGACATGAAGTACGGATCACTGGAGCAAGAAGATCCGTAAAGGGGGATTACTTTGGAAGTAAAGCTTGATCTTTTAAAACGGCTCGAGGCAGGTGAGAAAAATAGTGAAACAGTCAAAGCTTTAGGCCTGTTTGTGCAATCAAGAACAATCAAGAGAAACATCTTAAACGGCCAAAAATGCTTAGTGTTTGGATAGACTATCAATCCCAACAAAGGATCTCAGCCAGTGAAGTTTTAAGCTAGCAAAAGTTGGTTTGATCGATTTCAGAAGCGTCATTAATTACATAATATAAAAATATCTGGAGAAGGCTATTGGGAAATGATGAGGTTTAAATCAATGGATACAGTGATACGGCCACTAAAGTTGCACCTTTGTATGCTCGCCTGTTTTAACATGTACCATATCGCAAGACTACAAAGAATATCTTCAGCCTATATACATATGTATGTGTATTACGTATACTAATTATACTACTTATACTACTTATACTACTTATGCTACTTATACTACTTATACTACTTATACTACTTATACTACTTTTACTACTTGTACTACTTATACTACTTATACTACTTATACTACTTATACTACTTATACTACTTATACTACTTATACTACTTACACTACTTATACTACTTATACTACTTATACTACTTATACTACCTATACTACTTATACTACTTATACTACTTATACTACTTATACTACTTATACTACTTATACTACTTATACTACTTATACTACTTATACTACTTATACTACTTATACTACTTATACTACTTATTCTACTTATACTGCTTATACTACTTATACTACTTATACTACTTATACTACTTATACTACTTATACTACTTATACTACTTATACTACTTATACTACTTATACTACTTATACTACTTATACTACTTATACTACTTATACTACTTATACTACTTATACTACTTATACTACTTATACTACTTATACTACTTATACTACTTATACTACTTATACTACTTATACTACTTATACTGCTTATACTACTTATACTAATTATACTACTTATACTACTTATACTACTTATACTACTTATACTACTTATACTGCTTATACTACTTATACTACTTATACTACTTATACTACTTATACAACTTATACTACTTATACTACTTATACTACTTATACTACTTATACTACTTATACTACTTATACTACTTATACTACTTATACTACTTATACTACTTATACTGCTTATACTACTTATACTACTTATACTACTTATACTACTTATACTACTTATACTACTTATACTACTTATACTATTTATACTACTTTGACTACTTGTACTACTTATACTACTTATACTACTTATACTACTTATACTACTTATACTACTTATACTACTTATACTACTTATACTACTTATACTACTTATACTACTTATACTACTTATACTACTTATACTACTTATACTACTTATACTACTTATACTACTTATACTACTTATACTACTTATACTACTTATACTACTTATACTACATATACTACTTATACTACATATACTACTTATACTACTTTTACTACTTGTACTACTTATACTACTTATACTACTTATACAACTTATACTACTTATACTACTTTTACTACTTGTACTACTTGTACTACTTATACTACTTATACTACTTATACTACTTATACTACTTATACTACTTATACTACTTATACTACTTATACTACTTATACTACTTATACTACTTATACTACTTATACTACTTATACTACTTATACTACTTATACTACTTATACTACTTATATTACTTATACTACTTATTCTACTTATACTACTTATACTACTTATACTACTTATACTACTTATACTACTTATACTTCTTAATCTACTTATACTATTTATACTAATTATACTACTTATACTACTTATACTACTTATACTACTTATACTACTTATACTACTTATACTACTTATACTACTTATACTACTTATACTACTTATACTACTTATACTACTTATACTACTTATACTACTTATACTACTTATACTACTTATACTACTTATACCACTTATACTACTTATACTACTTATACTACTTATACTACTTATACTACTTGTACTACTTATACTACTTATAATACTTATACTACTTATACTACTTATACTACTTATACTACTTATACTACTTTTACTACTTGTACTACTTATACTACTTATACTACTTATACTACCTGTACTACTTATACTACTTATACTACTTATACTACTTATATTACTTATACTACTTATACTACTTATACCACTTATACTACTTATACTACTAATACTACTTATACTACTTATACTACTTATACTACTTATACTGCTTATACTACTTATACTACTTATACTACTTATACTACTTATACTACTTATACTACTTATACTACTTATACTACTTATACTACTTATACTACTTATACTACTTATACTACTTATACTACTTATACTACTTATACTACTTATACTACTTATACTACTTATACTACTTATACTACTTATACTACTTATACTACTTATACTACTTATACTACTTATACTACTTATACTACTTATACTACTTATACTACTTATACTACTTATACTACTTATACTACTTATACTACTTATACTACTTATACTACTTATACTACTTATACTACTTATACTACTTATACTACTTATACTACTTATACTACTTATACTACTTATACTACTTATACTACTTATACTACTTATACTACTTATACTACTTATACTACTTATACTACATATAGATAGACTATCAATCCCAACAAAGGATCTCAGCCAGAGAATTTTTAAGCTAGCAAAAGTTGGTTTGATCGATTTCAGAAGCATCATTAATTACGTAATTTAAAAATATCTGGAGAAGCAGCAAGTTCAGATGTTGATGCGGCAAAAATTATGCTGCAGATTTTAAGAAATTTTTCGCACAACAAGTATATAATGCAGATTAAATAGGACTGCTTTGGAAAATAATGTTATCTAGAACATTTATATCCAAACAAGAAAAGTTTGCATCAGGATTTAAGGCAGCAAAAGACCGTATAACGGTTTTGTTGGAAGGGAATGCTGCGAGTGATAATAAGTTAAAGCCGAAGCTTATTTATCATTCTAAAAATCCACGAGCCTTCAAAGGTTGCTGCAAATTAAAAATTGGTGTTATCTGGAGCTTCAATAAAAAGGATGAGTGACAGCACATCTTTTTCAAGACTGGTTAAATAATTTTTTTCAAATTCTGTGACAAAAGAAAATTCCGAACAAAATATTTCAAACAAGGCATTGCTAATAATTGACAATGCACCTAGCCATAAGCTAACTCACATACCAGACAACATCAAAATCGTATTCCTACCACCAAACACTACTCCTATACTTCAACCAATGGCTCAGGGTGTAATTGCCAATTTTAAGGCTTATGTTGATGGTCCAAATCAGTAAAAATTGCAGAATTTTGGAAATAACTTAATGTAATGCATGCTGTTGATAATATTGAAAAAGTCTTGGGGTGAAGTTCAGGACACAGCTATGAATGGAGTTTGAAAGAAATATGGCCCGAATGCAGTAGTTCATTACAAAACAGCCCAGAAATTCATAATGTAATTGTTACTATGACACATGAAGTCAGTATGGATGAAATAGACAATGAAGATGTGCTAAAAGTTCTTGGGTTGGGGCAGAAAATGTTTCAATTGAAGAATTAATAACGATACTTGAAGGACGCACAAATTCAGAAAATTCGAAACTGTTATGCATTGTGAAAGTCTCGAATTTTGACAACACAAAAACTGACAATGGCCTTTTCTCTTACCCAGGAAGCAGTTTCTAGAGAAATAGAAAATTCACTTCTTATACAATGATACAAAATATTTGCAAAGCAAACTTCATTTGTTCCTTATTTTTCAAAAAAGAAGTGCAGCAGCTTCTAATATGCAAGAACCTGTAGAATCTATTTCAGGTGCCAGTTCAGATGACACATCAGAATAAATATAACATCTATAATATTAATAGGCTAAGCAAACTTCATTTGTTCCTTATTTTTCAAAAAAGAAGTGCAGCAGCTTCTAATATGCAAGAACCTGTAGAATCTATTTCAGGTGCCAGTTCAGATGACACATCAGAATAAATATAACATCTATAATATTAATAGGCTAAGCGATTTCTTGTGACCGATGTTTTGTTCTACCGTTTTATCCCGATTTTGACCAAACGTATATTATTTGAAAGGTATTTCTTTTTCCCCGTTTTGCAGATTCACAGATTTTTAAATATTTTCCTTTGTTTTGAGTAAATTACATTTAAAGTTACTACTTACACATACATAAAATTATACAATGCTATGTGTGTTTTTATTAAATTTGTTAATGTGTTTGTAATAATAATGATTTTGTTTTTCTTTTTGTATTGATTTGTGAATTGGCTATAACTGATTAGCATACCTTTAGGGTCTTTATATCATGAAAAAATTAAATTTCCTAGAATTTTCTCTCGAATTTCAAGGGCTGGAGTCTGCTAGTTTGTAATTAATACTTTTTTCCTAATATGTATGTAATGTCAAATTTTTTTTTATGTTCAATTTTCTTTTTAATGAGTGTAATTTTTATTTTATTTTAAAAACTAATAATTAATTTTTCTTTTATTTTAAAATCACATTGTTTTAAATGTTTCTAAAAATAGAGTTTTGTATAACGAACAATTGTTGTACTCATCTATGTAATTTTACGAATATTTTCAATCTCTGAAACGTATATATTTATTTTCAGTAGAACGGCATACTAATATTGGCCTCGCTGTACGAATATTCTATATGCGTACACTTTCACAGAACGTATCGCGTTCGTAAATCGGGGGTTTACTGTATAGCCTCTACACAGTGGTGTGAAGGGTATAAAGGGGAAAAATTAAAATTTTTTGAAGATTTTATCTGTAAAATTAGTCCTACTTGTTTTTTTTTTTTTTTTTTTGGACAAATTAATAAAAAAAAAATTTTGTTAAGCGTTAGTTACAGTTTTTCTAAAGAACGAAATGAGAAATCATCAATGTTTCTTGAGCCTAGCGCTGAAAAACTTAATAAATATAAAAGGTTGTAAAAATATATTTGGCCTGATAATGCCAAACCCATTGGAGGTTTTACTATACTGGCTTAGCACCTCACCCTTATTTGGAATTCTTCACCCCCGAAAGGCTGTAACACTTTGTTATCTATTATAGAGGATTTAATTGTTCAATACTACTACCACTTGTTATAGCTCACAAACATGCAATAGAGTTTTTTCTAAGTAATTTCGTAATTTAATTTTTTTTTTCAATTATTTTATACTTCATCTGTTTTATATTTATTTATTTTTTATTTGTTTTAGTTTAAATTTCAATTAACAAAATTTGGAATGATTAAACACAAGTTATTAGAAAATAAAACTATTGTTTTATTAAAAAAAAAGGTACGAAAGTTTTTGTCGATCTAGTTTATCCAAGGGATACTACAAGCCAAGAACTAATGTTTGTAACTGTTTGTTTTCAGAACAATAAAATTATAAAAATTAAAAAAAAAATTATATTTTAGTACCACATCAAAATGTCGAGGTTTATCAACCGGTTTTTTTTATATTTTTTTACTATTATTTCGATTTTATTAAATTGTTGCTGTTTTTGTTGTAAGCTAAAAATATTTTCATAACTTCCGCAATTTTCCTGTGAATATTTTTTCCTCTTTTTTTAATGAATGCAGCAAGAAAAAAAACTTTTTTTAACTATTCTGCCTCAAGGGTTAAATTGGTCGTATTATATAATCTGGTTGCTAGCTTGGTTGGCTGAATGAATGGATGGATAATGGTAGTTGTTGTAATATACTAGTTTGCATTTATGCAAAGCCCTCGTAAGCTTAACTACACTAGTTTTAAGCAATAACGGGTTATAAAGTCTTAGGGTTTCACCACAACTCTTACTCATAGTTTTTTTTTTTTTTTAGTTATAAAGTTTAAGTTTTTTTTGGCTTTTTTCGTTGCATCCTTATGCGCCAGTACAATTGTTGTTTAGTGGCTAATTGCGCTGGTTGTTGCTGTTATTGTTGGATTATAAATAATTAGGGCATAAAAATATGTTTTTATAGCATTTTATTATTATTATGCAACTCTAATGAAAGTCTATTAACAATATACTTTAATTTAGTGAAAGAAAAAACAAAAAAAAAAAGAAAGAATGCTGAAGTTAATATAATTAATACTTGTATTTACTTGGAAAAAACGTAATAACGCGTTTATATAAAAAGTTTGAAATTGGATACCAGTATGGTTTAATAATAATTTTGTTATTTAAAAACTGGCCATATATATTATAAAGTTTAAAGTTTAGTACGGATTCCAGCTAGTCAGTATATTTGTGTTTTTATTAAATTGTTCTACGAATTATTCAACTGACGCAAACAATATCAATTCAAAAAAAAATAAAAATAATAATAGCAAGAAACCAAACAAATATATAAAAATTAATTTTTAAATTTTCGATATAAAAATTCTCATTTAATTAAATGCTTTAAGCAATAATGATTGCTTTCAATCATCAACACAACCAATCGTCCTGGCAATCAGAATCACCACCAATGTACAATAAATAAAAATATGTACATAGCTGTAGAAATGTATGTGTTGCTGTATATTTGGTTGTGTCTGTGTATGGGTGGGTACGATCAAATAATTTGTTGTTAAATAAAAGTTTGTTGAAATTTTATTTTGTCGCTTGAATAATTTTGCCAATTTGGATTTTTAATAGTCCTTACACATACAAACATAAACTCATTCGTTCGTTTATTTGGTCAACTCAAATGATGGACCAGAATTGTTACTCATTAAGCCACTGGAAAAAGTGGTAAGGTCGTAGCAGCAACATCATGCTGAAACTAATTGGTAGTTGGGTATTGTTGCTAGGAGTTTATTACTTAAATATAAATAACAAGTAAGAAAATTATAGTCTGTCTAGACCGACTATACGATACCCTATGCCATGGTTTAGAGACCCTATCTCTTCTGTCCAACTAATTGTATATAGAAAATTAGCATAAACCAAATTTGAGTGGCATTGTTATTAATTTTTTTTTTGTCTGCAGATAAGAAACATTTCATATTGGGTGCTATATCTATATGGGAGCTAGGTCAAAAAATGGACCGATCCTGACCATATTTGGTAAAGTCACTTATATTATGAAGGACTATATATAAACAAATTTGAGAAAAATCTAGGCAATATTTTTGCTTTTCATAGATTTAAGTGAATATCGGGAAGCAGCTCTATATGGGGCCTACGACTACGAATTGTCCTATAGGGATCATTTTTGGACTACTGATTAATGGATATAATAAACATATACAAAGCCAATTTGACTGAGATTTCAATGATAATTTGCATTTTATGGCAATTTATGTCGATTTCATAGGGGTCATTTGTATGGGGACTAGGACTGAACATGAACCGAATTTCACCAATTTCAATAGCGTTCATTATATGCCCGATGAAAGCCTATATACCAATTTCATCAAAATATGATTATAAGGTTTACATGGATACACAGACGGACACACGGACGGACATCGCTAAATCGACTCAGAAAATGATTCAGAAAATGATTCTGAGTCGATCGGTATAAGAAAAGATGGGTCTAAGTCAAATATTTTTGGTAGTTACTAACAGCAGCACAAAGTCATTAAACCCAAACCACATAGTGATATAGGGTATAAGAATTCTGTAGAGCTAAATTAAGAGAAAAATGCTTAATCGAGTCGCTCTGCATAATGCGTTATACAAGCTATATGAGAAAATATTATATTTAATGTTTTCGAGAAACAAAAATGTTTGGACAGAGTTGTATCTTCTGTAAATTAATACGAAGTAAAAGCTGTATGGAATGAAAACTGACTCTAACCACACTGCTCATAGGCCTGACTTTGGATGAGTGTGTTAAAGCGCTGACCAAAAAATGCAAGTACGAGTGTATGTGAAGGTTCATGGTTCAAACCTCACGGCCGTCCTAAGTAGAAAAAATTTCATATAGAAACAATCTATTCAATTATAACATAACAATTATCACAATGTTCAATAAATCGCTGATGAAGGCTGAAATGCCAGAAACCGGTCCGATTAAGAATACAGTGTAGTTGTGAGTTTTTGAAATATATGCTTTCTTCTTTTCTACCACGCACCATTGAAACAAAAAAAAATTTGCATATTAATTACAGTATTAATTGCAATTTGTCTGAAAAATGACTACAAATCTAACACAAAATAAAAAATTAACTTTGAACTGGACCTGGTTGTTGCTAATTGAAAAGAATAAAACCTTCACAGCACAGCTAAGAAAGCTCGATTTATTGACAGGTACTAAGATTATTGCAGATATTTAACTTAATTTCTGGAAACAAGCAGAGGCGAAACAAGTGCACTTAGAGTAATGAGAGGTCGGTGCGTCCAAGTCCGAGGTCTGTTTTACTCTGCAATGTTTGCAATTTTAGAAAAATTAAAATAAAAAAACGATTTTATTCACATTTTTTCCATTAAATCATCCATAATATTAATAGGCTAGGCGATTTCTTGTGACTGATGTTTTGTTCTACCGTTTTATCCTGATTTTGAAAAAACGTATTTTTTTTTAAAGGTATTTCTTTTTAGCTGTTCACCAGACTTACAGATTTTTAAACTTTTGCCTTTTTTTTTTTGAGTAAATTGCATTTAAAGTTGCTACTAACAGATACATAAAATTATACAATGCTATGTTTATGTTTATAAAATTTTTTTAATGGGTTTGTAAATTTGTTTTCCTCATTCGCAATAATAATAACACAAAAAAGTGTTGGTTTGTGAATTGGCTAAGTTGAAAAAAAAGTTGCCTAGAATTTTCGCTCGAATTTCGAGTGCTGCAATCTGCTAGTTAATATAAAAGTGACAACAAAGAAAGTACGTTAAATAAAATACCTTTAAAGTAAGGGTCTTAGGTCCACCTAATTGGATATATCAAATAAGCATAAACCAAATTTGAGTGGTATTGTTAGTCATTTTTTGTCTGCAGTTGTTGCTATATCTATATGGGGCTAGGTCGGAAAACAGACCGATCCAGACCATATTTGGTAAAGTTACTTGTTTTTTGTACAAAAACATATACAAAGCAAATTTGAGAAAAATCTGTGCAATATTTGGCAGATTTAAGTGAAGACCAGGAAACAGCTTTATATGGGGTTAAAAGCAGGAATGCCCTACAGGGTTTATTTTTGGTCTACTGATTAATGGATATAATAAATACATCCAAATCAAATTTGAATGAGATCTATAAGACAATTTATATATATATATATATATATATATATATATATATATATATATATATATATATATATATATTTTTTTATATTATTATTTTAAAATCATACTTTATAAAAAACAATAAAATTTCTTAGAGAGAATTGGTTAAAGCTACCTTACATCCATAACAGTCATTTGAATTTTTAATACGCATATAATTAATAATGAATTAGATCGGGAAGGAAAATTTTTATGATCGAAAAACCTTCATTAGAGTTTTTATAGAATCGGATAGCACAATACTAAAAAAAATTATAAACATACTTATAGTATTTATATATATTGTAAGTGAAGCAGTTAACTGCTGAAAAATGGCAAAAGTATTAATTGTAAAGTATTAATTGAATGTTTATAGCACAAAGAGAATGCAAATAGAATATGTTTAGATATATTAAGTCCATGATTTTTTTTATGGAATAAGCGTAAAGGCTCGATACATAATCATTACTTGAATGATTACATGTACAACGAAAATTCGAAGTAATATATGAATTCGGCCATTTATATAATCAACATTACATAAATTGTATAGTATTCGACAATTTATATATTATGGCAGTTTAAGTCGATTTCACATGTATGAACATCTACCGATTTTCATCAATTTCATTAGCGTTCTTTCTAAGCTTTTATCTTATATACCAAAATTCCTCCAAATCTATAATATTAATAGGCTATGCGATTTCTTGTTACCGATGTTTTGTTCTACCGTTTTACCTCGATTTTGACCAAACGTACATTATTTGGAAGACGTTTCTTTTTAGCTGTTCACCAGATTTACAGATTTTTAAATTTGTTCCTATATTTTGAGTAAATTGCATTTAAAGTTGCTACTAAAACATACAAAAAATTATACATATGATATGTGTTTGTTTAGTAAATTTGTTTGAGTTTGTTATCTTCATTCACAATAATAATATACCAAAAAAAAGTGTTTGTGAATTGGCTAAATTGACAAATAAAGTTGCCTAGTAATTGCACTCGAATTCAGAGCGCTGCAATTTGCTAGTATATATCCATATTTGCAACATGAAGCTTGCTTACAATGTTTATATAGACACACGTACGGACAGACATACAGTAGCTGATTGTAATTAGCTGAATTTAAATCTGCCCTTAGGCTACATTTCGCTACATTGTCGGGGTCAGATAATATCAGATATGAAATGTTAAAAAATTTAGCTGTTATAAAACAGAATTTTTTAACATTATTTTGACAAAACAAGTATTTCCAAAAAAAATAAAAATGTTATAGTCATCCCAATATTAAAGCCATAAAAAGATGGTACTAATAAAAATAATTACAGACCAATAGCTCTTACCAACTGTGCTTGTTAACTTTTAGAAAGAAATAAAAATAAATGATTAGAGAGGAACATTAGATAATTTAGCAATACTGTATTCTGATATTATGGAAAGTTTTTGGTCAAAAAAAAAATTTAAACATAAGATTTATGTTTTCAACATCCGGAAAATGTATGATTTTGTCTGGAAACAACTTATTTTCAAAAAAAAATAAACTTAACTGGAATACATGGAAATATGGTTGTCATTATTTATAATTTTTTACATGAGAGACAATTTTGTTGCTTGGCCTGAAACTCAACCTGAATTTACTATTCCCTTATAAACGGCATCAGTACAAAGTGTCACACTATTCCTTTTAGCCATAAATGATATTTTGAACAATTGTCACAAAAATTTAAAGCCATTGCTGTATACTGCTCTGATAAGAAAGTTTCAGCAAAACAAAAAAAAAAAAAAAACAATTACAAAACTAGAAAGATGGAATGGTAAAAGCGGATGTCAATTTTGTGATAAAAAACACTGTAGCAATAAAATTTTCTAGACGATTAGAAAAGTCCATCAATCCCACATTAAAGTTTTTTTTTTTTGGTGAAAACATAATTTTTGTAGAATACAAACTTTTAGGAATTACCTTTGGCAAAAAAAAATGAACACTCCAGATTCACATACACAATATAAAGGCCAAAGCTAACTCAAAACTAAACATCATTAAAATGCTTAGATGCTTTTAACTTGATTTTGAACCAAAAAATCTGCTCAAAGTGTTATGAAATAAGACTTTCCATTTCAAAACAGCCCAACTAGTAGTACTAGCAGAGGCCAGCCCTCGGAATTCGAGTGCAAATTCTAGGAAATATTATTTTTTTCATGCAATTTATTTCTTCCAATGTTTTATGCCAACTAAAGGTATGCTATACAGAATTCACAATTCAACACAGGGCGCGTGATATATAATTATTATAATGAAATTCGATTACGTTATTTTCGTTATTGGTGTATGTCCAAAATTATTTTTCAATTTAACACAGGGCTTTTCATATACAATTTTTGCAAACGCATTAACAAATTTAATAAACACGCACACTTCATTGTATAATTTTATGTATCTGTTAGTAATGCATTTTACTGTTAAATGTATTTTAATACAAAAAAAAAAATTTGTAAATGTAAAAATATGTAAATCCTGTGGACGGCTAAAAAGAGATACCTTTCAAATAAGATATGTTTGCTCAAAGTCGGGGTAAAGCTGACAAAGTTACAGCGGTCACCAGAAATCGCCTTGCCTATTGATATTATAATAGATGTAAGTTTTATCATCATGCCTACCCTGTATATAAGAAGATGAAAATACCTACTTAACTACACATTAAAAATATCTACAAAACCACCCTTTATATCCATATATTACTAATACGACTAAAAATTAATTTACTTATATAATAACACTCAAAAAATCAGTAGTGCTATGTAAAAACGTTCCAACAATTTAGTAAAATAAATTGAGAACATCTGGATTTTACATTGCATCTAAATTTTAATACAGAGCGTCGGACAAAGAAAAGCACGAATTCACCTGAAAGTTTTAGCAGATATTTAGGTGCAATACTAAAATTTGATTTCGCCACGCCCCTCCGCCGAAAATCAAATATCAGAATTCACCGTGTCACCCCCAGGCTAACTGAGGATTCGGTGAAAATTTCATCAAGATCGGTCCAGCCATTATGGAGTCCATATGGAACATATATACATCCATATTAATATATAAGAAGAAGATAGGACGCTACCGCATACAGCATAGATATTTTTCGCTTGCATACTGCAATTAGCTAGAAATGGATCCGATAGAAGTACAACAGACATACTATGAATTAAATAATACAACATATTCAAATCATCTTTAACTTTTCTCTGATGATTTCGTTATTTTTGTTGAGAATCATGTCAAAAATAAAGGCATTCATAACTTCATATAATCTGGTACAGAGAACTCTTATTATAGCCGCTAGTCAGTAGTCAAAGTGCGTTACAAGGATTACAGAATCCGATTAGTAATAACGTTATTATAAATCAGATAAAAGAATCTATTTCAAATCGGTATAACAATAAAATAAGCTTATTGTGGATTCCAAGTAATTTAAAAAGACATATATGGAAACGAAGGAGTAGATACTCCTGCTAAATATGCTTTAGAAGAAATAGTATCGGTGGATTGTAAATAACAGTTTTCATACTATAAACTGTAGATTTGTAAATATTTATCTGATCTGTGGAAACGATTCGTGACAAAAATCAGACTAAAATATATAAGATCCAGAGAAATATCATTTAACAATTTAAGATCCCGTTTTAAATAAAAAAGGTTTTAATTAACTAAACAGATTAAAGGCTAGTCGCTGTTTATTTACCCATCAACATATTATTGAAAAACCACAACCATCCCCCCATTGTGATTGCGCCCAAACATTGGAAGTTTGTCATATCTTTAACGAATGCAGAATATATCATGTAAAAAAAACTAGTAAGAAACTTATAGTCGCTGTAGATCGGCTATGCGATACCCTATGCCATGCGTTTCGAGACTTGGTCTTGGGTCCAATTAATTGGGTTTAAAAATCAGCATAAACCAAATCTGAGTGAAATTTTTATTAAATTTTTTGCCTGCAGATTTTAAAAAAATCATATTGGATGGTATATCTATATGGCGACTAGGTCCAAAAATAGACTGATCTTAACTATATTTGGTAAAGTCACTCCTTTTTTTTTTTTTTGAAAATATTTGTTTTTTGATAGATTTAAATGAAGATTGAAGAGCAGTTTTATACGGGGCCATAATTAAGAATTATCGCATAGATTTTATTATTCGACTACTGGTTAATGGATTTAAAAAACACATGAGAACGAGATCTGTATGATAATTTGGATCTTATAGCAATTTAATTCGATCTCATAGGAGTCATTTGTGTGGGGACTAGATCTGAACATGTACCGATTTTCACCAATTTCAATAGCAATCGTCTTATGGCCGATAGAAGCTTACGTACCCAATTTCATCCAAATATATTCATATTACCGACCTGTTGTTTGATTACAAGGTTTACATTGACACACAGACGGACAGACCGATGGACGCACATCGCTAAAGTGATTCTGAGTCGTTCGGCATAATAAAAGATGGACGAGGTCAAATATTTTTGCCAGTTACAAACATCAGCACAAAGTCATTACACCGTAATCACATACTGATATGGGGTATAATAATATTGAAATACTACAAAAGCAGATGTATCCGAAAATGTTAAAAAGTTCTTAATTGAAATTAACCTAAATAATTCGATTTATCTTTTAAAAAACTATTTTTATACATAAGATTTAATATAAGATTATAAGATCATAAGCATTGAAAAAATGCTTACCTACCTTTTTATTCCGATTTTGACCAAACGTATACCATTAGAAAAGTGCCCTTTCTTAAAAAGTCCATTTTCTAAAAAAGTACAGATTCTTAAAAATGTACATTTATAATATTAATAGGCTAGGCGATTTCTTGTGATCGATGTTTTGTTCTATGGTTTTATTCCGATTTTGACCAAACGTATACCATTTGAAAGGCTTTTCTTTTTAACTGTTCACCAGATTTACAGATTTTTAAATTTTTTTCTTCATTTTGAGTAAATTGCATTGAAAGTTGCTACTAACACATACATAAAATTATCCATATGATAAGTGTGTGTTTATTAAATTTGGAAATGTATTTGTTAATGAGTTTGTTATTTTCGTTCACAATAATAATAAACCAAAAAAGTGTTGGTGTGTGGATTGGCTAAGTTGAGAAATAAAGTTTACTAGAAATTGCACTCGAATTTCGAGCGCTGGAGTCTGCTATAATACCTTATTGCGTTGGGGCGCCCAAAAACTAAATTAAATCGATATAATAAAATTTTGGTAGTTACAAATATCAGCAAAAGCTAATAATTCCCTGACCACATAGTGGTAAAGGGTATAACCATTTGACAATTTAATTTTATTATTTTCTATAAAAATAAAAAATCTTATTTTCGATCTATATCATTTTTATGATTGAGTTTGAAATTATTCAGGCTCAAGATCAAATGTGTTTACTTAAATTAAAGCAAAAACATTGGCACATTTGTTTATAAAAAATTGATCTATATTCTGCATGACAGGTTATATAGCTATTTTGGGAGGAGTCACCAACCCGCACCAATAACCAAGAGCAGTAGCTAGTTTGTTTGTTAAAAAGCTAAATTCATATACATTTGCTGAAAACAACCAAATGAGAATTCTAGCAAAGACTTATTTAAGCCTCTTCCAATATAACAAACTAAAATATAAAACAACTTTGAAACAAATATATTTGTATATGATCACACATTGCTTACTACAATATGCATGTTTTGTTTTTGTCTTGAAAAAAGGTAAACATAATTTGTTTTTGTTAAACTTACATTTAGCGTATTTTTAATTTTGTTATTTTTATAAAAATAAAAAATCTTATTCTCGATTTTTATAATTTTAATTTGCCAATTTTTTGAGTTAAAAATTATTTTTTGAAACAATTTTATCCTTAATAATTTATATTTTATTGCAGCGTTTTTTTTTTTTAAGTAAAATAACTTTAAATTGACTTTTTGAATTTTGACTGATATTTTTGAATTTTAAAAGTTTTCATGATTTTAAATTTTAATTTCATTTTACATAAAATAATTTTTTAATTTAAGTTATTATATTGCAATTAAAAAGATGCAATATAGAATCGTAAATTAACCAGGGATACTAGCATTTACTTATTTTTCTAATAATATTTTAAAAAGTTTGACTTTATGTGTACTTTATTTTGTCGCCAAACTTTAAATAAAAATATACACTCCTGAAGAAGGTAAAAGCACACGAAACGTTGGGTGAAAAATGAAAATTAATTTATCTTTTTATTTGCACCAAATTTGACCATCAGGACCATAAGGAAACTCCTGTTACAACAATTAAAAAATTTTCATTTGTAAAAATTTATAAATATTTTCAGTAATTAAAAATCTTATTTTATTGAATATCAAATTTTCAATTTTAAATACCAAAGTTCAAAAATATTCTTCTACGGAGTTGATGCTTTAAACTTAACTGCCTCACAATTTTATTAGACCATACCGTAGGGTACTAAAATGACCAACTGTTGTTGCATGATTGACTGCAGTTGGTTTAAACAATTTTAAAAATCCCAATAACTTTACTGAATAGTGAGTATTGGTGTTTCCTGTGTATGTGTGCGAGTGGACGAATGTACATAAATATTGTCGTCAATCATCAAAGCATTACGATGAAAAGTGTTAATTGCCAATTATGTATAAATTTATTCAGGCAAAAATATAATCAATCCAATCAAATGCATACATAAGTTCATTTAGCATCGAAGAAGGCATTTTAAATTGTATGCGATTTTTTTAACATAATTTTTTAATTGGAAATATTGCTCCATGTGTTACCATTGTTTCTGGAGATTTTTTTTGTAAATCAAAACAAAGCCATAAAAGTAAAGGGCCAATTTTCCCCGCTGTACTTATATTTGTTGTATTTTATACCCATAATAAACTGGACAAATGCTGCCGAAAAACAGCAAAAAAAAAATAACAATCATTTAAAACAAATTAATTGAAAATTCATTACATTCTATGCTTTACAACAATTTATGTGTTGTGTTTATAAAATATAACAAATATAATCAGCATGATGGAGTTCAGTGAAAGAAAACCACAAAAATTTACAATAAAAACATGCTTTTATATGAAATCGAACCACGAAAAAAATGTGGTCCAGACTTGAGGAATTTTTTGTAAAATTTAATTAAATAAATATTCAAATTTCGTGCTAATAAACAATTTCCATATCATTTGGTTGTAAAATTGAAAAAAAAAAATCAGAATTTATGTGTCCTTTTTTTTGTGGAATATACGAGAATAAATAAATAAACTCGAAAAGTGATAACTAGGGCGAATAATTTCAAGAGCTATCGAAAATCGAAAATATTCTGCGAAAATATTAAAATGTACGTTTAAGAAATTAACGTTGAATAAAAAAGACAAATTTAGAATTTTAGCAAACTTTCTAGTTTGTATAAAAACTCTGAATATTTTCCAAGGTAATGTGTGCATGCATGCTTATGCGAAGACTTATGCCCTTTCGATTGATGTATAAAATTAGGTTACTCTGAATTTGGAATCTATAAAAAAATATACTTTTCGAAAAAAGTGCAAATAAAATGCGACATTTTTTGTCAGAAAAGAAAACGGCATTAGACTCTATTGTGCGTAAAAAATATAGCATACGTCCTAACAATACACTATAAGAAATTACCGAAATCGAAGCCAATTGACGTTATATTTATTGATTTAGATAAATATTTATAAAGAAAATTCTTTAACTTAAGAGCGGAGGGCATGACACTTGAACAGTATTTAAATGTTATCAAAATGAAAACGTGTAAAAAAGGTTCATTGGTTCATGCGTAAAATTAGTAACCGTCAATGGCCGTCCATGGAATGCAATCTTTGAAGATTCGGGCATGAAATAAATAATCGATCCGATTATGAATGCACTAAAAGTATCACTTAATAGCCATAATATAAGTGATCTTGTTAACAACAAAGCAATGGACATAAGAAACAAAATTAAATGTGAAATATCTAAAAAAATATTTCAATAAAAATTGATTATGCTTCTCGTCTTGGTCGATAAACATTGGTAGGTAGGGATAAATATTCAATATATTTTTGACGGAAACATAAAACTATGAACTTTCGACATGGCTCAAAATCGTCACACAGGAGTTTACATAAAAAATCATATCATTAGCGTTCTTGAGTGTTACGACATCAAATTGCAGCAAGTTTATTCAATTTCATGAGATAACGGAAAAAATATGATCAAAGCTGCTGAATTACGAGTACTGAAACTTTGATGTGGAAGATGAATATGATGCAGCTGAAGCAAATGTGCTTTCTAATATTGCACTGGAAGGAGCAGAAACATTAGCACATTCACACTCAAATATTATTCATTTCAGATGTATTGCTCATAGTTTACAATTGGCAGTGCTCGATAATATATCTAAGCTTTCGTTTAAGAAAATACTTGCAAAAAATTGCGAACACCCAAATATTTCTTCTTTAGCTAAGAAGCTAAACTGGAAAAAAGCCGTACTAGACTGTCAAACTAGATGGAATTCCAGTCATGACATGGTTCAAGACTTATTGGAATATAGAAGTTCTTGTTCGGAATTAATGGATGCTGAATTAACTACGAATAATAGTATTTGGAATATTTGCAAATAATTCGTAGAAGTTTCTGCACCTGTTATAATATTAACCTTGAAACTACAAGAAAAACAGATGAATTTAAGTGATTTTTTATAGAATATGACGTAGTTTTAAATTAGAGCTAACAAAAGATTACAAAACAAAATCATTTTCAAACGATTTATGTTATAAGGAGCAGTATATCTAGATAGCAGATTTAAGATAATGTTAAGTCCCGAAGATGTTGAAAATGCTAAAATACATATTTTAAAAACAATAAAAACTTTCAAAGATTTTGCAAATGAAAGAGAAGAACATAATTTTATGAGAGAATCAATATCTCCTTATTCAGAAAATTATGAAGGTGTGTTCGAACAACTTCTAAAAAAGAGGGATCGAATTTCTAAATCAAATTCTTCAAATGTAAATGTCACCGCTTCGATTGATAACTTAGTTAAAAACAAGTAAGAGTGTTAAATTCGGCTGTGCCGAATCTTTGATACCCTCCACCTCAGTTTGGGCATTGATGATATATCTAAATAAAATATTGGGAAAATATGCATGCATTTCCTATATGCATGCGTTTCCGGTTATATGACATAACTTCTCGTTTAATTTAGTTTTTGCTATATGCATTAAATCGTGCTTTTTTGGCTTTTAACTGGCCAAATATTTCTTCATTGCGGCCATATATGAAAAAAGGATTAATTCGTGAATGCACTGAAAAGCTTAATGAGGATCTCAATATAATATTTGAATGGGCTTATTCAAATGGACATAAATCCAAAAAAATCAAAATGTTTAGTTATAACTCAAGGAAATCAAACCATCCCTATAGATATTCCAGTATTATTAGGTAATCAGAATGTTGAAATCGTGGAATCTGCTAAGAATCTGGGAATCATTTTTAATAAAGCGCTCACGTGGAACAATCAGATTAATTCTGCATCTGGAAAAATATTTGTAATGCTAAGAACGTTGTACCCTATACAACATCATACACCTTTAAACATTCGTGTGCTTCTCGCGAAAACTTTCATTATGCCGAAGTTACTATATGGTTGTGAGATATTTGCTTTTTGTGATTCAGAAAGTAAAAGGAGATTATTAGTAGCTTACAATGCGATCCTACATTCTGGTATAAAGAGATATGATGGAACTTCTCTATATTCTAAGTCTCTGTACGGAGTTGACCTCGTGGCCTTAATAAAAATAAGATCATTAATTCTCCTTCACAAAGTAATATACACCAAAGAACCATCTTATTTATTTGAACGCCTTCAATTTGCACGATCCCATAGAGGAAATAATCTTATTCAATTACGATATCGAACACTAATCTCTAGTTGGCAATTTTTTATAAATACCATATGTCTGTGGAACTCGTTACCCAACAATTTACAAATAACAGACAACGCTTTACAATTTAAAAATGAGTTGTTTAAAAATGATTTGGTCTCTAATTTTTTTAATTATTGTTTCATTTGTGATTATATTATATATTCTATACTCTCCCATTATGTATTAATTTTTTACTTATATTTTTATACTTTTGTAATTTAAAATTATTTTTATTTTTATATTTTTCTTGTTTCTTAAAAGTATTGTAACTACTATCACAAATCGATTGTATCATTATGTACTGTAATTAAAAACATTTATATCTTGTTGTATGTGATATCCACATTTAATAAATAAATAAATAAATAAATAAATATAGGTCGGATGGAGTAACAAAATAATAACCGAAAAAAGCTCTCTCAACTTTTTTTTTCAAAAAAATATTGCCATATTTGGAAAACATAGAGAATAAATTTATAATAATAAATAATTAAATTAGGGATGCCAAACGCAAAAAACCAAATATCGCAAATTTTTAAATAAAATAATTTGTTATCTTTATTTTCTGAAGAACTTCAAAAATTCATACAAAAACAATTGTGAAAATTTATATATATATAACATTCTCATCAAATTGCGTTTATTTGTGTAATAATTTTTATGTTCGCAATTCTTAAATATCATTTGAGGTTTTATAAAATTCATTGAATTTAAATTAATGTTTTCTGTAGTCCGATTCTGTAAATTTCAACGATCCGACAATCGCAAAATATATCGACAGCTAGTCGACAAATCTATTTTTCTATTTATTTAAATTGCAAACGAGTGGCATCTCTGTAAAAATAAGCGAAAAACTCAAAGAATAGAAAAAACAAATTACTTCGTGTTTGACAGCATGATTTTATGTTTAATATCTCTATTTTTTTTACTAATATTTCTGTTTATTTATTTGAAAATGAAATAATGAATTGAATATGCTATTTAATTTTTTTATTTATATAAAAAAGTTTTTTAATAGAAGCAAAATATTTTCACTATTTTATGATTTTTATTTATGTATGACGACATTTCAACCTAAAAATTTAAGTTTTTATCGATTGAATAAACAGCAAAAAATGGTTGTCGTTTAGATAACAACAACAGCTGACTTTAACAATAGCGAATATCGTTTAAAAATTTTACTGATAATTTTGCTTTTCTTTTTTTAACGATTCGACTATCGTTAAAAGAAGTTACTGAAAAGCTATTAATTTCTCCTGAATGACAATATTTTTTTTAATGTAAACATTTTTTTAAATGTAAACATATTTGGTGTTTTTTTTTTTTTTTGAATTTTATGCAATTGATGTCTTCTAAATTTAGAATTATTATTTATGTGAATAATACTGCTTTAGTAGTTATAAACAATTTTTAAAAATTAGATGTAATCGCAATCAGATATTTTGTAGGTAAAGCAGAATAATAATTCTATATAACTCTGTAGAACTGTTTTGAAAGCAAAAAACTCATTGATGAACCCGGTAACTCTATTTTGTAAAGACAACAAAAAGTTAATATGCCAAACTTATGTTCATATTTGTAAAAGAATAATGAAAAAACTTATGAAATAAAAGACCAGCCCGCGTATACTCTTAACATTGTGCTGTATGATATCTATTTGAAAATATTGACATTCATGGTAAAATATAAATAACTATTGCAAAGCAAATTACAACAAAAATTGTGCCGCCATCTACTGTGGCATAGTCACGCTGAGCAAAATGAAGTGACACGCTGTTAATGCAAAAGAAATGTATTTTCCCTACAACAAAATATTGCAGAATTTTATGAAAATAAAATAATATACCGATTTATTTCTAACATGCAGTTATTATGGATATACATATATAGAATATATGTATATTATTTGTATTAATTAATATGTGTATGTATGTATATGTAAATATTACACACAAAAAATACAACATCAAACGTTATTTTTATGTTTTTCTCTTTAAATAAATTAATATATAAATTTTTATACCCTATACCACTATGTGGTTTGGGTATAATGACTTTGTGCTGCTGTTTGTAACAACCAAAAATATTTGACCTAGACCCATCTTTAATTATACCGATCGAATCAGAATCACTTTCTGAGTTGATTTAACAATGTCCGTCCGTCCGTCCGTCCGTCCGTCCGTCCGTCTGTGTGTCCATGTAAACCTTGTAATCAAACTGCAGGTCGCAAATATAAATATATTTTGATGAAATTTGGTATATAAGCTTCTATCGACCACGGGATGAACGGTATTGAAACTGGTGAGAATCGGTCCATGGTCAGACCTAGCCCCCATACAAATTACCCCTATGAAATCGACATAAATTGCCATAAGATCCAAATTGTCATATAGATCTTACTCAAATTGGGTTTGTATGCGTTCATTGCATCCATTAATGAGTAGTCCAAAAATGATACCTTTGGCCCCATATAGACTGCTTCCCGATCTTCACTTAAATCTATTAAAAACAAAAATAATGCACTGATTCTTCTCAAATTTTGTTTGTATATATTTTTGCAAAATACAAGAGACTTTACCAAACATGATCAGGATTGATCCATTTTTGGACCTAGTCCCCATATAGATATAGCATCCGATATGAACTTTTTCATATCTGCAGCCAAAAAAATTAATAAAAATCCCACTCAAATTTGGTTTTTGCTTATTTTCTATGTCCAGTTAGTTGGGCCTAAGATATAGGGTTTCTAAACGCATGGTATAGGGTATCGTAAAGTCGGTCTAGACCGACTATAATTTTCTTACTTGTTTTTTTTGCTAAATTTACATTGTTTTTTTTTATTAACAACTAGGTACATATTTTAGCATTATTTGCTTTAGATGCTGGTGAATTTTTACTCCCTTTATATTAACTCGTAGTGTCTGCTTGTCGAAAAAATTTTGAATCGATTTTAACCCCTTTCCCGTGACCCAATCGATCTGAAACTTTGCAGCCAGGCTCGCGGCAATGACAGAAATGATATAGCAAATTTTTTTTAGTGATGCCAAAACAATGGCAACTTTTAAATTTTTCTACCAGAGTTAATAAAAAAATGTACAAAGGGTTAGTTTTTATTATATTATTACCACAACGACCACAAAAACAACAAGTCCAGCTATGACAACAATACAAAATTTAGAATAACAACAAGAACAATATAGAAACATCATATTTTTAATTTTTTTCCTTTTTCAGAGATTTTCTTGGACCTGTTTCACCGACTTTAATGATTTTTGAAATGGAAATCTTCCCATGAATTTCCTGAATCATTCTCACTAAAAATGATCACCTTAGCTATCCTATTGAGGACGTGATCGTGACAAGAACAACATAGAAAATTATATTTTTTCAAGACTTTTTTAGTTCTTTATTCAAATCTCGGGCCCTGTTTGACCGATTTGGACGATTTCAAATAGCAAACTTCTCAGGATGTTAATGAATCATTCTGTATGTCAACGAGCACCCTAGCTGCCCGATTGATGCCGTCATCGTGATTTCCACAGACGGACAGACGGACATCGCTTTATCAACTCCGGTTGTTATAAGGACCACAAATATATATATTTTATGGGGTCCAAAATTTTTTTTCTAATTATTACAAATGGAATGACAAACTTATATATACCCTCTGCACACTGGAGGGTATAATTAAATTGAAATACATATATGAAAAATATCCCAGACTGAGAAAGGAAAAAAAATTTTACTATTTTGGGAGCAACATAAAACGGAAACGCCATTATTGTATCAGGCGGCTCAGATTACATTCGCGCCGAGAGGGCCTTTTCGGCCCTGAAATTCATTTTGTCGCCACAAGGAACAAATTTAAAAGAAGAAAATTTTAAAAATATATTAATTATAAAATTAAACGAAATTTTTTTTTTGAAAAATAAATAAATTTCCTACTAATAAAACATTTGTAATTTTTTTTTAAATTTTGAACCCTAATCCGAATCCTGAACAGAACCCGAACCTTAAATTTGTATTTTGATTAACCCAAACCCGAACCTGAACCCCTTTTTTCAGGGTTCCAGTCCCTGATTTAAAACCAAAAAAAAATAGGCAAAGATATACCTTATATTTTAAATTGATTCGGATAATTATTTTGAAGAAAAGAGCAGAAAATGCAAAAATATCCAACTACAAGTCGATTTCATTTTATTATACATTTATTGATTCCTATAGATATTTATGAAAAATCTTTTATAAATAAGCATTCTGTTGAAAATACAAAAAAATGCTTTTGAATCAAAATATGCAACTACAAATCGATGCTATTTTATAGTAAATTTATTGGTATTTGACGAATCAAGGGGTGCATACTCATATGAAGGTTTAGACTCCATTACACAATATGAAATTAAAATTTTTGCTAAATATATGAAATGAAAAAACATATATGTATGCGTTGCATATATATATGTCGCATATGCGACAACAAATCGATGCCACTTGATTGTACGTACATACATATATACAGTCTGTCAAGAAAGGGTTTTGACAATGAAAAAACAAAATTGTTTAAGACTTTATTTACCAAAATTAATTCTTTTTTTAACGGTTTTAAATTGATATTACTAAATTAATTTATTCATTAGTGGGCTACAAGGAAAAAAAATAAAATATTAAAAGTAAAAACATAACAACAAGTAAGAAATTATAGTCGGTCTAGACCGACTATACGATACCCTATACCATGGTTTAGAGACCCTATCTCTTCGGTCCAACTAATTCGATATCGAACATAAGCATAAACCAAATTTGAATGGCATTGTTATCAATTTTTTTGACTGCAGATATGAAAAAGTTTATATCGCATGCTATATTTATATGGAGACTAGGTCGAAATGTGGGCCGATCCTGACCATGTTTGGTAAAGTCACTTATATTTTGAAAAAATATATACAAACCAAATTTGAGAAAAATATGTGCAACATTTTTGTATTTTGATAGATTTAAGTGAAGATCGGCAAGCATCTCTATATGGGGCCTATGATTAAGAATTGTCCTATTGGGATTATTTTTGGACTACTGATTAACGGATATAATAAACACATACAAACCCAATTTGACTGAGATCTGTGTGATAACTTGGATCTTATGACAATTTATGTCGATTTCATAGGGGTCATTTGTATGGGGACTAGGTCTGAACACGGACTGAATTTCATCAATTCCAATAGCGTTCATCCCATGTCCGATAGAAGCTTATGTACCAAATTTCATCAAAATATATTCATATTTGCGGTCTGCAGTTTGATTACAAAATTTACATGAACACACAGACGGCCGGACGGACGGACGGACATCGCTAAATCGACTTAGAAAGTGATTCTGATTCGATCGGTATAATAAAAGATGGGTCTAGGTCAAATATTTTTGGTAGTTACAAACAGCAGCACAACGTCATTATACCCAAACCACATGGTGGTATAGGGTATAGAAACATGAACAAAATATACTACAATATTAAAGTCTCAAGAAAGTGTTTTACAAAATACGAAATTAAATGCAAGTATAACAAAACTTCAGTATTGTAAAATTAAATATTTAGTATGATCACCTCCACCATCTATAACGGTGTGCAGCCTTTTTCTCATTGAGCTTATTAATTCTTGAAAGTCATATTAAATTGGTATTTTATATCGAGAGTTGGTTTTGCTGAACAGAAATCGGAAAATGCATGCTAAATTATGGGAAAATACATGTCAGATTTTTTGTTATTTGCAGCTTTGAAAATCAATTTTCTTAATTCAGCACGCAATTTCGCATGTAAATTTTTCTCATTTTTAACAGAAAAATTCCCATTTTTATCATGCATTTTCCTATAAATTTGCCCAAATTTAGCAAACATTTTGCCATTTTTGACATGCATTTTTACCATTTGCCATGCATTTCCTATAGACTTAACAGGCATTTTCCCATAATTTAGCATGCATTTTCCCGTTATTACTAAGCGCTTCCCTTAGTCCCGATTGAAATGATGCTGCATAATGGACGAAGAATCGTATGCACTAGCAGGTTTTTCGCAGTTTCACAGTCAAAATTTTTATGTTGCTAATATTCGGGGAAGATAACTTTATTATCGAAAAAGCAGGCAAAATTTCCAGAAAAGTTCCTGGTATGGCAAACAGTATGCAATTGCGCAAAAGAAGCAAGTCATTTGTCACAACTGGCTCTATAAATACCGAAATGTTCCAACTTTTACCAAGCGCTTCCCTTAGTCCCTTTTATATCATTCTTCAATATTGCATTTTTCAACTCTTTGCAATTTTTTGGATGTCTTTTTGCCACTTTTTTCTTTAAAGAGACTCATACATTTTCTGAAAGTTTCCTAAATTTAACGTAGCAATAATGTTAGAATTTTCAAATTTTCAATTTTCTCCACACTCTATTGGGCCCGTAAGTGTAATAAAGCCTCATTTTGATTTCATCGCACAATATGGGATCGCCCCAGTAATCAGTGTGTATCGTAGCACAAAATAATCGCTTTTCAATAAACGCTTTTATCGAGCAACTCTCGATAAGTATTTGTTTGCCTTATCGAGCAACTCTTGATAAGTACTGATTTGCGTTACTGTTTCGCGAGAAACGAAAACGCCGCACTCTTATCTCGGTTCCCTCGCAAGAAGCCTATTTGAAATACGTGGGTTTTGGTCCACTTTCCTCAACTATACACACTCTGCTCTAACCAATATTTATCGCAGACGGCCGCTCGTAGATTTTGTCCCAAGTACTAGCTCATTTTTATACCTTATACCACTATGTGGTTTGGGTATAATGACTTTGTGCTGCTGTTTGTAACAACCAAAAATATTTGACTAAGACCCATCTTTAATTATACCGATCGAATCAGAATCACTTTCTGAGTTGATTTAACAATGTCCGTCCGTCCGTCCGTCCGTGTGTCCATGTAAAGCTTGTAATAAAACTGCAGGTCGCAAATATGAATGTATTTTAATGAAATTTGGTACATAAGCTTTTCTCGGCCATGGGATGAACGCTATTGAAATTGGTGAGATTCGGTCCATGTTCAGACCTAGCCCCCATACAAATTACCCATATGAAATCGACATAAATTTCCATAAGATCCAAATTGTCATATAGATCTTACTCAAATTGGGTTTGTATGCGTTCATTACATCCATTAATGAGTAGTCCAAAAATAATCCCTTTGACCCCATATAGAGCTGCTTCCCGATCTTCACTTAAATCTATTAAAAAACAAAAATATTGCACTGATTCCTCTCAAATTTTGTTTGTATATATTTTTGCAAAATACAAGAGACTTTACCAAACATGATCAGGATCGGTCTATTTTTGGACCAAGTCCCTATATAGATATAGCATCCGATATGAACTTTTTCATATCTGCAGCCAAAAAAATTAATAAAAATCCCACTCAAATTTGGTTTTTGCTTATTTTCTATGTCCAGTTAGTTGGGCCTAAGAGATAGGGTCTCTAAACGCATGGTATAGGGTATCGTATAGTCGGTCTAGACCGACTATAATTTTCTTACTTGTTATTGTTATTTTATATATATTATGAGTAGTTTGCCATGAAAAGGAAAATAATTCGGACATCTCTTGAACACTTTTCCCGATGTTGTGGTTATAATAAACCCACTGATTCTCATCAAATGTAGTTCTTTTCCCAGGCATATTAAATTTTCATTTATTACGATACACAAATGATTTGTTTATTGAGAAAGGCAAACACGTTTCATTGTTTTCAAAAGTAACAACAAAACCAATTATAGAAACACTTTCTTGACAGTCACAACTTCGAGCGTGTTTTGTTTTCGTTCTTGTTTTCATGTTTTTACTATTAATATTTGATTTTTATCGTTGTTGCCCCTAGTCACTAAATTAACTAATATAAATTCAAAAAGAAAAACATGTTCAAAGGAAAAAAAAAACTTTTTTTTTATTATTCAAACACTTTCACGACAGACTGCTTAAAAAAAAAAAAACAATTTAATAAATGATCATGATGCGATGCCATTTTATTTAAATTTTATTAATTCGTATAGACATTTATGGCAAAAAGGTTAATAAATAAAATTTTTTTTCGAAGTCTGCAAAAATATGTATTTAAGGCAATATATAAAAAAAAAAATAGATTCGACTAGATATTTATGTATATAAGAATTCAATAATTTAACATTTTGATGAAATTATAAAAAAGCGTTTAAGGCAAATTAAGCAAAAAAAAAAAAAAAAATCCAACTACCAATCGATGCCATTTCATCGTAAATTTACTGATTCGGATAGATATTTAAGGCCGTATACAAAAAAAAATTAAAGTGTACTTCAAGTAGACTTTATCAACAAATTTTGTATAAAAAACATGCAATAAAGTCTACTTGAAGTACACTTTAATTTTTTTTTGCATACGGCCCTTAGTCTACATCTAATATATAATATCGAGTAACGCAAGCATTATCATATATTTCCTTGCTCTAGAGTACACTGTTTTAAGCAACTTTCCATAAAGCAAGATATTTGACTATGTATGCCATAATTTCACTTTTATCAAAGTCTGTTAATTTGCTTTTCTAAAACTCAAAAAAAAACTTATATCGTATCGATTTCACTGAAGGTCTATCACAAACTTTTAGTCCATTTTTGGTTGAGTATTTCGTAGCTACAACAAACGATATAGTCCAAAATTAAACTAATACCACAAAAATTAAAACAAAATCAAATTTCTACCAATGAACAGCAAGTGTCAAGAGGAGAAATTCTCCCAAAGACACTTTTGGGATTGGAATAATTTTGATAGAGATACATTAAAAATAACAGATCTTCTAATTTTTTTTATTAGTTGTTTTTGCTTAATTAGTTGTTTATGCAACTTTCAATATTACCGTCAAAACTATAACCAAAATAGCAAAATTTATTAAGTATGGAATAGACCTCATCTGCTGCTTATATATTCGTAGGCGCTAAAATCACCTTAAAAAATGAAAAGCAGCAATTTATCACTTTTTTAAAAAAGGCGCTAAATTTAAAAAAATCGGTTTTTGGATAAGCAAAAAGCACTAGTTAGCTTTACTGGTAAACGAATTTCTTTTGTTTCTTTCATCGAAGACTAAATTAAATAACTGTTTGCAACTGCGCTCTCTATCCTGTATATACCTACTCTCTTTGAATATGAAAGAGTATCCAAAGAGAGTAGAGCTCAGCCGCAAACATTTTTGCATTTAGTCTCTGTTGAAAATAACTCAGTGTTGCCATTTTAGGGCTTTACCCCCTTCATTTATGGGTTTATTCAAGTTTAGTTAATTTCTACGGGCTAACATTTCATTTTTTTGGGGTTTTTCAAAAAGTTATATTTTAATAATTATCAGTTTTTAGAAATATAAAGCAAAACGTAATGAAAGGATAAAAATTTGTATGGAAAATTCAATAAAGTGCAAATACTTTTCCATATAAATTTTATACGTTTCGTAGCGTTTTTTTTTTTTTATAATATGAGCCTATAAATTATTAAGGAATTTTATTTTAAGAAGAACAAAGGGAAATTCGAATTTTAGAAAAATTTCTTTATAATATCTGTAAGGTTAAGATCAAATTTATTTAAAACAATTTAACTTTCCAGATATCAGAACCCACAAATTCCCAGGGGATAAATTAAAAAGAAATGCAACAAAATTCTTCTTAGTATTCTGGAAGTGAAACTATTGTGGAAACGTTTCATCTATTGAATATAAAAGAAATTTATAGAAAAAACGTAGAACAACAATTACGATTTTAACTTTAAATGTGTAAATTTATTTATGAGGTTTCATTTTAGAAATTTAATAAATCTAGAGGTTTTTAAATAATTTTTTTTTGGCCGACAAAATTATATAAATCAAACTGTATAAACTTACAAGTAATAAAATATTTTAATTCAATTTAATTTTTTAATGAAAAATCGCTCTACTATAGGTATTTTTTATATGTTAAGAGGGAAGCAAAACGATTCATACAACACTGATATAGAGTTAATTTGTCGTGGTTCAGGCCAACAAATAAAGAAAGATTTTTTTTTCGCAAACTAGACAATTTCAAAAAAAATTAATTTCGCTTTATTCGAAAATTCTTATTTGGGCCAACAGCATTTTGCTATTTTCACTTAAATTAAAATTATGCATTTACCAAGTATTTATACATTTTCATTGAAAAAATTATATGAAAATTAATATCATATCAGGATTTAAATTACAAGAAAACATACCTTATATGTATGGCAAATTATATAATCTAATTTTCCCTCCAAATCATTATGTATTAGACCGCGCGAACCGATTACCGTTTATTTAAATAAAACACTTTTGCACTTACATTTAATTAAAAAGAGATATTCAATATCTCCTCTTTATACTTTCTCTTATGATGTTTTCGTTAAACACCACCATTACAAAAACAAACTACACTTATTTGCCTCTTATTAATTTTATATAGCTTTGGCAAGATTTGATAAACAATGAAAACTTTAAGCTTTTGCTATTAAACATCACTTTTGATGTGCTAAATTTACTCAGAGAGTAATTTTTTTTTTCTAAATCAGACACAGAGAATTTTAATGCATGATTTGACTTGCTTTCAAAGAAAAGAAATTGGAGATAACAACAACACTTATTTTATGATGTAATTTAATGCAATTTTTTTTTTGGAACATTTACGTATACTAGGTATATTTTATATTTTAAAGAAAGATAAAAACACACTATTTTATAATAAAAAAACACAGATTTATACAATTAGAATTGTATATTATTTTTATTAACAGAAACACTTTTTCACAATAATTACCAATATTTATAACGAACGACACGGAAACACGTCTTATCGAAATGAAAGAATTACCGAAACTAAAAATTGCCGATAATATAGAGTTACCATAACGCGGTTATGTGCGTACTAGTAACGCGAACATATAACTTAATAAAATTCGAAAATCAGACCATTTCTACAAAATTTTAATTTCGATTATTTTAAAATTTTTAGTTGGGCAAAAAGTAATATGCAAGTGGTTGCATAATTCCTGATATACTTATGACGAAAAAATAAGTATGCATATGAGTAACACAGATTTTGTTTTCAAATATAATTTTTAATTTTTTATAAGCTTGAAAAACCTATAAAAATCATAGTTTTTCCTATACAATTTTTTTTGCAAGTGTAAAAAAAAAATAATAAAATAATTCTTCGACCAGAGTTCTATCCGTCCTTTAAAGTAAATACTTTAATAAAAATCTGTATTTTTGATTGTATTATTAAACTTAATAACAGCTAATGATTTTCTATTATGATAAAATATTTATTGTTTAGACAACAGAATCGTTATCTTTGTCAACCATAAATTCGATTATTACTTTCAACTTAATTCAGTAGTTACAACGAGATATACGAGATGTACGCAGATATTGAAGATTCAAACTAAACTTTAAAAAATTAAAGGATATATACTACAAACCATAAGAAAGAACTAGGATAATTAGAGTAATGTACCTGAAGTTAGATAGTGACCAATTTTTTTTTTTGTCAATAAAGAGCTCCGAGGGAAGACATAACGAAATACTGATGTACAAAGCAGTGCTTCTGCTCGATGTATTTAAGTGAAGCTACATACATATCATGGCTGAGTCGCTCGACGAAAAACGTATATTTCATTAATGAACTACAAATATCTAAATGCAGAATTTTTGAAACAAGTTAATTTTCAGAAGAAGCGAGTTCTGTGTATTTGGTATCAAAAGCCGCGGTGCAGTCAAACACGGTGGTAGTGGAATTATGGCGTGGAGTTGCATTGTGACTTGTGGTTTGGGTCAGATTTTGTTTTCTTTTTTTCTAAATGCTTTTCATGTAACAAAAAAAAAACAGTTACGTGTGGATAACTATGCCTTAAAATAAATAACAATTTGCAACAGCGCTCTCTATCCTGTAAATACCTACTCGCCTTGAATAGAAAAGAGTATGCAAAGAGAGTAGAGCGCAGTTGCAAAAGCTTTTTGCATTTATTATCTTTTGAAAAAAATCAAATGTAATTTTAATAAATGTTATCTCGGGGTTGCCATTTTGGGGCCTTACCCCTACATTTAGGGGTTTTTTCACGTTTAGTTAGTTTTTACGGGACAAAAATTTGTTTTTAGGGGGTTTTCGAAAAGTTATAGTTTAACAAATATTAAATGTTTGAAAGGTAAAGCAAAACGTAATGAAATGGTAACAATTTGTGTGAAAAATTTTAAATATTTTTTCATAAAAATTAAAAATTAAAAATTAAAAATTAAAAAGTAAAAATTAAAAATTAAAAATTAAAAATTAAAAATTAAAAATTAAAAATTAAAAATTAAAAATTAAAAATTAAAAATTAAAAATTAAAAATTAAAAATTAAAAATTAAAAATTAAAAATTAAAAATTAAAAATTAAAAATTAAAAATTAAAAATTAAAAATTAAAAATTAAAAATTAAAAATTAAAAATTAAAAATTAAAAATTAAAAATTAAAAATTAAAAATTAAAAATTAAAAATTAAAAATTAAAAATTAAAAATTAAAAATTAAAAATTAAAAATTAAAAATTAAAAATTAAAAATTAAAAATTAAAAATTAAAAATTAAAAATTAAAAATTAAAAATTAAAAATTAAAAATTAAAAATTAAAAATTAAAAATTAAAAATTAAAAATTAAAAATTAAAAATTAAAAATTAAAAATTAAAAATTAAAAATTAAAAATTAAAAATTAAAAATTAAAAATTAAAAATTAAAAATTAAAAATTAAAAATTAAAAATTAAAAATTAAAAATTAAAAATTAAAAATTAAAAACTAAAAATTAAAAATTAAAAATTAAAAATTAAAAAATAAAAATTAAAAATTAAAAATTAAAAATTAAAAATTAAAAATTAAAAATTAAACATTAAAAATTAAAAATTAAAAATTAAAAATTAAAAATTAAAAATTAAAAATTAAAAATTAAAAATTAAAAATTAAAAATTAAAAATTAAAAATTAAAAATTAAAAATTAAAAATTAAAAATTAAAAATTAAAAATTAAAAATTAAAAATTAAAAATTAAAAATTAAAAATTAAAAATTAAAAATTAAAAATTAAAAATTAAAAATTAAAAATTAAAAATTAAAAATTAAAAATTAAAAATTAAAAATTAAAAATTAAAAATTAAAAATTAAAAATTAAAAATTAAAAATTAAAAATTAAAAATTAAAAATTAAAAATTAAAAATTAAAAATTAAAAATTAAAAATTAAAAATTAAAAATTAAAAATTAAAAATTAAAAATTAAAAATTAAAAATTAAAAATTAAAAATTAAAAATTAAAAATTAAAAATTAAAAATTAAAAATTAAAAATTAAAAATTAAAAATTAAAAATTAAAAATTAAAAATTAAAAATTAAAAATTAAAAATTAAAAATTAAAAATTAAAAATTAAAAATTAAAAATTAAAAATTAAAAATTAAAAATTAAAAATTAAAAATTAAAAATTAAAAATTAAAAATTAAAAATTAAAAATTAAAAATTAAAAATTAAAAATTAAAAATTAAAAATTAAAAATTAAGAATTAAAAATTAAAAATTAAAAATTAAAAATTAAAAATTAAAAATTAAAAATTAAAAATTAAAAATTAAAAATTAAAAATTAAAAATTAAAAATTAAAAATTAAAAATTAAAAATTAAAAATTAAAAATTAAAAATTAAAAATTAAAAATTAAAAATTAAAAATTAAAAATTAAAAATTAAAAATTAAAAATTAAAAATTAAAAATTAAAAATTAAAAATTAAAAATTAAAAATTAAAAATTAAAAATTACTTTTTTTAATATTAATATCTGGAAATGTTTAGCCTAGAATACGTTGAATTTTTATTTGGATTATCGTACGACGTCTAGGGTCTCAAAACGTTCTTATCTATAATATTAATAGGCTAGGCGATTTCTCGTTACCGATGTTTGAAATGTATTTCTTTTTATCTGTTCACCAGATTTGCAGATTTTTAATTGTTTTCACTTATTTTGAGTAAATTGCATTTAAAGTTGCTACTAACACATACATAAAATTATACATATGCTATGTGTGTGTTTATTAAATTTGTTAATGTCTTTGTTAATGAGTTTTTTATCATCATTCACAATAATAATAAACCAAAAAAGTATTGGTTTGTGAATTGGCTAAGTTGAGAAATAACTTTGCCTAGAATTTGGACTCGAATTTCGAGCGCTGGAATCTGCAAGCAGGAATTAATATTTGTGTATTATAATGCCGGATGCGTTAAATAATGGATTTCATTGGTGTTCCATTAAGTACTTGCAGAACTTGTAGGATTTCCACTCTAGTAAAAGAAATATAATGCAATTTTTCAAATTCTTCCTATATCAGCACAAAGTCATTATACCCTGACCACATTTTGGTGTAGAGTAAAAAAATCCAGCAGTTGTAATGTGAAATTTAGCTTTTTTGTCTCTCTGACAACCTTATAACATTGGGTGATGGGTATCAAAGATTCGCCACAGCCCAATTTAAAGCTCTTAATTGGTTTTAAAAAATTTATTCAAAATGTAGCCAAATTTAACATGACTAACTCATTTTAGATGATAGTGTTTTGATTTCTACTTAGCTTTCGCTTGTATTTCTTTGCATTAATTTTTAGACTTTATCCTCCAGAGACGGTCATCATTAAAATATTTTTACAATATATGTGCAAATACTAACAGTCGTACATAAGAACACATACAAATACTGACAGTCATACATAAGAACACATACATATATCTACAGTAATATCTCCTTTAACAAGTCCAGTGCTATATATCAAATTTATTGCAAAGATCTACACTTCTTTGATACTCAAATAGTAAATTATGCACTTCCATTTAAACAAATGCATATGCAATATATTATTGTTAAAGCAGAAAATGCCAATCAGTTCTTTAATTTATTCTAAAATTTATTTGTTAAATTTAAAAGTTTCCTTTGCCAACAAATTTTGCTGTAGTTTATATTATTTTATAAAGTCCTTATTATTAATGTCTTGTGACTTGTTGTCTGAGTGGCACTTTCCATAAAAACAATAAGAAAACGCTGCCACGCGTTAAATAACAGAAATACTACGCATCAGAGAGAATGCATAATTGTGTCTGGGTTGTTTTATGCAAATATTTTTACCACACACATACAAATCCCCCTCTGAAAATTGTATCCTAAGTGTGTACACGTGAGCGACATATGCAAAGCTTTATACATTTTTAACAATATTTTAATGGAATTTTTAAGTTCATTACAAAACATTGATTTGTGTGATTCGCATTTCTTAAATATATAAAATTCTTTTAGGGGTAAGAGAATAATTTTCGTTCTTCTTGTTCGTCAATAGAATTGGACCAAAATATTTTATAAGGACTGTGATCACAGTAATGAAGCTGATGATCGTAATTTAAATTATAAAAAAACCGATTTTTATCTGAAACCAGATATCTTCTCTCAAAACTCGACATGCAAAAATGTAATACTGCTCCGATCAAATGACACTATCAAGGTGCAACTTTCACTAAATATCAGAAAACAATCTAAGGAAAATTGCTTGCTTCAATACTTAAAAAAAAAATAATAAATTTCCACATATGTAACTTATTTACGATTTTCTTGAAAAACCATTAAATCCCCTTCCTCCTGCACTCACATACTAAAAGCATTTAAACGTAATAATAAACAACATTTAATTTTAATACTGGGTGTGTTGAATTTTTATAATCAGCCTAATTCTAAACAAGAATTCCGCATGAAATTTCTCACTTCTCCCTTTACCCCTATTATGAATAAAAATTCCTCCGGAAAAAAAATTCTATGGGAAAAAAGTAGTTATTCTCAATGCACTTGAATTTGGTTTTTTTCCTCAAAAAATTTCCATTGCAAAACAGACGGGAGTTTATATAAAAATGTAAGTAAGAAGTATTTTGAAAAAACAAAATTTAAATAAAAATTAATATTTTATTGTTCTTGTAGGTTGAAGACCACAACTAAGGCCCAACTTCAACTTTTATTAACTTTAATGAAAGCCTTTTCCATAGATTCAGCCTGCAATTGCTTCTAGCAATCCTTTAGCTATTTCGTTGTTGCTATTCTACAACACCAATTTCCTCCACAAGTGATCGCTTAAAGCTATGCTATTCATTTTTTTATTTAATTTTTCTTTAAAATAAATTTATTTTCGTTTGCATACACAGAAAAATAAACAAAACAGCTGGCTTCGAAATTCGATTATGCCACTTATTTATTTTATTGTTCACGCGGAATTTATAATTGGAGGATTTTTTTTCTCGAGAAAAGTATTTTCCGTGAGAAAGAAATTTCTTGAGAATATTCGTAATTGGGCTGAATGGGAAATGCAAATGCGAAAATGCAAAAAGGTCCCTAGGGACCTGACGCTGGACATGAGGCAGTTATGAAATCAAAAATCTATATTTGTTCTTCCAATGTCCTTCCGATAAAATACAACGTTTTTCCACTCCTAGTTACAGTTGATATACATATACATATATACATATATATATATACATATATATATATACATATATATTTATACATATATATTTATTCATTTTACTCCTGACGGCCCTACGTCATTGAACAGTTGATAAAGTAGATTGTCTCAATGGCTTTTTAGGCGCGCAGCGATCGGCTGGGTGCAGAACTGTATAGTTCAAGGTATAATGAGTTTGTGCTGATGTTTGTAACTACCAAAAATATTTTTCTTAGTCGCAAATATGGTATATAAGTTTCAATCGGCCACAGGACAAGTCGACTTAAGTGGACCTAAGATCCAAATTATATAGATCGGTGAAATTGAGGTGTATGTGTTTATTATATCCATTCAAGAGTAGTCCAAAATTACACCCTACAGGACAATTCTTAGTCATAGGCTTTTGATTTTGATCTAGTTTTTTCATACATCTATAATATTAATAGGCTAGGCGATTTCTTTTGACCGATATTTTGTTCTACCTTTTTATCCCGATTTTGACAAAGCGTATATTTTTTAAAAGGTACTTCTTTTTAACTGTTCACCAGACTTACACATTTTTAAATTTTTGCCTTTAGTTTGTGTAAATTGCATTTAATGTTGCTACTCACAAATACATAAACTTATACAAAGCTATGTGTGTGTTTAGTTAATTTGTTAATGTGATTGTAAGCTTGTTTTCTTCATTCACAATAATAATAATAAACCAAAAAAGTGTTGGTTTGTGAATTTGCTACGTTGACAAAAAGTTGCCTAGAATTTGCACTCGAATTTCGAGCACTGGAATCTGCTAGTATTTTTAATTTTGTTCACTTTTGTTACAAGTTGATATATATATATAAATAATAATGAATAAATAAAAAATTATTTAAAGCAATACAGGACACCTATATCTATAAACGTAAAACTCAAAACAACATTTTTATTATGTCAAGACTCTTCTTGACAGACTGTATTTAAAATATTTATCATAGTAAGGCCAGTTTACACTATCAGACTTTGTAATACGAAACATATTTGTTTGTCATTCTAAACAGGTGTTTCATAAGACTTGAGTGCGATGGTTTAAATGGTCTAAGTATGCAGATATAATGTCGGTACGACTTTATGACAGTCCGATGAAATTCATCGGATTTTTGTGTTGAAAAATCCTACGACTGAGTGGTATCATGTAAATGGGCCTTAATGGGCATCACCCATTGTATCATAAATTCATAAAAAAAATTTTTTTTAACCGATGAATCTATACAAATATACATAAACATTTAAAACGATGAATTATAGTATAACAGGCGTGCGGTGCATTTTTATACCCTCCACTCCAGTGTGCAGAGGGTATATATAAGTTTGTCATTCCATTTGTAATAATTAGAAAAAAAAATCTGGACCCCATAATATATATACATTTGTGATCCTTATAACAAGCGGAGTTGATATAGCAATGTCCGTCTGTCCGTCTGTGGAAATCACGATGACGGCTTCAATCGGGCAACTAGGTTGCTCGTTGGTACAAAAAATGATTCATTGACATCCTGAAAAGTTTGCTATTTAAAATCGTCCAAATCGGTTTATCTGGTCCCGAGAATTGAACGATGGAGTAAAAAAAGTCTTGAAAAATATGTTGTCTTGTCACGATAACGTTCGCAATAGGCCAGCTGGGGTGCCTGTTGTTAGTGAGAATGATACACCAACATCACGAGAAGGTTTCTGTTTTTTAAATCGTGACAATAGGTTTCATAGCTGCCGAGAAATCACTGAAAAGGTAAAAAAATATGATGTTTTCTATATTGTTATTCTAAATTTTGTATTTTGTCACAGCTGTACTTGTTGTTTTTATGGTCGTTGTGGTAATAATATAAAAATTCACCAATATCAACATTTTATGGTGTAATATTTAAGTTAGTTAATTAATAAAAGAAACTATATAAAATCAATATCAATATTCTGCGATTTTTATAAGACCACAAAATATTACTACTGTTGCAAATATCAAAATACTATAAATAACATTCATATATTCTGTATATGTATATCGATAATAAGCGCATATTAAAAATAATATAAATATAAATTATTTTATTTATACAAAATACTGCAATTTTTAGGGTTTCAAAAATATTTCAGTTATATTTTGAAGTCGTGTTTAAGTCGTGTTTAAAATATAACTGAACTCGAACCTGTTTATTGTACATGTTCTGTTTTTTCTTACTACACGAGCCACAACACGACTTAAAATATAACTGAACTCGAACCTGTTTATTGTACATGTTCTGTTTTTTTTTTTTTTTCAGTACACGTACCAGAACATGAACTTCAAATAAAGCAACACTCAAAAATGTGTGCCTTATGTGTGATTGAAACAAAAAGTACGTGATAGAAAAATGTTCGTGTAAATAACGAAATATTAAAACGAACACAGTCATGGTTGTGTTGGGCACCGAAGAAAATTTAAAAACAAACATAATTGATATGAAAATAAAAATATGTGTGTGTTTGTCTAAGTTATGTTTGTTTACATATATGTACGAGTTTTTTATTCAGTGAGTGTTTTTTTCTGAAATCTGGTTTTCAGCATCATCGAAAAACGAATCGGACATTTTTCTAAAATCAATTATGTTTACATTTATATTATATTAATATTCTTTTTATTTACAAACTTACTTAATATAATCGAAGAGATCTACAAAGATGGCGTACTTATGTATGTATTAAAAAAAAAATGCAGAAAACAAGTAAACTGCACAAAAGCGTTTTTACTTGTCATTCTTATTAAGGAAGCCACGTATTTACTTTCTCCATATTATAGAGTTATTACCAGATTTAAAAAAGATAGATATTTTTAATTTTAAAGTTTAAATTGAAATGTATATAATATTAAGTTGTTAAAAAAAAATTATCAAAAAATCCCTTCAATTCGACAAAAGTAAGAAATCTTTTGCATTAAACACATAGACGCAAATCCATTTATCGATGCGTTACAAATGGAATGACAAACGGATGTAATAAGATCGAAAAAATAAAACTGATTAACGCTAGTGCTTTTAAAATATAAGACATGGTGAAGTATTCCGAAAAAGATCCGAAATTTAAAAATATATTTTGTTTACTATCTTCTATTGACTTTAAAATTGTTAAACGTAAATGCTGAAAATTAAGAGTATTTGTTGTAATAAATTACTAAATTGATCAAATTGTTTACATTTTCAAATATTTTATCTAAATTTGTTACAAATAGTGCAAGAAAACCTAGGTGGAGGGTATCAAAGATTCGGCATAGCCGAATTTAACACTCTTACTTGTTAAGTAATAGATACGCTAAATTACAATGGACAGGGGCCACTGCGGTGTTTTTTTTTTAATTTTGTGCAGAAAGACTGCAAGTCCCGGTTCACACTATCAAATTTTTCTTTCTGAAGGTCTGAGTTAATAGATGAGAGGGGAAATAAGAATCGGGTATATGCTTTCATGCACTCGGATTTTCTCTTGTATTTTTCAATTCGTAATTGTCAAAGTCAAGTTATTTTACGTTTTCTTTCATTTTTATTTTCGTTCATGATTGTGACAGCGAAAATTAGTGTTAAAAATTATAATAAATTTAAATAAATTACAGTTAATTTAAATTATATAAAACCTAAAAATAAAAAAATAAAAAGAGAAAACAAAATCAATCAACAGCAATTTCAATTAAAAAATAAATAAGTTTTTCTTCTGGAAATTTCAAACAAGAACAATAATCGGGCAAATTCCCGTTGGCTTTGTCGTTTTAATTGTAGTTTCTATGTCGTTGCCGTTTTTATCGTCACTTCGTTCCTAAATTGGAATTCTCGAAATTTATTAAAACGAAGAAGAGAACTTATCGGAAACACTACAGTATTTAACGTTGTTAACTTTGAGATTATTACTATTTTTTTTAAGTTTTTTGTATTTTGAACAATTAAATTTCTATTTCACAATACAATCACAAAAACAGCGTAACATGTGAGCAGTAAGAAAAATCGGTGTGACTTATGATTTTGTTTCAGCCAATTCAACAACCCTTTGCTGTAAAACGGCAAAATTTCACAACGCAGTTGTTTGCTATAAGTGATACATAGATGACGCTTTCTGTTCGATTTTAAAAAAGTGACATAAAAAAATCTTTAATTACTAGATGTTACACATCTCCCCTGTGATCGGAATCGCATGATTTTTCTTTTATGATCGAACTGGTTTTCCTGGAATCATAGGATGTGTAGACGGAACCCATATTAAAATAATTGGTCCCTGCAATAGTTTGTACTACAACAGAAAAGGATTCTCTAGCATCAATGCAATGATTGTAAATACTACGAATGAATATTATACTAACAATAAGTTGAATTGCTAACATTTCATTATTTATTATATATAGATTTTTGATCATAAGATGCGTATAAGATATGTAGATGCCAAACATCCAGGCTCTGGCCATGATTCCTCAATTTGGAATACCAGCCGAGTACGACGGTTTTTAAGAGAAAAGTATGCTGCTGGTGAACGTAATGCGTGGATTCTTGGTAAAAATTTCAAATAAAATAAAATCAGTTTAACTTTTCAGTTTTTGGAGATGCTGGGTATCCGTTGGAACTATTTTTAATGACAGATCAGAGGCTAAGCACAGTGCCGTTACAATTCGGTTCATGCAAAAGCCCGAAATATATAGCGAATAATTGGAGTTCTCAAATCGCAGTTTCAATGCCTTCTTGGGGCACTTGAATTGCACTATTATTCCCAAAAAATTACACAAATATTTAACGCTTGTGCTTTTCTCCACAATATTTACATTTATTAAAACACTGATTTTCCCGATAATGATGTAGAAGTGGTTTCCGAAGAAACTGAAAATTATAACATAAGGTATGAAAATGATGGAAATTTCACAGAAGCTGCCAGAATAAGAGATGCAATTAAAAACACTTTTTCATTATATGTTTTGTATTTTAGTTCAAATTATATAATTCAATGTATATATGTATATACAGTACATAAAAAAATAAAAAATTGCATAAAATAAATTTATTTATGAGAATATAGCTGCTTTTACACTTATTCGAGTTTCTTCTTTTTTATTTCAATATCAAGAGCTAGTAGTTCTTCTTCTCTGAGTGTTTTCCTTTTATATATTTTCAAACGTTTTTCTAATACTTCTAACCTCTATCTCTGAAAACGAGAGATATCTTTGAAGAATTCCATAATGGATTTAAAATAACTACAGTGCTCTTGTTGCACTTCCGTTTGCTTCATCATTTCCCTTTAAGCGGATTTAGATTTTGTTGAAGATCGGGCCCTTGTTGAACGGTGGGTATATCGTTATTCATGTTAATTTCGGAGGAAGTAGTTGCTATATCTCCATTGGCCGCACTTTCCGAAGATACATTGCGCGTTTCCTCTTCCACAATTGGCAGCGCCTCAATTTCTTCTTGCTCGGCGAATCCTACCACGTTTCCTCTTGAGTTGATTTTACTTTTCAAACTGCAATAAATTTTCCATCACTTCCTCCAATGGTGACAAAGGAACCTGTTTATAAACGCCTCCTCCTATTGCTCTGGCTTCTGTTTTGTTGCTCTCAAGCTTCTTTTTCACCTAGAATTTCAAGTCCTTCCATACCTTTAATTTGAAGAATATATGTGACGCGCAAAATAGAAAGGGACCTAAGGGTAAAAACCGGTTTTGTTCAGGAGAGCCATTTTAAAGATTTAAATACGTGTATCTTTGGTGTACCATCACTGAGCGTGTTGGTATTGATCTCATTGGAAAGCGACACGTCTCATGACGTCAGGAACGTGTTGGTCAACCTTGAAAACGCGCGTAGGTCATCCCTACCTCTTGTTTTGTGTAGTAGGTTTTTACTGTTTTCTACCTAGCGCGCTGTTTCCATGAGTTTGATATCAATTTTTCTCGCGTTTTTTCGAATCCAGGTTTATTTTCTAAAATTATTAATTGTGAATTATAATAAATACTCATTTATAATTCCTTGAAATCGTGAATATCACTCTGTTACTACGAAAGTTTTTTCACATAACCTTATTATGTTATTCGCAAAAATAATTTAAAACTAATAACATTATTACTGACTGTTTTAGGATGAAATGGTGGACGAATTCGAAGAAGTAGATTTACTTTATCGCTTCCCTGATGACGAGGATGATGACGATCACTTCTCAAAATTATCGGATAGTGACTCTAAAGATGATACCGATAATATGTACCTTGATAAATCTGATCTTAAGTTACGCGAAGAAGAGGTAGTTGCTCGAATATATGGTTCAAAAATACCTACGTGTTGTTCAAATCAATGCAATGAAGTGATCCCTAAGAAGGTGACTGTGGATTTTCGTACGTCTTTCATGAATTTAGATAAGGAATCCCAAGATTTAGTTATTCTCGCACAACTGGCAGCTCACCGTGATGATGCAATGCTCAGGTTAAAAGTTGGTGATCGATCGCGAGCTATGAAGAAACGGTACAATCAGATATATTATTTTCGAACTTTTCCGATATGCCGTGATATGTACTTCTTCCTGTATACAATGGGAATTAAACGCTACAAAAATCTAATCGAACATTACGACAAAAATGGTGTTCATCTGCGCGAACAAGGCGTGACGAATAAAATTAATCGTACAGATGCTTTAACTACTTTGGAAAAAAAAGAAATTGCTTCATTTATCTGCTGTTTTGCTGAAGCTGTTGCTATCACTTTACCTGGGCGTGAACCAAATCATCGTGATTATCGTTTATTGAAATTTCCAACTACTGAAAGTAAGCCTTCTGTTTACACTAGATACACCAACAGCATCGAACCGGGTGGTAAAATCGTAAAACTTCGCACTTTCCAAACGCTGTGGAAGAAATATTGTCCCTACATCGTCACTTGAAGCCGGCATACGATTTGTGTGAATTGTGTCGAAATCTTGCAAAAGATGCTGTTAATACAGTAAACGTTACTGAAGTTGAGAAAGAAGCAGCATTGAAGGTGTATTCTGATCATTTGCAATCTGCCAGCGCTCAGCGAGAGTACTATAACGACTTGAGAACATTAGTCAAGCCTGATCCAAATACCATGTATCCAGGTATTCCAGAGGAGGATTATCTAGTAATACCTATGGATTATGCTCAAAATGTTAGCTTTCCTTCGGGTCCAGAGCAAATAGGAACTGCATACTTTAAATCAGGTCGCAAAACAGCAATTTTCGGAATTACAAATGACCGTCAAAATGTTCAAAACATCTTCTGTATTGCCGAAAGCGATTCCATTGGAAAAGGTCCGAATTCAGTAATATCAATGCTTGATTACTACCTACGAGAAGTGCATTCATCTAAAAAATTAGTGATATTCGCTGATAACTGTGTTTCACAAAATAAAAACAATGCGATAATACGATATCAACAACACCTTGTCGACACTTCCAGATGTGAGTCAGTTGAATTGAACTTTTTGTTAACCGGACATACAAAGTTTTCACCTGATCGTTTATTCGGAGTTTTCAAATCAAAATATGCCCAAACTAATGTCGACTGCTTCATGCATGTAGTTGATTGTGTTAGAAAATCATCTCGTAATGGATTTAATGTTCCTGTACCTATTTCGACTTCCAAACTCAAGTGAGCCTGTTATTGAGTGGAGAAAATGGGACACATACTTCTCCACTAAATATAAAACTTTAATTGGAATATCGATGCAATGTAAACTGTTCGCGAATTCAGCCATCATAAATGAAAACATATATCTGAGTAACAATACCAGTTTCTATGACAAGCCAATTATAATTCCGTCACCAGGGTCATCGATGAAGCGTCAATGGTATTTGTATAAAGAGATCCGGGGTTTATGTTTTGACGATTCAAAACAAGATTCGGTTGCTCCTCTCCCTTTGGTCTCTGGAAATGGAAACGAAGAGGAAGATTCGGTGGAAGTGGACAAACCTCAACAAGTGGAGGCATCAGACGTTAAGAAGAAATCGAAAAAAAATAAAGGACCGGTACCGTCAAGTTCAAAGGAACCAATTCGCAAGAACCGTCGATTAAAATGATTTTTCTATTTTTTTAAATTGTTCATAAGGAAAAAAAATATATATATGAAAATAAATAAATTTTACCGTTAGGTCCCTTTCTATTTGCGCTTAGAATCGTCGACTTCACTTTGATAAAACGCGCATATCTCTGGGAGCGACACTTTTGGGGCATGGGATCGGTCTCATTCGATGCTCAGATGTTGTCCACATAAAAAAAAAAATAGTGAAAATTGATTTTTTTACCCTTAGGTCCCTTTCTCTATGCGCTGTCACATATGTATTTGTTATTAAAATTTTAGGTAATATTTACTGCTAATTTGACTATACTTGATTTGTGCCAACCATCTCCGTCACGTACTGGAGGACGAAACAAATTTAATTCTTTTGAAACCATCGAAATTTAGGGGTTTTATGCCCTTTTGAAAACCCTTATTATATTCGGGATTTTTTCCATTTCGGGATATTTTCATATCTAATTTAATTTTTTGTAGTCGCTTCAACTTCAATACTAACAATGGCGACGACAGAAAAAAAAACGTTTCTTTGTCGTTGTTATCTTCGTTTAAAAATGGAGATTACCAATGTATTTTCGAAACGTGTCGATAACGCCAACAGTGATGCCAAACTGTCGTATTTATTTTGTATTCAAACGACAACGCCAATGGGAATAGGCCCGAATGTTAAAGTAAACGTGACAAAAATTTTGAATTTTATTACAAAAACTTCACGGATGAAAGTTTAAAAGAGAATTAAAAACACTTTCAGAGAGGCTAAGCTGTATTTATATTCTAATTTTAGACCATTTACGACTAAACAATAATATTTTAGTTAAAAAAAAAAAGGTTTTTGAAATGAAGCCACGTACACAACCAACATTATTTCTAATTATATTTTCCTGCTCATAAACTCGGTTTGGCTGTCAAAGTCAAATTACAATTTTGACAAATAGTTGTTACAAAGTCATTCTATGAGTATTATAAAATCTGGTTTTATTTGAAATTTATTTACTTGGCTTTTGCAAAATAACACATTTTTCATGTGACTTCAGCTCTATCTTTTCACATGGTTAAAGGAGCCTATAGTAAACTAAAATATAAGTGTATATATGTTTGCATCTAACTAGTATGTGTGTTTGTATGTGTATTTTTAGGCGACGCACAAGTGTATATTGAAGAACATTTTGTTGCAACAATTTATAGCTTGCCACATAAATCGACTTAATGAGCTTTCGAAAATATAGCATTTTCATATTTTCACATCCTCTGCTGCCTCTCGTAACAGCAGTGATATATGAATGTACTCGTATTTGGAGTTTCTATATATTTTCTCATTTTTCTTTTTGTTATTGTTGACCCCCTCCCAGCCTATCGCCTATTGCCTATTGGATATGAGTACTAGGGCACATATTTCGGGTAACCAAGATGCTTTTATGGTTAACGCAAATTGTTGCGAAAATTTAATATCAACGCTATTTTAAAAGCCAAAACCAATGATAATAACTGTTATTTATTGTCTTTCGGCCTAAAATACATTTTTGCTTCTGCAACAAAGTATGACTATGAGAAGCTGTAACCACATGAATATTAATATTTATGTATGAAACAAAATACTTGGCAGAAATGAATAGTGAACATATTTTGTATTGTAGAAAACCCTTTTTTTTATTATTAAATAAATAAAGTAGCATAAATTAAAAAGTATAAAACACAAAACAGAATTATTCAAACTTTTTTTTCCAAATTTCATTTGCCACCAGTTTGGGTAGGCACTACTTCCCATTCTTCACTCTCTAATGAAGTTTCAGTAGATATACTTCTAAGAGAACCCATGGGTGATGTAGTTTTATCATCCGATAGTCGAACAGCTGTCTTTGGAATCTCCAAAGTTTGTGGCATTTCAGAACTGATAGTTTTGCTGGATGCGGATGCCACATCTAATGTCATCGGTATTGTTTCTAGTATGACTCTAAGGGTTGAATCCAAATCTAGAACTGAACTATTCTGTTGCTTGATTGGTGGCGATGTTATGGTTGGACCTTCTTTTATGTCTCTTAAGGTATCCTCTTGGAGTATGTCTTTACCATTTGAAGTAGATTCAGGTGCTAAATTTATTTCCATTTTCTTTTTTTTATCTTGTTTCTGCCGCCTAACGATGGGCTGTGTCACAATTCTGAAATTCGGTCCAAAATTACGTTCTAAATACTCATTCATGCGATCATATCGTTGTTGTAGACGCTCTTCACGAAGTCGCTCAAATGGATCGGAATCAGAATCTGAAAAAATATTCTGTTATATGCAAAAGGCTTTTGGAGAGTAGCTAAAATTCAAAAAGGACCTATAACACTATGCAGCAAAATATTAAAATTGTATGTCTGCCCTATATGTACGACTATTTCTGTACGCATTGTTGCCTAATAAAATTTATAATTGAAATAAAATTTTTTATGGACATGTATTCCTGCCATAGAACACTTTGTGGTCAGGGTATAATTTTTTGTAAATGTCCATCATTTTCTCCATTGATTTATCAATATTCGACCGTCCCTCCGTCTGTGCGGCCTTATATATATGATATAGTTCGATCAAAATTGGTAAATAAGCTATTGCCGGCCATAGCACAATCGCTAAAGAAATTAAAGAAAATTAGTGCATGTTCGGACCTAGCCTCCACACAAATGTTCCCTATAGAACCACTAAAAAATTTTCTAGTATTCGAAATATCACAGATATCTTCAGCAATCCTTGGTCTCTAACTATTAATTTAAAATAAAACCAAAGTAAAAACAGCATGGGCGATCTAGACGACTATAATATCATGCGTTTAGAGAGGTGCTTTTACAACTAATTGGATATGGAAAATAAGCATAAACCAAATTTGAGTGACATTGTTATTAATTTTTATGCCTATGTATATGAAAAAGTTCATAACGGACGCTACAATTACATGGAGACTAGATAAAAAATTGACCGATTTTGAGCAAAATTTTTGCAAAAACATATATAGACCAAACATGTATGAGAAAAATCTGTGCAAAATTTAGTTTTTTGATAGATTTAAGTGAAGATCGGAAAGTAGCTTTATATGGCGGCTATGACTAAGAAATCTTCAACAAGATTTATTTCGGACTACTGATTCATGGGTATAATAAATACAAACAAACCAAATTTGACCAATGTCTATATGATAATTTGGGGCTTATGGCAATTAAGTCGATCTCATAGAGGTCATTTGTATGGGGACTAGGTCTGAACATGTACCGATTTTTACCAACTTTTATCGTGTTCATCCTATGGCTAATGGAAGTATATACTATATCAAACCTGTAGTTTGATTACAAGTTTTACATGAACACACAAACGGATAGACGGACGGATGGACGGACATCGCTGAATCGATTCTGAGTCGATTGGTATAATAAAAGAATATTTCTGGTAGTTACTAACATTATACCCTTAGATCATGTGGTATAGGGTCCAAAAATAAGCTCTACTGTTTGTTATTCATCATAATCCTTATATAAAGCTACTTCCCGATCTTTACTAAAATCGATCAAACGACAAAGATTACACTCAAATTTGGTATAATTTGGTTTTGAGAAATTTAAATGCCTTGAACAAATATGGTCAATAGTTATAGATTTTTCGAGTTAGTGGCTTTCTAAAAATAACATCCGTTTCCAACTTTGTCATACGTGCCGGCTAATAATTAAAAATAATGCCCTTCAAGTTTGGTTTCTGCTAATTTTCTATGTCATTTATGATCTAAATCCTTTCTCGACACTCACGGTATAGGTCAACACATAGTCAGACTATAACGACTATAACCTTGCAACTTATATAAATTTTTTATAGAAAATTCCCCAATGATTTTTTTGCTTTTTTCAGCACTGATTATACGAAACTACATATCAATATCCTCATTGGTTCAACAGAAACGCTCATTTTTGTAAACAACTAAAATTGAATTTGACAACTTAAACAATGTCCGATTTCGTGAACGAAGTTCCATTAATTTTGTTTATGCTGCAAAAGAAACAAATAGTGCCAAGAATGCAGCGAACGCGTTGAAGACAAAGAGAGGTGGGAATGATAAAAAAAAAACATCAACTCCACGTCAAGGAAATCAAAGATTTGATGTATCAACAATTGACAACAGAGATCTTGATGATACCACTGAGCAAAAAGAGCAGTCAACAGCATTTTAAAATATGTTTTGGGCTACAAATGCATGCAATCTAGATTGGTTCCAAAAACGCAATATTTTTTTAAAAGAGAACATCGCATATCTTCAAAACAATGCTATCTAACTGCAATAACGAATTGAAATAAATCATTATGCTAGATATGAGACTTCTATCTATACCTACTGTCCCGAAATAACCGGGAGCAAAAGTTGAACTCATCAGGAACTGGCTTGCCAGAGACGTGATACAATGGCCTATAACCTACCTCCAAGTGGTACTCCTGGGCAACGCTAGGCAAAGCCAGTTAATTCTGGTGATTATTCCTAGCGGCTAAAGGTTAAGGAAGAGAAATGTCTGCAAGTGCAATCCCGTACGGGGGGTAACTGGTAGTTACTAAATTTGGCTAATTGGTAGCGAAGCCTCACCAAAAGGCGCTAAATTTGGTACTGCGGGGAGATCGGTTAGCCCTAAGAAGAGGACTCTTTGACTTCTCGCGGAGACTAAGCGAACTATAACACAGGAATATGATGGTCGACTGGTGGATCGTGAAACATCCAACCAGATGAAAAGGTTGTCACACCCCTTTAATATATGTGAGATCCAAGTTGAACTGAAGGTATTGTTGGACCACATTACGAACGTGGCACTAGAGGCCTTCGAATCTGACGTGCAGAGATCGCTGTGTGTGACTAGTAGGGGTGGTTATGGAGTGAAAGAGCTGGTACATGCGTTGTATGGGAATGCTGGTATATGCGTTGTGTGGGTGGCATGAGTGGAAGATGAGTCGCAGGATGAATCGGATGCAAGAATGTCGGATGTAGCATGAGTAGAAGTCTTTTGACGATACGATAGTGCGTGAAAATGGTTCAGAAAACTGTGTTATGATAAGCAAGGTCAATGCAGAGGTCTTTGAGGAATTTTTAAGACGATCTCATTGGGAACGGCCCCTCGGGGAGTTTCGCAGTGGCTGTGGTGCCCATACCGCGGGCAGATTACAGATCGATGTGGAGGTGCATTCACCCAGGAGTTGCTACCTCTAAAGCAAAAGGGTTTTATATAGGCCCGACACAATAACAAAGTGTGGAGTGATGCCGTACACATCACTCCAGCTTGTAACCGTCTTATGGCGGGGCGAAGGCAAGACGCATAGTATCTCTCCAAGTGCTAAGACCACCGTGTGGTTAAGTCGACAAGACAGGCACACACGTAAAAACCCGTATGACTTCTGTCCCGAAATAACCGAGAGCAAAGTTGTATCATAAAGTTACTGGTTGACCAGTGGCGTACATGGCTATAACCTACTTCCACGTGGTGCTCCTGGGCAACGCTAGGCAAAGCCAGTTAATTCTGGTGATTATTCCTAGCGGCTAAAGGTTAAAGTCAGCCAAGGTCTGCCAGTGCCAATCGGGTAACGCCGAAACGCCAAAAGGCAGTGAATTTGGTACTATGGGGAAGTCGAATTGCCCTGAGAAGAGGATTCTTAGACTCCATAAGGAGACAAAGCGAACTATAACGCACAGAAAGAAATGGTCGACTGGTGGTTGGTGCAACAATCACCAGATGAAATGGTTGCTCAAGTCCCTTTAATACATGTCATACAAAGTCGAAATTATGGTTTTTTTATGGAACACTCAAAGAACGCTGTTCTAGAGGCTCTCGAATCGAAGATTACAGTTAATAGGGAGTGTTTGTGGTGTAAAGACGAGCTGGTATGCGTTGTTTGGAAAGCCGAGCTGGTATTCGTTGTTAGGAAGAGGCATGAGTTAAAGATGAGTCGTAAGATGAAGTCGGATGCATGAAGGTCGGATGGTAGCATGAGTTGAAGTGTTTGACGACACAAGAGTGCGTAGACGAGAGGCGTCAGAAAAGTGAATTATGGTAAGCAATGTCAATGTTGGAGTCTTTGAGGAGTTGCTACCTTCATAGCTACAGGATTTTAGGTAGGCCCGTAACAGTAACAAGGTATGAAGTGTATGCCGAGTACACCTCTCCAGCGTGTAACCATCTTATGGCGGGGCGTATGGCAGGTCCCATAAAATCTTTCCCAGTGCTTAGACCACCGTGTGGTTAAGTCAGGCATGGCAGGCATGGGAGGCATGCTCGTGAAACCAATAGAGACTCTGTTCCGAAATAACCGGCCAGACGTGCAAAGGTGAAACAGTACCAAAAACATCAGACCAAAGTCGTTCTAAAATCAAGGTCATGTTAACAGTGAATTATGAATTCTTTCTGCTGGTCCAGACTGTTAACAAGAAATACAATTTTAGTATTATGCATCGTTTGTGAGAAGGCATACGCAAAAACAGGACGGAATTATGGTCAGACACTCTTGGGTTTCACTTCTCGCAATGCATCTGTTGTTCGAGACCATGCAACCATGGTATTCGCCTGATTTGGCACGGCCTAAATATTGGCTGTTCAATAAACTTAAGAGAACATTACGTAAACACAGTTTTGAAAAGATTGAGGACTTAAAAACCGAATCGCTGCGCGATTTGAAGGCCATTCATGATATCGACTTTAACAGCTTGTCCGGGTATTAGCAAAACGTTGACATAAGTCTATTGTATAACAGAGAAATTACTTCGAAGGCGACTATTTGATTTGGAAGAATACAATTTTTTCATTTCATAAAGTTGGCTCTTCATTTTGAAGAAGGAAACTTCTCAAGAACTGTGTTTTAAATACTCACCACTCTCATACGACGACGATTGTGTTTCTTTTCTATCAGCTTCTTCTTCATCCATTAAGAGTTCCTCTTCCTCTACTTCCTCCACAATAACTTCTTCACCCTCTTCGGACACCGGTTGTAATCGCGATTTAGCCCACATATTTACATTTTCCAGAGACTCCTCAGCCAGACTGCCCTCTGATGGTGTATATGATGTGATGCGTTGAACATTTTCAGTAATTGATGGTAAACTAGCTTCCACATCCAATTTGCCAAAATCGTGCGGCTGTGACGAATGTCTAAATCTTTGACTACGTAGATTTGAAAAAAATTGACTTGTGGATCTTCGTTTGCTACTCGTAGAAATCTTTAAAACAACAATAACAGATTAGATATATTATTATCAGAGTACTGAATGCGGCACCCTACAATAGATGGTAATTTAGGAAGCACTGCATTATCTTCAACATCATATTTAGCTGTTGAGAATTCTGGTGGCTGTTCACGTTTCATTTCGCCTTCATAAGGCAACTCATTGGGATAAACTTCATCCCAATATTGATCTTTTACCAATTCGGGATGTTCATGATGCATTTCATCGACGATTAGATAGGAAACTTGCAAATTACGATCTATCATCCAGTTAAGCTAAAACAAAATAAATTAATTATGACAAAGCTTTAGCGTTTCCAATTATGGTTATACCTCAAAATCATCATCATCCTCACCGAAAGGATTTATTAATGTTTCGGCCACTTTCAGCCAACCCATATAAAAGAAAAATTGTAAAGAAATGAATACCGGAAAATAAAAATCCAATGCTTCATAAGTATTTCGCTTATCCTCCGTCCACTGATGAGCCAATACACTACAGACAAAGAATGAATAAACGGCTATAGTTACCACCTGAGTGTATACCAAAGGTATGCATATAAAGTCATAGTACATCAGGGTACCACAAAGGCCACGAAAGGTATTCAATTCATCAATGATGGTTTTTACAGCAAAATCATCTCGTATGCGACCTTCTCTGCGGGCCCTAGAAATAATACTAGCGGCCCAAACTATGGGCAGCCAATGCTTAGGATATTTTGGAAACGATTGGTCCAAAGCCTCAATAATATCCTTTTCATTATCCAGCAGGAGTCCAGCATCTACCAAGTTCTTCAACTTGGGAAAACGTTTTTTGACACAAGGTGATATCATCGTAAATACAATGGTAAGGCATAAGCAGACATAACGCATAACCGTGCGTCGCATTACTCGTCCGCCAAAATCTTGGCCATGAACATGAGCACTTACATAGACGGCTATAGAATCGGGCCAGGGTATAGTTATATACTGTTCCCACCAGCGAGTCATAACCAAATTGACATAGAATCCCAGCACAAATGACAGTGGTATCAGAGCAGCATAGCTGGAGCAATACTGAACAATGCTTTCAAAGCTTCTGCTTTCAAAATAACAAGAAATATCATCACTAAATCAGTGCTTCTTTATAATACTGTCTTACTTTTTTGAATCATCACTTAGTAAATACATATACATTAGATTGAAGGAGTAATACAAAGCTAAAAACAACAACAAATCCTTCCACATTATTTTGTAAATACTGCCCCGCCATCTAAGCGATAAAATGATGTGGAAATCTTCCTATATAACATGATTTTTAAATTTCTCACCTGGCTAAGAGTTTAATAAAACATCCAAATTTGCGGCAAGTTGCTACTTCCGCCGTATAAGTTACGGTCATTTTTTCCTTTTCTTTTAATAAAAAAATATTTATTTTTTGTATTTTATTCGTTTTTAAAATAGAACAACTGATACCAAATTCAAAACAAAATATTTCAAAAACCAAAATATTAATAAAAAAAAAAAAATACAAAAACTAAGTGGAATTAAACATCTTTTTTTGTTTCGTGATCTTTGACATCGGATTCCTCTGAAGCAGTCAACACTTTGGAGTCTTTTGAGTTTAAGCTTTCAACTTCTTCAATGTTTGCTACATGAAACTGGGTCCTTTGCCGCATAAGCCGTTCTTGTTGTCTTTGCTGCTTTAGTTTTTCGAATTCATCTTCTGACTCCTCACCTTTGCTAGAATATGGTTCATACTCTACTTTTGCGATTGACAAAACACTTGAAATCTGCACAAGTTTAGTTTCTCTAGTACCAACATCTTCTTGATTTCCTGTTACTTTTGGAGCTGGTGGCATTTCCAGTGAAACGGAAGACGGACTTAGAAACATTTTCAAAACCGAGTTAATATCATTAAGATTTTCAGTTACACTTATGGTTGGAGAGGCTTGTCGAATGTAGTGTCTTCTAAAGAATCGGGTTACAGATTGCTGTAAGAACATAATTCATATAACAAAAAATGGTCAATCTAGACTCCACTCCATTATCCTTAATAAAATTCATACTAGTGTCATAGGCTGGATAAATTGATAGCTCGTGACAGATCTACTATCAGTTTTGTCACTAACGCTCAATTTACCCAGCCTATGACGACGCCATGTAAAAGTGGCTGGTCCTAGGATTAGTTCGTAGGACTTTTTCTATAGGGAAGTTACAAACAGAATAACAATATGGGACATAAAGGTAAATATATAGGGGCGATTCGATAACTCAGTGACCTTTTGAATAAGCATTTTATTTCTCAACAGTCTCCGTCCAGCTCGATACATTCAGTCCAGCGCTTGTTTCTCCAAGGTTCTCAAAAGTGTCTTTTCTTCGAGTTTGGAAGCAGGATATAATTGAAGGAGGGGGGCTAATTCTGAAATATATGCCAGATGGGGTGGCAGTTCGTAGCCCAATTTATGAATTTTTGCCATGGCGACTACACTGGTGGGTGCTGGTTTGTTGCGATAGTTTTTCTTTGCGGAATACATTATTTTTGCTTCAAATTAATGTCGAATTTGTCCAATAGCTGTGAATAATATTAGCTATTTTCAAAGTAATCGCCTGCATCCCGAAAAACTGTAGCCAAGACCCTGTTGCTCGACAGACCTGCCTTGGCCTTCTTTAGGGAATGTTCTTCCAGAAAAGTCCATAACTCTAACTATTCCTTAGTCTCTGCTGTATTTTCGTCCGCAGTTACGAAACGGCTCATACAATACTTCAGATTGCTGCTGAACGTCGCCAAACACTCCTATGCAGTGGTCATGGTCGGGTATGGCTAATCGCGCGGTTAGCTTTTTCGTATTCAAATATCCATGTCAAATATCCATGGCCACTGAGTTGAGATTCCTACACACACACACTTTCATTATCCGATTGTGTCATATCACTCTATGGATATTATCGACGACATCTGGCGTGAGCTCAACAACCGGTACGACCACAAAGAAATTCGATGGTGCATAGTTCCTTATAGTATTTACTTTAAACTTTTATTTTCTTTTATGAACATTTAAAATTGTCTTGTATCAGACGGAAATTCAAAAGCCACAGAGTTGTCAAACCGCCCTTTTAGTTACTCACATGTATCTGTACAAATCTTACCACTATGTTTACCCTAAATCCTGACTTCTTCGGTGAAAATACATTTAGCTTAGCCGTTGAATGCAGAGGTGGATGATCGGAACTTTTTCCTATGGTATAGTCCATTGGATAAGGTATAGCGGAAGGAAATATCTCATCCCAATACTGATCTTTAATTAACTGCGGATGTTCATGATGCATTTCATCCACAATTAAATATGAAACTTGTATATTGCGATCGATAAGCCAGTTTACCTTTAGGTAAAAAAAAATGGAAGAATATGAGGCCATTTGAAAATTCAAAACTTGTATACCTCGAAATCATCGTCGTCATCGCCAAAAGGACTTATTAGGGATTCGGCCACTTTCAGCCAACCCATAAAGAACAAGTACTCTAGCACAGTAAAAACCGGAAAGAAATAATCCACAATATTCGGTATACCTGCTTTATCAATTTCACCGGTCCATTGACGACCAAAAACCGAAGCAAAGAAATAAGTGTAAACTGCTATGGTCACAACTTGAGTGTACACTAATGGTATACTGATGGTATCATAAAACAACAACTTCATACACATGCCACGAAATGTGTTCAATGAATCGATAAGGGACTTCAAGGCTGAATCATCACGTATGCGACCTTCTTTGCGAGCCCGAGTCACTATGCTGGAGGCCCACACAATGGGCATCCAATGTTTATGATATTTACTAAATTTTTCGTTCATTTTTGTAAATATAACCTTTTCGTTTTCAATCAGCAGACCAACATCCACCAACTGATCGAGGGTGGGAAAACGATTTTTTACACGCGGCGATATCATACGCAGAACCATCGTCAAACTAAGACAAACATAACGCATTATAGTACGACGCATCATGCGACCATGTTCGTCATGGCCCCGTATTAGCGAAGACACATAAACAGCCGTACTGTCAGGCCAGGGCAAAGTCATATACTGCTCCCACCAACGTTTCACAACAATAGAGACATAAAAGCCCAACACAAACATTAAAGGTATAAGAGCTGAAACGTTGCTGCAGTATTTTACAAATATCTCAAACATTCTTTATAGAAAAAATTTAATAAATTAGATTACTTATAACGATTATGCTCAAGACTAAACTTACTTTCTCTGCTCATCATTCATAGCAAAACGATATGTCATATTCAAAAAATAATAAATACAAATGAAAACCAAGACATCCACCCAGATAAGTTGGAAAATGCTGGCTCGCCATCTGTCGGTGGTAAAAATGCAATACTTCAGTCAACTACAAGATTAGACTTTAAGATATACAACCACCTGAACAGTAGTTTAGGAAAACTACCCAATCCCTTACATCGGGATACTTCTGCGGCATATGAAATCGTCATTTTGTTTTTTCTTTATTGTTTTTAAAACGATTTGAAAAAACTACAAGTATTCAAAAAATTCTTGAAGTTTTGGAACACAATTTTCAATGCCAATTAAAGTTTCTCACATTTCAGACTACTTATATACTGATACAACCATTATGCTACAACAATGTAGAAATTTTTTTTTATTAATTGTTGTTTTCTTTCTTTTTTTTCAGTTATTGTTAGTAATTATTTAAATTACATCTTTTGTATTTATACCTGGCTTCCCTGTATGTTTTTTTTTTTTTTTGTTTAAACCACCAGACATTTAAACCACCATTCTAGCAGCAGGCTGGTTGGAAAAACTCTGGTGTAACATTATGCGGTTTTTCTTGCTTAAGTTCCTTTCAGGATGTCTTCCCATTAAAATCCCTTTTGTGATTCTAATGGATAAGAAGGAAAGTTGGTAGGTTGATTGATAATGGGTTTTATAGCAAGGCAACTGTTTAGAAGCAGAGCTTCACTTTATCACAAACTGTTTTTATCAAATGTCTTTTTCAAAAACCTTTTTCACAATTTTGACAAAAACGATTCCCTTCGTCTCAGTTTAAAAAAGCAATAAAGGTTGTTGTCAACGATTAATTCATATATTTGGTAATCTTATTAATAAAGCTTTACTGATTAATTACATGAAATTAGAAGAAAAATATATCTCATATTCATATCAGTTTCGATCCTTGTCAATAGACCCTCGCCACATCAAAAGTAAATGTATTTAATAACAGGTTAAAGTGGTAACATACAGAATTTTTTGTTTTATGCCGTTTTTTAAAAGCCACACAACAAAAATTAATTTGGTTTTACATTTCATACCTGAATACAGGTATATGCATGTGTTAGTGTGTGTGTGTGTGTGTTTGTGTTTGTTTTTACCTGTATCCTTGTAGGGAAATAAATACAATTTACTGCTTCTAGTACTAACCACGTGATTCAGCCACAAGCAAGCAAGTGCTGAGACGAGTGTGTGGCAAGAAAAAAAAGAAAAATGGATAAGGAAATGAAAAGACAACAAATATGGGATTTCTTTCACTGCTGGTAGCGTTAGCATGAGTATTGTATATTTAAATTATTATAATTATTGTTTTAAAAGAATGTACATGTATAATGATAAACAACTGCAAAAAGTTATTACATGAAAAACTTAAGTAATTAAAATAAAACATTTGTTTTACGAAATATTTCTAGTACATAATATTGGAAAGGGTAAAAAGCTAATTCGTGTTTGTTGCAAAAACTCAAACAGTTAATTGCTAGTTAAATTTACTAAACGATTTGAAGATAAGAGTTCGAAATCTATAGCTTTTACCTTACAACCTTTTTTCTATTATTTAATTTCAATAATTATTGATTTTAAATTTCTAATTTAAAAACATGTTACCTTTAACTAGTTGGTTAAAATAGAAATTATATTAACCCTTATCTAACACTAATTTTCAGCTTTATTTAAACAGGGTGCTTAAAAAATATCTAAAAAGCAACTTTTCTTAAAAAGCGCCTTTTTAAAACATTACATTTGCTTCAAAAAAATATATTTTTCCAAAAAAACTAAATTTGAATTAATAATAAAGTTTAAATTTTTCAAAAAAAAAAAAAATCGTTGCTTAGAAAAGTACATACATATTCTTAAAAAAGTACCTTTTTCCTAACAAAAAAAATTCTTGAATAAGTGAATTTTCAAAAACCACCTTTTCTTATTAAAGTACATTTTCTTAAAAAGTGTACTATAATAGAAAAGTACTTTTTCTTAAAATATTACACCTTCCGAAAGTATATTCTCTCAAAAAAGTAAGTTTTTTCAGAAAAAAAAACTTTCGTCAAAAAAACTGATTAAAAAGTGAATTTTTTTTAGAAATGTACCTTTTCTTAAATAAGGGAATTTCCTTTAAATATTATATTTTCTTAAAAAACTATATTTTCTTAAACAAGAAAATTTTCTGAGAAAAATACTTTTTTTTGAAAATTTTCGCAAAAGTTACCTTTTCTTAAAAAGGTAAAAGTGAATTTTTTTAGAAAACTACCTTTTCTTAAATAAGGGAATTTCCTTTAAATATTATATTTTCTTAAACAAGAAAATTTTCGGAGAAAAATACTTTTTTGAAAATTTTCGCAAAAATTACCTTTTCTTAAAAAGGTACCTTTTGTTAACAAAGAACCTTTTTAAAAAAAGTGTCTTTCTTAAAAGAGTAAATTATTTTTAACAAGTACCTTTTCTACAAATAGTACTTTTAATTAAAACAGTACATTTGCTTAAATAAGTTCCTTTTTTTAAAAAAGTACCTTTTCTTTTTAAAGTACATTTTCTTAAAAAAGTACATTTTCTTAAAAAAGTACATTTTCTTCAAAAATTACATTTTCTTCAAAAAATACCTTTTATTAAAAAAGTACCTTTTATCAAAAAAGTACCTTTTATTACAAAAGTACGATTTCTTAGAAAAAAAAAACAACCTTTTCTTAAAGAAAAAACAATTTTTCATCTAGAAAGTACCTTTACTTAAAGAAACTAGGTTTTCTTAAAACAGTACACTTTCTTAGAAAAAGTAACCTTTCTTAAATTTTTCCCTTTTCTTAAAAAATATCTAGTCTTAAAACAATATCTTCGCCCAAAAAAATACCTTTTCTAAATTAAATAGATTTTCTTAAAAGCAGCTCTTATTAAAAAAGTAGTTTATATTAAAAATTTACGTTTTTAAAAATCACCTTTTCTAAAATTATGAATTTTCAGATAAAAAATAAATTTTCTTAAAAAACTAGAAAAGTACTTTTCCTTCCAAAAGTATCTTCTCTTAAAAAAGTTAGTTTTTTTAGAAAAAATAATCTTTCTCAAAAAAAAAAGGAAATTTTCTTATAAAAAGTGAATTTTCGTCAAAAAAAAAACCTCTGATTAAAAAGTAAATTTTTTTAGAAAAGTGCCTTTTCTTAAATAAGGGAATTTCCTTTAAATATTATATTTTCTTAACAAACTATATTTTCTTATCAAAGAAAATTTTCTGAGAAAAATAATTTTTTTGAAAATTTTCTAAAAAAAATTTTCTTCAAAAAGGTACCTTTTGTTAAAAAGAACCTTTTTAAAATAGTAAATTATTTTTAATAATAAAAGTACTAGTACTACATATTCTTAAAAAAGTACCTTTTTCTTTAAAAAATAAATTCTTGAATAAGTGAATTTTCAAAAAACACCTTTTCTTCTTAAAGTACATTTTCTTAAAAAGTGTACTACGATAGAAAATCACTTTTTCTTAAAATATTACACTTCCTTCCAAAAGTATCTGCTCTTAAAAAAGTAAATTTTCTTACAAAAATTAAATTTCCGTCGAAAAAAGCCACTGATTAAAAAGTAAATTTTTTTAGAAAATTACGTTTTCCTAAATAAGGGAATTTCCTTCAGATATCTTATAAAAAAGTACCTTCTCAAAAAACTATCTTTTCTTTAACAACAACATTTCTGAGAAAAATACTATTTTTTGAAAATTTTCTCAAAAAATTATCTTTTCTTAAAAAGGTACCTTTTGTTAAAAAGGAACCCTTTTTAAAAATGTATCTTTCTTATAAAAGTAAATAATTTTTAACAAGTACCTTTTCTACAAATAGTACTTTTTATTAAAAAAATAAATTTTCTTAAATAAGTTCCTTTTCTATAAATTGTACCTTTTATTAAAAAAAAACCCTTTTCTTTTTAAAGTTCATTTTCTTAAAAAAGTAAATTTTCTGCAAAAAGTACCTTTTATTAAAAAAGTACCTTTTATTAAAAAAGTACCTTTTATTAAAAAAGTACCTTTTATTAAAAAAGTACCTTTTATTACAAAAGTACGTTTTCTTAGAAAAAAAAACAACCTTTTCTTAAAGAAAACATTTTTTCATCTAGAAAGTACCTTTACTTAAAGAAACTAGATTTTCTTAAAACAGTACACTTTCTTAGAAAAAGTAACCTTTCTTAAATTTTTACCTTTTCTTAAAAAATATCTAGTCTTAAAACAATACCTTCTCCCAAAAAATACGTTTTCAAAATTAAATAGATTTTCTTAAAAGCACCTCTTATTAAAAAAGTAGTTTATCTTAAAAATTTACATTTCTTAAAAAATACCTTTTCTAAAATTAGTAAATTTTCAGATAAAAAGTAAATTTTCTTAAAAAACTAGAAAAGTACTTTTCCTTCCAAAATTACCTTCTCTTAAAAAGGTACGTTTTTTTTAGACAAATTAACCTTTCTCAAAAAAAAGGAAATTTTCTTATAAAAAGTGAATTTTCGTCAAAAAAAACCTCTGATAAAAAAGTGAATTCTTTTAGAAAAGTACCTTTTCTTAAATAAGGGAATTTCCTTTAAATATTATATTTTCTTAAAAAAACCATATTTTCTTAAACAAGAAAATTTTCTGAGCAAAATACTTTTTTCTGAAAATTTTCTTTTGTTAAGAAAGGCCCTTTTTAAAAAAAGTATCTTTCTTAAAAAGTAAATTAATTTTAACAAGTACCTTTTCTACAAATTGTACTTTTTATTAAAAAAGTACCTTTTCTTTTTAAAGTACATTTTCTTTAAGCAGTACTTTTTCATCAAAAAGTTACTTTCATTAATAAAGTAGCTTTTTATACAAAAGTAAATTTTCTTAGAAAAAAAAGACTTTTCTTAAAGAAAAAACAAATTTTCATCTAGAGAGTACCTTTACTTAAAGAACTTACATTTCTTAAAAAAGTACACTTTCTCAGAAATAGTACACTTTCTTAAATTTTTACCTTTTCTCAAAAAATACCCAGTCATAAAACAAACCTTTTCCCAAAAAAATACCTTTTCTAAATTAAATAGATTTCCTTTAAATAGTACGTTGTGTTAAAAAAGTAGCTTTTCTTAAAAATTTACGTTTTCTTAAAAAAATACCTTTTCTAAAAATAGCACATTTGCATATAAAAAGTAAATTTTCTTAAGACTATATTTTTTAAATAGCTTTTTTAAGAAAGTTAATTTTCTTAGAAAAGAGCCACTAAAAAACTACTTTTTCTTAAATGAAATACTTTTTTCAGAATTAAATTTTCACAATAAGAGCAAAAAGTACTTTTCTAGAAAAAGTACTTTTCTTTAAAAATTAACATTCTTCAGTAAGAACCTTCACTGAAAAATTTATATTTTCTTAAAGAGTAACTTTTGTTAAAAACGTATGTTTTTAAATAAATTTACTTCAAAAGTGAATTTTCTTAAAAAATATCATTTCCTATAAAATTATTTTTTTTACGTACCTTTTACTTAAAAACTAGTAGCTTCCTTTTCATGAAGTACAATTTCTTAAAAAATGCATTTCTTAAGCTATTACCTTTTCTTCAAAAAGTATCTTTCCTTAAAGTAGCACATTGTCATTCAAAAATTCTTTTTTTCTAAAAAAGTACCTTTTCTTTAATAGTAACATGTATTAAAAAAGTATATTTCTTACAGAAGTAAATTTTCTTAGAAAAAGTACACTTTTTTAAAAAAATATATTTTCTTAAAAAAAAACATTTCTTAACAAGGTACTTTTTCTTAACAAAGTACCTTTTCTTAAAAAAGTACCCTTTCTTAGCTAGTGCCTTTGTTTTAAAAATTAGCTTTTCTTTAAAAGTATCTTTCTTAAAAATTTAAATTTTCTTCGAAAAAGTAAATTGTTTTTAAAAGGTTTTTTTTTAAAAAAAAGTACCGTTTCTTAAAAAAGTGCCTTCTTTTTAAAAAGTACCTTTACTTAAAAATTAAATTTTCATAGAGGAAGGACCTTTTATTAAAAACTGTCTTTTCTTAAAAAATATATTTTGTTTAAAAAATACTTTTTATTAAGCAAATGAATTTTCTTAAAAACACGAAATTTTCTTATAAAAACTTTCTTAACAAATTAAGTTTGCTTAAAAAGTACATTTTCCCAAAAAGTACTATTTTTTAAAAAGTTTATACCCTTATAAAAGTTAATTTTCTTATAAAAATTTTTTTTTACCAAAGGACCTTTTTTTAAAACTTACCTTTCCTTAAAAAAGTACCTTTTTTAGAAAAAAGTATCTCTCCTTAAGGATGTACTATTTGCTAAAAGAAAGGAAATTTTTTTAGAAAAAGGAAATTTTTTTAGAAAAAGTAAATTTTCTTGGATAAAGTACTTTTCCTTAAAAAAAAACCTTTTCTCAAAAAGTGGCTTTCTTAAAAAAAGTTCCTTTTCGTAAACAAGTACATTTTCTTAAAAAGTATCATCTATTAAAAAACTAAATTTTCTTAAAAAGCACCTTTTAATTAAAAGTGTATTTTCATTCAAGAAATAGTACCCTTTATTAAAAAGTACCATTCTTAAAAAAATTATATTTTCTCTCAAAGTACCTTTCTTAAAAGAGTAAATTTTCTTAGAATAAGTAAATTATTTTTGAAAGTGCCTTTTATTGAAAAATTGCTTAAAAAAGTACCCTTTCCTAAAAAAGTATATTTTTTAATAGCAACTTTTCTTAAAAACTTATCTTTTTTTTAAAGGACCTGTTCTTAAAAAATTAAATTTTCGTAGAAAGAGGACCTTATATTAAAAAGTGTCTTTTCTCAAATTAATAGCTTTTGCTGAAGAAGTACCTTTTTTTAAGCAAGTGAATTTTTTAGCAAAACTAAGTTTTCTTAAAAAATTACATTTTCTAAAGAAGTACTATATCTTAAAACAGTAAATTCTCTTAAAAAAGTTTATTTTCCTATAAAAACTATTCTTAAGAAAGGTCCTTTACATAAAAAATTAAATTTTCTTAAAAAAAAGTACCTTTTCAAAAAAAGGGAGATTTCTTAGACAAGTACTTTTTGTTAAAAAAAAAGTAAATTTTTCTTAGAAAAAATAAATTTTCTTAGATAAAGTACATTTTCTTAAAAAAATTTATTTTCTTGTAAAAACTTTTCTTAACAAAGGACCTTTTGTTAAAAAAGAACCTTTTCTTAAAAAAGAACCGTTTCTTAAAAAAGAACATTTTATTAAAATAGAACCTTTTCTTAAAAAAAATAATCTTTTCTTAAAAAATAACCTTTTCTTAAAAAATAACCTTTTCTTAAAAAGAACTTTTCCTTAAAAAAGTCCTTTTCTTAAAAAGTATCATTTATTAAAAAACTAAATTTTTTAAACAAGTACCTTTTATTACAAAGTTTCTTTTCTAAAAAAGTACTTTTTATTATAGAAGTACCTTTTGTTAAAAAAGAACCTTTTCTTAAAAAGAACTTTTCCTTAAAAAAGTCCTTTTCTTAAAAAGTATCATTTATTAAAAAACTAAATTTTTTTAAACAAGTACCTTTTATTACAAAGTTTCTTTTCTAAAAAAGTACTTTTTATTATAGAAGTACCTTTTGTTAAAAAAGAACCTTTTCTTAAAAAATAACCTTTTCTTAATAAAAAAATAACCTTCTTAAAAAAGATCCTTTCATTAAAAAAGTATATTTTCTTAAAAAGTATCATTTATTAAAAAACTAAACTTTCTTAAACAAGTACCTTTTATTACAAAGTTTCATATCTTCAAAAGTACCTTTTATTAAAGAAGTACCTTTTGTTAAAAAGCAATTTTCTCAAAAATATAAATTTTCGTAAAGTACCTTTTCTTAAAATAACTACATTCTAAAAAAAATTCCTTAACAAAACACCTTTTCTTAAAACGGTACCTTTTTTATAAAAGTTATTTTTCTTAAAAAGGTACCTTTTTGTAAAAGTTCCTTTTCTTAAAAAACTAGACTTTCTTATAAAGCACCTTTTATCAAAAAGTGTCAATACTGAAAAGGGTAATTTTGTTAACAAAGTACCTTTCCTTAACAAAGTACCTTTTATCAGAAACTGTAATATCTAAAAAAGTACATTTTGTTTTGTCAGTCTCACAGACCAACGCGCAGGTATGGGAGGTTAAGAAGTACTTTTTGTTAAAATGTACGTTTTGTCAAAAAGTACCTTTTGTTAAAAAGTTCCTTTTGTAAAAAAGTACATTTTGTAAAAAAAGTGCCATTTGTTAAAATGTACACTTTTTTAAAAAAGTGCATTTTGTTAAAAAAGCACCCTTTGTTAAAAAAGTACCTTTCCTTAAAAAAGTACCTTTTATCAAAAAATGTAATTTCTGAAAAAGTACCTTTTGTATTGTCAGTCTCACAGACCAACGCGCAGGTATAGGAGGTTAAAAAGTACTTTCTGTTAAAATGTACCATTTGTCAAAAAGTACCTTTTGTTAAAAAGTACCTTTTGTAAAAAAGTACATTTTGTAAAAAAGTGCCATTTGTTAAAATGTACACTTTGTTAAAAAAGTACCTTTTGTTAAAAAGTACGATTACTTTAAAAATATATTTTTCTTAAAAAAAGTAAAATTAAAATTGTTTTTTTCCCCTAATACCTTTTCTGAAACAATTACATTTTTCAAGAAGTTCCTTTTGGAACATAATGCAGCATACAATAAGCTAATCTGTAGGTGAAAAAAGCTGAGTAACACTTACGCAAGACATTATTTGTAGATGGCGAATTCCGACTTAAAAGCTATTGGTCTAATAAAATAAGAGCAAACTTTGACGGCATTAATTCGATGTGAAGTTTCACTATTAAATGGTCGGCTTAACGAACCTGTTTCCTCGTAAGGATAAGTGTACATGTAAAATCAATTGAAATTTATTATTTCATTATTTTACAGCTTTTTTGCAAAACTGTCCAGCATCTGAAATCGAAACTGTCTTTTATTACTAAAACATTGAAGGAAAGAAATGTGTAAGAGGTGGCAAAAAATTATTAGATTGACTAAAATTTTGGGTTTTGAAGACAACAAAAATTTCAAGTGGAAAAAGAAAACCAACAACTTGTGTGTTTTATTTTAAATTTTTAATACTATATCTTAATCACCCTGTAGTTTATATTGGTTTTAAAACTTTTTTTGAAAAAACATTTGTTACTACGAACTATTAAAGGCCTGCTGTAGTGTTTTGTGGCTTTGCCATACATAATGTAGATTTATTTGAATTTGCTTTTAAGGACTTATGTATTTGTACACAGTACACAGGCACAATATAAATGTATGTTCGACATAAATTACTCAAGCCCAAAGTTAATTGACAAAAACCGCAAGTGGTAGAGTTAGGAGTGAGTAATTGAGATTTGGTATTAACAGAATACGTAATTTCTTAAAGAAAAGGTAAGTACATATTTTGAAGAGGTGAGAACAAGAAAAAAAATGACTTTTAAATCTATGTTAAACTTTTCGCGGAAATTAATTATACAACCTTCACTTCCATCATTTGTTTGAACAAAATATAAAATTAGCAGAGGTTATTTTTTTTTCTTCTTAATACTAGAAATTTTACTACAAGACTTTTTTCCTAGAGAGTTTCTTAGTATTATTTTTCAAACTCATTGTTAATATTGTCAGGCCATCTTAAGTCAACAAAAAATTATATTTAGTAACCATTTGTTATTTGTTCATTACTTTGGTCTTAAGTGACATCTAGAGAAATTTTATTAGTTTTTTTCTTCACAATCATTGGAGAAGTATTAAGTTAACGGTTTCTTATGCAAATTAATATTGACACAATTGTTGAACATGAAAAACAATAAGTTTCTTTTTACAATCCGTAAATACATAAATTTTCCAAAAGTAAAAAATGGAAAGAATTGCAAACAAATGTGTCAATATTCATTAATTATTTTTATGGCCAATTTTTTTGTCTGCTTTGTGTCCTTATTGTTAAAAAAACAATAATGAATTGAATAATTGAATTCAATTACATTTAGGAATAGAGAGAAAATAATTTAATTACAGCATACAAATTAATTGGTCTCTCAACAAAATTTTTGGAAATGTAATGAAATGGTAGATATTTTAGTAACTGGCTTCAATATTTCCGCTGTGGAGAACCAAAATAATGATAGACTGTGTATAAAAGTTATGGTCTGTAAAGAAGGAGTATTTGAGCGAGCTAAAAAAAAATTGCCAAAACGTCAAAAATTAATTTTAAAAGAATCTAAATAACTAAGACTGCCAATTTATAGAATAGAAAATTATATATCTGCTTGTAAATTTTTGTGATCCTGAGCTTTAAACCCTAATTCCAGGATATTCTCAAAGTTAGTGGAGCTAAAAAACTTTATGAAAAATAGGAAAATTAGGTAAGTAAACTTTTAAAGACAACTAAAATTATGTTCAAAAAGTTTTTGCGCTCTTCAGGCCATAACATTTCGATATCTATTTTTATTTTAACTAATTCTAGCGGAGTGAGCTAGAAGTTCCCTAATAAATGCAAAAAAGTATGTTCACTCAAACTGTAACTTTGACTTTCAAAAGAACAATAAAAGGTCATATTAAGGTCAAAATTGTGAATGAAAAATTAGCTAAATTTTCGTTCTACATTAACCCGTTATTTATCATATGCCCCCAGTATTACAGAATTTAAAAACTAATTATATTATCATGACATTATCATGTCAATTTCAAAAGTAGACAAGAAAATAATCAAAAAAAAAAAAATTCGCAGCCACTTTTTAATCGCTAGTTAGCTGCAATAATTATTAAACAAGACTTAATAAAAGATTTCTATTATTTACATGGAAATTTACAAAAAAAAATTTACTAATTAAAAAAATAAATAAAAACCTCCACCATTCCGCCGACAAATCCCATTTGGAAAAAACTAAATGGGGTTTCAAAACTCATTAAAGCATCTCTGAAAAAACAAAATATTTATGAATCATAATTGTATTCCCTTTGCTAATAATATGACACTTAATAACCCTCTGCTAATTTACATACACCATGCATAAACTAATGGAATTTCATATTACTATACAACATACAACACTCACTCACTTACAGACACTTTCATATGTATACAATAGAATATAAACTATATGTTTGTATGTATATAATGTCACTGTTAAGTTGGCTATACATATTTGCAAATATATGCGCTGTAAAACATTAGAACCCTTTTATTTGCATTTGTAATTAATGCGTGTAAGACAAGACCATAAAAACACTAAACATTTTCAACAGTTTTAACATAAATACTTACACCAACACACACAACTAAGCAATACTTAACGTATACTTACTAACTAATATATGCTAAAAACAATATGTATAAATGTTAAACATAAATAAATACAGACACACATACACAAACATACACAACTCTCGTTTTCACATTTCAAATTTCCATAAAATACCCAAAGGACCACGTCACATTTGCAAAGTATTATGACAGACAACACAACATAAATACGAGTACATAGAATAAAGCATGCTCTATTTACAGCCTTGTAAAATGTAGTTTTCTAAAAAAAAAAAAATTCAAAGTAATCAAAATTACACGTTTTCCTTGACAATACTCGTATTCATACAAATTTTTAAATAATAAATTCCTCGCCTGGAGGTTTAAGCACGCATACAAGCTGAACTTGCATAAAAATATGTTATGCAAATAAAATTAAATAACTATTTATGCTTATGGCGACCTTAAGATACCCTAAATGTCTCGAAATATTATTTAAGTAGTATGTAAATCGGAATTAAATTTTCGATACAATTTTTTGGATAGTAAAACATGTTGGCATTTATTTGGAGGAAATAAAACACATTTTATCAGCAAACTTGAACCTTTTAACGGGTATTTTACAGAAAAATAAGGAAATTTTAGAATAATTAAGATTAATATAGGAGAGATATTTCTGAGTTTCATGGATAGATAGACTAGGCAACGTCAAAAAAAAATTTTCTTTTTTTGGAGGAAGAAAAAATTTCAGAAACGTTTCAATGAAAAAGTCGTATGTTTTTACTTTGGCTAAAAAAATTTTTTATTGTCTTTTTAAATATTTCTAATCAATTTTTATTGTAAATTTATAAAATGCATAAATTTTTAAATCAAGAAAAATTGTTGACTATATAAATATAATCTAACCCATAACAAGTAAGAAAATTATAGTCGGTCTAGACCGACTATACGATACCCTATACCATGGTTTAGAGACCCAATCTCTTCGGTCCAACTAATTGGATATAGAAAATAAGCATAAAACAAATTTTTGTGGGATTTTTATTCATTTTTTTGGCTGCAGATATGAAAAAGTTCATATCGGCTGCTTTACCTATATGGGGACTAGTTCGCAAAATGGACCAATCCTGACCATATTTGGTAAAGTCACTTTGAAAAAATATATACAAACCAAATTTAAGAAAAATCTGTGCAATATTTTCGTTTTTGGTAGATTTAAGTGAAGATCGGGAAGCAGCTCTATATGGGGCCTATGACTAAGAATAAACACATACAAACCCAATTTGAGTGAGATCTATATGATAATTTGGATCATATGGCAATTCATGTCGATTTCATAGGGGTCATTTGTATGGGGACTAGATCTGAACAGGCAGCGATTTTCACCAATTTCAATACCGTTCATTCTATGGCCGATAAAAGCTTATATACCAAATTCCATTAATATATATTCATATGTGCGACCTGTAGTTTGATTACAGGTTTACATGTAAACACAGACGGACGGAAGGACGGACATATCTAAACCGACTCAGAAAGTGATTCTGAGTCGATCGGTGTGATAAAAGATGGGTCTAGGTCAATTATTTTTGGTAGTTACAAACAGCAGCACAAAGTCATTATACCCAAACCACATAGTGGTATAGGGTATAAACACAAAGTTTTTATTAAAACTCTTTCTGTCCTTATGCATATGGGGGATTTCATGTCAAGTGCACCAACTTTTGAAACCGATGTCTTCCGATCTGGATGAAATTTGCACCAAGGTTAGTCCTATTGGATAGTAGTTTAGACACAATTTTTCAACAAGATCGGTCCAGATCTCTCTGAGTTAGAGGGGGATCAAAATTTGACATTTTGGCCAAACGGGTGTTTTTTCTCATCCATGTAACTTATTACCTATTGTTCTTAGAAAATTTTCTCCCAAAGAGTTTAGATAGCTATTTCTTCAGTATTTCGGAAAAAAATACTTAAAAAAAAAAAAAATTTGTAGACTTTTTTTTTTGCTAAATTAAAGCATTTTTTGCCTTTTTTTCAAAAAGGGCATTTTTTTTTTTATTTATTTTTTCATAAGAAAGCTTAGGACTTTTCTTTTAAGAGTTTTTTGGTCACTTAGTGGGATAAGAGTGGGATATCTATCAAAATAAATGTTTTGTAACTCAAGACAACGGTTTTTCAATTTTTCACAAATGCACTATTTTGAATTTTTTCCTATTTGTGTCTAAAACCTTACAAATAAAACTTATACTGAGAAACTAGACAAACTAAACTTTCCGAAGGTATATAACATACCTAACTAAAATTTACTGAAATACTCAGAATATTTTAACCTCAGGAAAAAATCGCTTTTTTTCTATAGAAATGTTGAAAAATTATTATTTTTTATTTATTTTTAATAATAATTAAATTGATGTATAATAATAATAATAAAAATAAAAAGATAAATAATTTATTAAAATTTAATCTTAATTGCATTAGATCCATTTATATCATAAATGAAGTATTTAAGTCTTGTAAATTTTTAAATACCCAGTCTTTCATCCAGCTTTTTTGTCGCTTTTATTTACTGCTTTTTTTGTCAATCCTTTCTTGGCGTTACTAGGTTCAGCTGTTGATTTCGCTGCTGGTTTATGTGTTGGCTTCGGAAAGAAATCGCATTGAATAGAGGCAGAAAACTTTTTCAACTTGGGTCTTCCATCGACAAGCGGTATAAAAGCATGATATTGAGCGGTGCCATCGATTTTTACCGCAGCATCGAATCTGCTCTTCAGTGTTTTCAATGTTTCCTGATGATCCTCTTTGCTACTAAAAACTTTTTAGTTTCTTTACAATAACTCTTTGCCCAATGGAATAAAGCAGTCGCATCTAAGATGCGATCTTGATGAGAACACTGGAGGCTATACTTCGCTGCATTTCTTTTAAGGTTTGCTCCAATACCATCACATGCTCCTTTACCATGAGCAGTAGGATGCAAATGCCACTCAGCTGGCATTCCAAAATCTTTTTCATTTGCCAAGCTACCTTTGTTTTTAAAATGTTGACGAGCTCCGTCCGAAACGTAGTATACCTTCTTTACTGTAAATTTAGATTTTAGAAATTTTAGCATTCTCTTCTGGTGCTCATAAACTGCAACGGTATCATGTTTTAAATCGTCGGCTATGATTGCCATATTTTGTGTTCCAGTTTTTCATCTTTCATGTAGTAAATAACTACTGTGAATTTAGTTGCTTGGTCGTTATTGAAGTGGAATGCTTGTATGGCATCCTGAAGAACATATTTACAGTTTTCTGCGAAATCATATGAAATAAGGAATTCACCAGACTTCAAATGTATCTTCAAATCCTTGAAGAATGACCATTGCTCTTTGACTAAAAAGTCATGGTTTCTCAAGTTTAGCAATCCTGTACACATTTCTTCCACAAAATCATCCACATTTAAAATGATTGTTTTCAATGTGCATCTGTCAGTCTGAATCCAAGAATCAAATTTGACCTCCTCTATATATTCTCGATCTAAAGAGTTGATTAATTAAATGCAAACGCATACTGTGTGAGTTCCGCTGCTTTCTGCCAAAACGCAATGTTTTGGCCTCATTTGGGTTAATTTCGTGAAGCCAATTCTAACATCCTCGTGTTCAGATTGAAATGTTGCAAATAACTCTTTCAGGTTACAGATAACCATTCTCTTCTGTTATGTTATGAAGGTATGTTACATACCTTCGGAAAGTTTAGTTTGTCTAGTTTCTCAGTATAAGTTTTATTTGTAAGGTTTTAGACACAAATCGGAAAAAAATCAAAATAGTGCATTTGTGAAAAATTGAAAAACCGTTGTCTTGAGTTACAAAACATTTATTTTGATAGATATCCCACTCCCATCCCACTAGGCGACCAAAAAGCTCTTAAAGGAAAAATCCTAAGCTTTCTTATGAAAAAATAAAAAAAAAATGCCTTTATTGAAAAAAAAAGGCAACAAATGCTTTAATTTAGCAAAAAAAAAAAGTCTAAAAATTTTTTTTTTTTAAGTATTTTTTTTCCGAAATATTGAAGAAATAGCTATCTAAACTCTTTGGGAGAGAATTTTCTAGGAAAAATAGGTAATAAGTTACATGGATGAGAAAAAACACCTGTTTGGCCAAAATGTCAAATTTTGATCCCCTCTAACTCAGAGAAGTCTGGACCGATCCTGTTGAAAAATTGTGTCTAAACTACTATCCAATAGGACTAACATTGGTGCAAATTTCATGGGGTTTAAATCAGTCCGTGACTCTGCGTGACTATTTTAAAATTAATCTATGGTCACAACAAGTCTATGAACCAAGTTTCAGATTGATTGGATGAGGGGAAAACCATAACCATGCGTGACTGTGCGTGACTAAGTCAAACTTAATCTTTTTTTCACAGCAAGTGTATGCAGCAAGTTCTAGATCGATCGGATGAGGGGAAATGACATTGAGATCACTCCGTGTCTGTGCGTGACTACCCCAAAATTAATCTGTAGTCATGACAAGTCTATGGGCCAAGTATCAGATCAATTGGATAAGGAGGAATGGGGTCCACCCATGGCAGACAGACAGACAGTTAGACAGATAGAGAGTAAGAGTTAAAAAAAAGAGTTTAAAAAAGAGTATAACTTTTTGTTAGTGTACTGAAAAACTACTTTAAGTCAAACAATGTTAGTAAATATTTCTTCTAAATAGCCTTGATTTTCATTTTCTAGAAATTGTTTAGCTTCTTCGCCTAATTCAATTGAGGTAGTTTTCGATTTTTGTCGAATGTTGGACATATATGGATCTGAAGTGCATAACAAAATAGTGATAAGGTCTTCATTAGAGACACATCTGGACATTCTTCTTGTGTTGTGCTCGCGAAAGAATATGTAGTCTTTGTTCCTTTTTTTCTTCCGCTCTTTTAAATGGATCTCCTATTGGTAGCATATTGTTTTGAATTATTTGTTCCCCATGGTACAAAATTTTATGAACTGTGCATGGCATATAACTCCAAGAGAATTTTTCGTTATAAAGTATAGCGGTTTTATTGGCGTACTCTGCAATTTTTTTTGCATTTATCTTTCTGCTGCATGCTAGAACTTGTAATATGATTTTGAATCGTCTTATTAATTCATGACCTACAACTGTGATAGATGCTGCAGTTTCCGGATTGGAAAACAATTTCCTTGCAGTATTTCCATCATTTGAGTTTCCTTCTCCTTTTTTGTTTGGTCGATTATGAGGCCTAGCTGTAGATATTTTTCTTGAATTTGATTTTTTGCTTTCTTTTTTTCTTTATTTTCGTTGTTTTTTTTTCATTGTTTCGCCTAACGGACAAAATTCCAAATCATAACCGAATTTAAGAATGTGCTCCATAAAACGTATTCTAGCATGAAGAGGGGACATTCCAAATTCGTAGGCTTCCTTAAAACAATCGTCTTCTGGTGGGGGTTGGCTTAATTGACTTGATGTCTTTTGGCATATAATGCAGCTTGACGTTAACTTTGTTCCAGTTAAAGCTTGTGCAACTTTTCCATCAATCATTGTAAGACATATTTTAAAATGTACTTCAATGTCTTGGTCATCAAATTTAAATATTAGTCGTTGAAGTTCTTCAATTTGATCTCTTATTTTTTGGACTTCTTCAGTTATTACATCTTTGGTTTCCGTCTTGAATATAAATTTTATTAGTCTGCAATACTTTGTTGAAGAAGGAATTTCATTTTTCCATACATCAATTTCTGTTGCTCTACTAGTTGACGGCTCTAAGCCGCTATAAATTTTTGTCAAGCGCAATGGAACGAAATATCCCATAAATAAATAAGCATCTGATGAATTTTCGGCATTAAATTGCTTGTATTGTTTCTGACCAGAGGATCCATCCACATCCCCATTTATAAATTTAAGTAATGCTGTCATTTCCATTTTTTTTAAATGATCAGTATCAAGCGTATTTAGCAATCGTTCTGCAGTATGTTCAAGGAGATCTTGCAATTTTATTTCTGCTGAAATTGAAGTGACACTAATAGCAGATACTAAAGGTAAGCATTCTTTTTGGGCAGAAACTAAATCTCGAAACTCTGGAAAAGTCCTACAATTCTTTTCCTTAATTCGCTTCCGCAATTCCTTATATTGATTTTTGGTCAGTATAAAAAACAGATAAACTCACGCAAAAAACAAGTAAGAAAATTATAGTCGGTTTAGACCGACTATACCATACCCTATACCATGGTTTAGAGACCCAATCTCTTCGGTCCAACTAATTGGATATAGAAAATAAGCATAAACCAAATTTGAGTGCCATTGTTATTAATTTTTTTGGCTGCAGATATGAAAAAGTTCATATCGGGTGCTATATTTATATGAGGACTTGGTCGAAAAATAAACCGATCCCGACCATATTTCGTAAAGTCACTTGTATTTTGAAAAAATATACAAAAACCAAATTTGAGAAAAATCTGTGCAACATTTTTGTTTTTTGATAGATTTGAGTCAATATCGGGAAGCAGCTCTATATGGGGCCTATGACTAAGAATTGTCCTATAGGGATTATTTTTGGGCTACTGATTAATGGATACAATAAACACATACAAACCCAATTTGACTGAGATCTATATGATAATATGGATCTTATGGCAATTCATGTCGATTTCATAGGGGTCATTTGTATGGGGACTAGATCTGAACAGGGAGAGATTTTCACGAATTTCAATACCGTTCATCCTATGGCCGATAAGATCTTATATACCAAATTTCATCAAAATATATTCATATTTTCGACCTGTAGTTTGATTACAAGGTTTACATGGTCACACAGACGGACGGACGGATGGACGGACGGATGGACGGACGGACATCGCTAAAATGACTCAGAAAGTGATTCTGATTCGATCGGTATAATAAAAGATGGGTCTAGGTCAAATATTTTTTGTAGTTACAAACATCAGGGCAAACTCATTATACCTTAACCACATAGTGGAAAACTTTTGCATTCATAATTTTTGCACAAAATATCTGACCTTGGTCACAATGGGGCATGGTTTTGTAGGGGAGTGTTCGGACTACAGAAGAGTGTAAGTTTTTTTTGATTGCTTTTGATGGGCAGGAGTTATTCTCTATTAAGTAGGAGATTTTCATTAATAGCTTAGAAGTTACAAAATTATACAAAATTTATTTTACTTTAAAATCTTTTAAAACAAAAAACTTACAGTCATTTAAAAATTAAAATTAAAATTTACAAAGAAATTTTTAATTTTAGCAAAGTCCATTACGGAAGATCCTGTTCACTGTGATATAGTTGAATTAGAGTTGCAATTTTTTGGCTACCAAGGTTCACTGGTAATTACTTTAAAATGAATAACATAACTTTAAAATCGGTAACCACAAAAAAATGATTTTGGCCACATTCTCAAAATATGGTCCACAGTGCGGCTCATTTTTCCAGAAGTCCTACAATTACCCTTGGATGATACCCATAAAATTAGAATATGCTTTTTTACATTCAAGTGAAAATTTGGTACCTCTGCCAATGAGTTGGACAATGAATTATATATCAATAGACTCCCCAGGAACATACGAACAAAACGATATATGCGCCATGCGACGCATTTTTGCAGAAGTCCTACAATTGCCCTTGTAAGATATTCATAAAATTAAAATATGCTGTTTTTAATAAATTAATAAATTATTTTGAGCTCGAAGCCATTTGTTTAACATTATTTATTTATTTTTGCATAGTTATACTACTGACGCCTATTATTAGCGATCAGTGTAATAATAGATGTCAGTAGTATAACCACGCAAACATTTTTTAAGTTTTTCTTTGTTTTATGTTAAACATTTAATATTCGCCCGGAAGATGTCACTCGAAGAATGAAGAAATATCGGCAAAATAAATAATAAAGTTAAACAAATGACCTCGAGCTCAAAAAACTTTATTTATTTCTTGTTGATTTCAAAGGTCAAAGAAAATTAAACTTAATATAATATGCTTTTTTTTAATTCAATTAGAAATTCGGCATGTTAACAAAGAAAAGGTTCCCTACTTCATGAGCGAAGTTTGCTTGGCCGCATGCTAAAAATAACATAAAAACAAGTAAGAAAATTATAGTCGGTCTAGACCGACTATACGATACCCTATACCATGCGTGTAGAAACCCTATCTCTTAGGCCCAACTAACTGGACATTGAAAATAAGGAAAAACCAAATTTGAGTGGGATTTTTATTAATTTGTTTGGCTGCAGATATGAAAAAGTTCATATCGGATGCTATATCTATAAAGGGACTAGGTCCAAAAATGGACCGATCGTGATCATGTTTGGTAAAGTCTCTTGTATTTTGCAAAAATATATACAAACAAAATTTGAGAAGAATCAGTGCAATATTTTTGTTTTTTAATAGATTTAAGTGAAGATCGGGAAGCAGCTCTATATGGGGTCAAAGGGATCATTTTTGGACTACTCATTAGTGGATGTAATGAACGCATACAAACCCAATTTGAGTAAGATCTATATGACAATTTGGATCTTATGGCAATTTATGTCGATTTCATATGGGTAATTTGTATGGGGGCTATGTCTGAACATGGACCTATTCTCACCAATTTCAATAGCGTTCATCCCATGACCGATAAAAGCTTATATACCAAATTTCATCAAAATATATTCATATTTGCGACCTGCGGTTTGATTACAAGCTTTACATGGACACACAGACGGACGGACGGACGGACAATGTTAAATCAACTCAGAAAGTGATTCTGATTCGATCGGTATAATTAAAGATGTGTCTAGGTCAAATATTTTTGGTTGTTACAAACAGCAGCACAAAGTCATTATACCCAAACCACATAGTGGTATAGGGTATAACAATAATGTTATGTTTTTGAATTTAAGCTCCTCTTAATTACTTTCTCAACAAAATATTATTTTAACGGGACTTATGCCGTTTTCTTTTCTGACAAAAAATGTTGCCCTTTTTTGCCCTTTTTTGGAAAAGTGTATTTTTTTGTACATTCTGAATTAAGAGCAACCTTATATTATGTATCAATCGAAAGGTCTCAAAGTGCTGTATTCATAAATGCAAAATATTTTTGATTATTATCCTCTTGGAAGTCATAGGTTGAAAATATTCAAAAAAGGGGAACAGTGGGGAAATATTCTCACACTATGACCTGAAAGAAGTAAATAGCTGGAATTTTTTGTGATTTACGAGGGCTGGACTTTGAGACCTTTCGATTGATGTATAAGATAAGGTCACTCTTAATTCAGAATATATAAAAAAATACACTTTTCGAAAAAAGGGCAAAAAAAAGGGCGACATTTTTTGTCAGAAAAGAAAATGGCATTAGATATAAATATGTGAATACTATCGATGCGAAATTTAATTAGCCACAGTCGTGATCTATTATTTCTATTGGAAAGTTATCGAACTAGTTGCGGAATATTGGTAAAGATTTTTAATTTTTAAGTCGGTAGAAATGTATTAAGCATTTTTTTTTTTAAGATAAGCTTAATTTTAAAATGCAGAAAAATAAATTCTTGAACGACGTGGAAAAGGGACATATCCAAATATTAAAAGCAAATGGCCTCTCTAATATAGAAATAGGACGCCAATGAATTTTTAAAAAAAATTCAAAATGTTAACGGAATATAAAGGTAACCCGTCGTCAAACCAACATGATTAAGGAAGAAGCCACCAAAAATAAGTTAACATCATCACGATGTCGCAGAATTACAGCTTCCAATAGGAAAACGCAGGGTTCAATAGATTTTACGCACGGACAAAAATATTAAATGGAAAAAAGTTATAAAAAAAACCTCAGTTAACACCACACAATAAAGTGTCAGGTTAGCATTTGCAAGAAAGCACATGTCGTGGACTGAAGATTGGCGCAAGGTAATTTTTTCCGATAAAAAAAATTCAACCTCGACGGACCTGATGGATTTAGTTTTTACTGGCACGATCTACGAGGAAATGACATTCCACGTGTGAGTCGCAATTTTGGAGGAGGTTCCGTTATGATATGGTGAACTTTTTCGTACAATGGACAACTAAAATGAACTCGGAAAAGTATATCGATATGTTGGATGACGTCTTACATGAGTACTTGAAAGAGAATTCTGACTTAGATTTTATATTCCAACAAGATAAGGCCAGCATACACGTGTCAAATAAGTCCAAGTAGTTTTTCATCTACCTCAATACAATTACTGACTGGCCAGCTCGAAGCCCTGATTTAAACGTTATAGAGAATGCTTGGGGCATAATTGCTAGAGCTGTGTATCCAAATGGAAGACAGTAATTAACGGTTTAAGAGCTGAGAACCTCGATTTTACAAGCCTGGATTGATTTGGATATAAATACGCTTCGGAATCTAATAGATTCTCTCCCATCCAGAATTTTTGAAACAATAACACAGAATGGAAGACCAACAAAATATTAAACATATAATATTTAAGTTTGTTTTGTTTCAATTATATTAAATTTAATTAAATAAAATAATTTAGTTATAAGCGGCTAAGCAAATTTCGCACAATAATAATGGATTCATTGTGATAATTTTAGCTATTGTTGTAGTATAAGTTTGAAATTTGTTTTTAGTTTTTTAGCATAAGTTTGAAAACTTGTAAATAACACAAATATAAAATAACTTTAAACCTATTAGAATTTCTTTGCTTAAATTCTTAAAAATTCATGTGCGGCCAATCAAACTTCGCTCACTCTAATACCTGATTCAGTACACCACAAGGGTTGATTAGGTCTCATTTTCTGATTTATTTTTAACTGGACCTGAACTATTTGCAAACAATGAAGTTTTTGACTAAAACAATTTACCTGAATATTGCTGTTGATGTTTTATGAAAAGTTTATATTACCAGAAAACTAACAAATAATGTGAGAAATTTATTAACTTATACCTATTGCTTCTCCGGCAGTGCATTCTTTTCCTTTTAATAATATTGTTTAGACTTACCTGAAAGGAAGAAATAAAAGAAAAATTTAAATAAATTTGTCATCTGAATAGAAAATAATTGTTAATTAAATTTATATTTGTTTGTGAAGAGATAAGCGATGGCTTATTTAGTTTAAATCAAAATAAAATCGATTGTCGCATTAAAATAAATCCAAAATTAACTAAAATCTCTGTTAAATCTTGCAGAAGCACAAGCTAAATGCCGAAGACAATAATGTTACAAACCACAGCCAATGAAGCAGTAAAATACTAGAAAAACCAAATAAATTCTAGCATATATTTTTTTTTTTTTGCACTCTAAACGTGACTAAACAAAATATATTAACACATATTGAAGAGTAGTAACAGCAAGAAGTGTTAACTCGACAAGATTTTCCCATGTTTTACTTAATGCATCTTTAAGTAGACATGAGTTTTTAGGTTGCATATTAATGCTTGATTTAGTGTATCATATGAAAATGTTTTGCCCATATTTTAGACTTGTATTTTAATGCATTGCAATTTACTTATTGATTTGAAGCTTTCGTAATGTACTAGCAATAAGCTGCATAAAAAGCTGCCTGTCAGAGGATTGTAAATGTATGTTTAAGAAAGAAAGAATGAGTTTTATTTTTATTTTGAGCAATTTTTATGAATAACCATGGAAAAATTTAAAATTACAAATTATATACATTCTTTAAATTAAATATTAGTGATCATTTAGTTAGTGACTTGTTCCTTATTCTCAATTCATTTATTTAAATTACACACAAAAATCTAATAATGAAAAAAAAAATATTGATAAGAATGTAAATGTTTATATATCAGAGTTTAAACGAAAGACCTAAGAAAGGGACTTGAAAACTTAAAAAAATCATTTAACATTAATAAAATTAAATGATATTGAAATATTCTTAAGTAAAGGGTGTTTCTTTTTTAGCTTACATGGAACTTACAAAAGGGTTAGCTGTCAGATTAACTGTCATACTGCGCTCACTATACTCGTATGACATTTATGATAAGTATACTCTGGCAAATCAGCATTAATAGATTAGCGCTTATCCAAATTTACTTTGAAAATCAGTGATGAGTTCGCGCAACTAGCAGACGACTTCGTTATTTTTAAGGCGCATATAATCGTTCATCCGAACAAACCCTCCGTCGAAGACACTGCTTTATGCTGATAAACCAGCAATAATTTATGCCTTGGAGGCCAACATTGTTTCTGTTATTCGTGACATACAGCTAGCAATGTTCGAAAAAGTGGCTCAAAATTGGACATCCAGAATGCGCTTCGTCAAGAACTGCCACGGTGAACTTATGCCATGTATTGGTCTTTGAGGCCCTATGCTCCCTATAGGAACGACGAGAACATAAGGCCAAATATATTTTTTTCCTTATCTTGATTTCGTTCTTCAGCAAATCAATTTAAGCGACGAAATCTTAAACAATCGATTTTATCGTTTTTATAATTTTTTTCGATTTTTCATATCGAATTGATATTTTTTAGGCCATTTTTGCTCTATCTCTATCTATCTTAGTTTTCGAGAAAAACTCGTTTTTACGATTTTTTCGATTTGTCGTATGAAATTGATATTTTTTAGGTGATTTCAAATTAAGGCCCCTTTTGCTCTATCTAGCGATTTTTTCATATGGAATTGATATTTTTTGTAGGTGATCCTAAATTAAGGCCCTTTAGCTCTATCTAGCGATTTTATGATTTTTTTTCTATTTTTCATATGAAATTAATGTTTATTGTAGTTTTCGAAAACAATGAGTTTTTATGATTTTTTTCGATTTTTCATAAGAAATTGATATTTTTTGTAGGTCATCCCAAATTAAGGCCCTTTTCGCTCTATCTAGCTTAGTTTTCGAGATTTTTCTTCGATTCATATGGAATTGATATTTTTTGTAGATGATCCCAAATTCAGGCCCTTTTGCTCTATCTAGCTTAGTTTTCGAGAAAAACGCGTTTTTTTTTACCCTTGGAAAATATCCATAAATTTAAAATACGCTTTTTTAAAATTCAAGTGAAAATTCGGAACCTCTCCCGATTGCTTTGACAACAAACCATATCGATTCTGTTCAAATTAAGGCCCTATTCGCTCTTAGCTTAGTTTTCGAGATTTTTTCTTCGATTCATATGGAATTGATATTTTTTATAGGTGGTCTCAAATTAAGGCCCCTTTTTGCTCTATCTATTTTTTCGATTTGTCATATGAAATTGATATTTTTTGTAGGTGATCCCAAATTAAGGCCTTTTAGCTCTATCTAGCGATTTTATGTTTTTTCTTTTCGATTTTTCATATGAAATTGATCGATCTCAAATTAAGGCCCTTTTTGCTCTATCTAGTGTAGTTTTCGAGAAAAACGCGTTTTATGATTTTTTTTAGATTTTTCATATGGAATTCACATTTTTAGCAGGTGATCCCAAATTAAGGCCCTTTTTGCCCTATCTAGCGTAGTTTTCGAGAAAAACGCGTTTTTATGATTTTTTTCGGTTTTTCATACGAAATTGATATTTTTGTAGGTGATACCAAATTAAGGCCGTTTTTGCGTTTTTATTACTTTTATTCGATTTTTCATATGGAATTGAAATTTTTTGTAGGTGATCCCAAATTAAGGCCCCTTTTTCCTCTATCTAGCAGAGTTTTCGAGAAAAACGCCTTTTTATTTATTTATTTATTTTTTTTTTTTTTTTTTTGATTTTTCATATGGAATTGATATTTTCTGTAGGTCATCCCAAATTAAGGCCCTTTTCGCTCTATCTAGCTTAGTTTTCGAGATTTTTCTTCGATTCATATGGAATTGATATTTTTTGTAGATGATCCCAAATTCAGGCCCTTTTGCTCTATCTAGCTTAGTTTTCGAGAAAAACGCGTTTTTTTTACCCTTGGAAAATATCCATAAATTTAAAATACGCTTTTTTAAAATTCAAGTGAAAATTCGGAACCTCTCCCGATAGGTTTGACAACAAACCATATCGATTCTGTTCAGAAGCAGTTCCTTCTTCATTGTTAATATTTTTATAGTCGTATATTTATAGTTTTATATTTAACATTGGTATTGTTTTAAATATTCCGAAAGGATTAAATTAATAATAAATAAAAAAAAAAAAACATTTCCCTCATAACTCAATGACATTTAAGATTATATCCTATGTAGGGTACTCACATATGTTTCTTTCGAAATTTGAAATAAAACATAAACCTTTAAAAAGAAAGGCACTTAAGTTTTGAAGTGCCATCGTACTGGGGAACCTAAAACATACATATTTAAAACATTCAAATAACTATGATAATAAATTGGTGTGTGATTTCATTTGCATCTTTCATACATTAGCATATTAATTACCAAAAAGGTTTCCACAAAAAAAAAAAAAGAAAACATATTTACATAACAAGATATGAACTTTTATTTTAACAAAGCATGACAACGTAAGTTTGTTTGTTTACAACATAAAATCTAAGTATATAACGTTTACATATGTACATATATGGCTTTGAAGTTTACATATACATATGTATTTAGAAAATTTTGATTGTGCTTTAAATATGGATCAAATTTGTGCTCACATAATTCTAGATATTTAGTTTGTGTCTGCATTTAATCAGTAATGGTTTTTGAGTGAAATGCTTTTTAACTAATGCATATTTTTCAGAATTTTGCATTATAAGTTTCTGTGGATGTGAATTTTAAATTTTCTAAAGAATATAAATTTTAACACTTTTGTAAAAAAAATAATAATAAAAACAATAATTGTCATTATGAAATTTAAACTAAATTAAATATTCATGGTTTCTAAGCGATGAAATGCGAACTACCACAAGTTTTGTTGAAACATAAAAACCAAAAGTGGAGAAAAACCAGTATAATTCATACGCCAAATAATATAAAAATAAAAAACCTTCACTTCAGTCGATTTGAAATTTTATGTACTAAATTCTCTTTGTATGCTGTATATACGTTCACCAAAAAAAAAGCATCCATCATGTTCGTAAAGGGCAAAAATATATGTATATCCAAAAATTTGCATAAAAATATTCGATGACTCCGAAAATTAAAATTCGGTGAAAATCTAAAATTTACACACAATTTTAAAAATACCTTTTTAAATATGGACCGAAGGTAAAGAAATAATAAAAACTAGCAGATTCCAGCGCTCGAAATTCGAGTGCAATTTCTAGGCAACTTTTTTTCTCAACTTAGCCAATTCACAAACCAACACATTTTTGGTTTATTATTATCGCGAATGAAGATAACAAAGTCATTAACAAACACATTAACAAATTTAATAAACACACACATAGCATATGTATAATTTTATGTATGTGTAATATACGTTTGGTCAAAATCTGGTTAAAACAAAACATCAGTCACAAGAAAGCGCCTAGCCTATTAATATTAGAATATAGAATAGAATAGAATATATTTTATTCCTAACGATTTTAAGAGGTATTTTTTACGAAAAGGTAGTCTTTTTTAAGAAAAAATACTTTCTTAAGAAAAGGTACTTTTTAAGCAAAAGTACTTGTTTAAAAGCCCCTTGTTTAAGAAAAGTAATTTTTTAAGAAAAGTACTTTTGCCGAAACCAAATTGTTTTAAGAAGAGGTACTTTTTTAAGAAATGTTACTTTTTTAAGAAGAGGTACTATTTATGAAAAAGCTCTATTTAAGAATGTTATTTCTGCGGTAGCTACAATTTTTAAGAAAATTTACTTCTTTTATGAAAAAGCCCTTAATTAAGGAAAGTACTTTTTAAGAAAGGTATTTCTTTAAGGGACATACTATGTGGTCAGGGTATAATGAATTTGTGCTGATATTTGTAACTACAAAAATATTTTATATTTTATAGTCTAGACCGACTATAATTTTCTTACTTGTTATACCCTATACCACTATGTGGTTTGGGTATAATGACTTTGTGCTGCTGTTTGTAACTACCAAAAATATTTGACCTGGACCCATCTTTTATTATACCGATCGAATCAGAATCACTATCTGATTAGATTTAACGATGTCCGTCCGTCCGTCCGTCTGTGTGTCTATATAAAGCTTGTAATCAAACTGCAGGTCGCAAATATGAAAATATTTCAATGAAATTTAGTACATAATCTTTTAAATGCCATACGATGAACTCTATTGAAATTGGTGAGAATCGTTCATTGTTCAGACCTAGCCCCCATACAAATGACCCCTATGAAATCGATTTAAATTGCCATAAGATCCAAATTATCATATAAATCTTAGTCAAATTGGGTTTGTATGTATTTATTACATCCGTTTATCAGTAGTCCAAAAATGATCCCTATTGGACATCTCTTAGTAATAGGTCCGTCCGTCCGTCCGTCTGTGTGTCCATGTAAAGCTTGTAATCAAACTGCAGGTCGCAAATATGAAAATATTTTGTTGAAATTTAGTGCATAAGCTTCTATCGGCCATAGGATCAACGCTGTTGAAACTGGTGAGAATCGGCCCATGTTCAGACCTAGCCCCCATACAAATGACCCCTATGAAATCGATTTAAATTGCCATAAGATCCAAATTATCATATAAATCTTAGTCAAATTGGGTTTGTATGTATTTATTACATCCGTTAATCAGTAGTCCAAAAATGATCCCTATTGGACAACTCTTAGTCATTGGCCCCATATAGAGCTGCTTCCCGATCTTTACTTAAATCTATCAAAAAACAAAAATATTGCACTGATTCTTCTCAAATTTTGTTTGTATATATTTTTGCAAAATACAAGATACTTTAATAAACATGGTCAGGATCGGTCCATTTTTGGGCCTAGTCCCCATATAGATATAGCATCCGATATGACCTTTTTCATATCTGCAGCCGAAAAAATTAATAAAAATCCGACTCAAATTTGGTTTATGCTTATTTTCTATATCCAGTTAGTTTGGTCTAAGAGATAGGGTCTTTAAACGCATGGTATAGGGTATCGTATAGTCGGTCCAGACCGACTATAATTTTCTTACTTGTTTTTTTTTTTAATTACTTTCTTTAAGAAAGGTACTTTTTGGAAAGAACGATACTTTTTAAAAAACATTTTGTAAGAATAGCTATTTTTTTTAAGAAAATGATCATTTGAAGAAAAGGTTAATAAAACTTGCTTTTTTAATAAAATTTTCTTTTCTAATATAAAGTATCTTTTAAAGAAAAAATACTTTTTAAACCCTTTGACTGTCCCCATACAAAATTTTTTTATATAACATCGTCTACAGTAATAATTTGGTAAAACTGAAGTGCATCGCATATGATTCATGTCATTTTTATTCATTACTTTTTGTTTACCTTGCCGTATAGTGTTAGCAATAAATTCGCATGTAGAGTAAAATTAGGGGAATCCCTTTTCTTTCAATTGTCGTTGGTGTGTTGTACAACATAGAAAGTTTTAGCTGTCAGTATCAATTTATTAGTGAACTATGGATTCATTATCATTTCAGGATCGGAAAACAAAAAATGGTAATTCAGATTTTGAAAACAGAGTTGGTATATGTCACAGCCTAACACAGTCGTGACAACTTAACAGCTGTCAAAAAAGTAATCTCGAACCGTATGGCTTTGTTTACTTTTTTTTTCTTATATTTGGTACAAGGACTTTGAGAAAGAGATTAAAAAATAAAATATACAAAATATAATGTGTGCAAGTGAACAGCTATAAATGTTTGCAAACAGAATAAAAAACAAGTAAGAAAATTATAGTCGGTCTAGACCGACTATACGATACCCTATACCATGCGTTTAGAAACCCTATCTCTTAGGCCCAACTAACTGGACATTGAAAATAAGCAAAAACCAAATTTGAGTGGGATTTTTATTAATTTTTTTGGCTGCAGATATGAAAAAGTTCATATCGGATGCTATATCTATATGGGGACTAGGTCCAAAAATGGACCGATCCTGATCATGTTTGGTAAAGTCTCTTGTATTTTGCAAAAATATATACAAACAAAATTTGAGAAGAATCAGTGCAATATTTTTGTTTTTAATAGATTTAAGTGAAGATCGGGAAGCAGCTCTATATGGGGTCAAAGGGATTATTTTTGGACTACTCATTAGTGGATGTAATGAACGCATACAAACCCAATTTGAGTAAGATCTATATGACAATTTGGATCTTATGGCAATTTATGTCGATTTCATATGGGTAATTTGTATGGGGGCTAGGTCTGAACATGGACCGATTCTCACCAATTTCAATAGCGTTCATCCCATAGCCGATATAAGCTTATATACCAAATTTCATCAAAATATATTCATATTTGCGACCTGCAGTTTTACATGGACACACAGACGGACGGACGGACGGACGGACGGACGGACATTGTTAAATCAACTCAGAAAGTGATTCTGATTCGATCGGTATAATTAAAGATGGGTCTAGGTCAAATATTTTTGGTTGTTACAAACAGCAGCACAAAGTCATTATACCCAAACCACATAGTGGTATAGGGTATAAACAATAATGGAAAAATAGTGAGTATTTGCTATTATGATAAACATTTAAAAAACATTAATAATATCGTATTTTCTGTTTTGATATAAAAATATAAAAGGTGAATATTAAAACCCATAGCTTGTGATTTGTTTTACGTAAGACAATTACATTCAAGACTACTAAAGCCAGGGCCGAAGGAAGAAAGCAAAAATTACTATTGCTGGCACAACAAAAGGCGGCCAAAAAGGAAGAAGCAAAACAACGATGATGAACAATATGAACATATTGATGGAGAAGATTCGAAATTTTTGCAGTCGAAATAGGCACAAAACAACGAAAAGTAAACATGCTGGTGGTGATGATGAAAGAAAACATGATGATATTAAGAATTGTTTCCGTTTTGTATTTGCCAATGATAAAAAGCTTCACATGACTCTTTTCATAATATGTGCGTCGCATTAATCATTTAATCAACGCCAAAAACAACAATTTCAACTTGGAATGTATAACCTGCTTGTGGGCTTTGAAGATAAAAAAAAATGTTAATGTAGATGCAGAGAAAGAAAATGAATTGAAACAAAAGAAGTTGGAGGCTCATCGTCAACGTTTGTTGAGTTTATCGGAAAAGGAACGCAAACAACATAAAAAGTTGGCTGAGTTGAAAAAGGAGTTGGATGAGACAAAAGCCAGTTCTAAGATTTTGAGTGACATTTTGGAGGGTTTTGCTGATGCTCGTAAAAATTTGTTTTAAGTAAGACAATACTACTCAACCCAGGGCCGAAAGGAAGGAATCACAAATTACTATAGCTAAGCTAACCATTGGTCCAGTTGGTGGTGACGAAACTTTTCGCAAGTTGAATTGTGGTATTCTATTGTTTTTGATTATGACTTGCATGTAGAGTGCGTGTCAGTGCTTCTCATCGTAATTTGTCTGGTAATATTCCCATCACATTGGGTACTACACCGTTAGCTTCATAAATAAAACATTAATTTTCTACTCTTTTATTCGTATAAGTAGACGGACTTGTACACCTTGGAATGAAGTTAATGGAGGATTCAATTTTGATAAAAGTAAACAATAGAAGCAACCAAATTAATACGAATAGAAAAAATGTAAGTTGGTGCAATTGGCGGTATGGTCAGAGTGGAATTATGTTTTTAATTTAATAAAATATGTGAATTATATTTTCAACAGCTCGAAAGCAAATAAATCTTAGTAGGAGAGAACGACCAACCATTAGAAGAAATGGTAGCGCAACCTACATATTCCACAAAAGCCCATCAGTCCTTAATTAAACAAATTTTAATATATAAGAGAAGTATGAAATAAAAAATGTTTCTGTAGATTTCCACCGTTGTTAAACATGATGTCCCCAAACTGATGAAAATGTATGCTCAGTTCATGAAAAGTAATATATAGTAGATGGCTTAAAATGCGTAAAGAAAGTCGAAAGTAAAGCCAAAACTACAAATGGCTAAAGTTAAACCTCTAACTACAACATTAATTCCATTTTATTGCTTTAATTTAAAACTAGCATTTAATGTAAATTTTTAATTATCTCTGCATCTATGCAAAAATAAAACGAAACTACGGACATTTATTTCAAAACTAAAACAAAGGAATGGTTTATTAACTATTTGAAAAACTTATTTGATGCTTTAACATAATGAAATGTATATATTTTTTTGAATTTTTCGATCTAACTACACAACATAGATTAAAATATAAAAAAAAAATTCTTCAGCTGACGTAAAGCACATTTAGCAGCAGTACATTGGCAACCCGATATTTTCTACCGAAAAACTTGTACGGTAACACGAACACGTCGGCCATCAGTTAATTTTTCGGGTTTGCTGAAAATTAAAAATTTGATCCCATGTATAAGTTAAATGTTAAAACATAAAAAAATAACATAAATTTGGCAGTTTCAGGTTCTTATCCAATTAGTTTCCTTATTTGTAATTTTGGCACCGAATTACTTAATTGTTCAATTTCAGGACGCATCATATTATAGTAAACCAACCACACAGCATCTAGACATTTGATCTAAAAATATCGCGCCTGCAACAGACTCGAAAACATCACCTAATTAATGCCTTTGGTATTTCAACGTCTTCATATTATTAACCTCTTCGTTTATACTATAACCGTTTTTCGAATGAATACGCACAAAACGATCAATAGCTTCGTTACGACCTGAGACAAGTGTCTAAAATATTTGTGGATTTCATGCCTTACAGCTAATTGCGCAAATACGGTATTGTTAACTAAAGCAGATCTCAAATTGGTTAAGGCTCCAGGTGAATGCTGCCTAGGGTCTTCATACAAAAGCCTTATCAAATAATCCAATACAGCATCACCCAGAATTCTAAACACAATCTATTGGGAGTATGAGGCATAAATAATGGCTTGCAACAAGTACGATCTGCCGCGGAATTTATATTTCAAAGCTTGTTCAAATTTCGTATAACCCAACGCTTCTTTACCATTGGGTGTATAGTGTAGCAGTGGAGATTTGAACGAAGTCCAACAGCCATAACAAAAGTCAGGAAGAGTACTACTAGGTTCACTAGCTTCTTAAGCATCATATGCTATACTCCTAATAAGGTTTGAATGCAATCGGCATCATATTTATCTAAACGAGAACTAAAAATTTGTTTTATTTATTTCCAATATATTTTATTTATATTTAGAGTTTTAATGAAATTACCTGGTATATATTTTTTCTATAAATTTGTTTACTGTAATGTATTTTGTTAAACACACTCACTTTAATTACAATATTATTTTGCTAGCAAATATCAATTATAATGTAAATCTTATTTAACACACTTATTTCAATTTATAATACAATTAAGTGAAATAAGAACGCGTTTATTTGCCCACAGAAATTTCTAGTTGTGCCAATGAATAAACAGAAAAAAAAATAATAAAAAATTATACAACGTGTATAAGGGTGACAGCATGTTATATTAATACTAGTTGATTGTGTGGCGCCTAGGCGCCCGTTTATTTTGACTTTAACAAACAAATTTTTTTTCCATTTCAAAATTTTCCTATATTTTATATTTTTAAAAAAAAATTAATTTTAATGTTTTTAAAATTTCCTTAAAAAAAAAATCCAAAAACAATTGTAAAAAATAAAAAACAGAAACTTCGATTCAAACGAAGTTTTGTAAAAGGTCCTTTTATGTATATTTTCGCAAAAGTTTGCCAGTAGCCAACCTTTGCTTTATACTTTCTGCTTCTATACATAAGGAGTTTTTAATATTATATGATTTTAAAAAAATATTTTATTTTGATAGAAACTCGGTAATTTTAGTCTTATTAAGACAAACTATTAATATGTATCTTTTTTAATAATTTAATTTATGTTTTATAACTTTTTAAAATGCATCAAAATAAATAAACTTATTCAACTAAAAAATTTTTTAAACCCTTCGGACAAAACAAAAAAATACTACGGTTATAACGAACTTAGTCTGTAACGAACTAATTTGACCGGTCCCGCTGAGTGCGTTATAACCGAACTCCATTTATTGTAGAAAAAAGAAAATAGCATAAAAAAAAAAAACGTTTTAGAGCAATGTTCCTAAAAGTTTCTTAAAGGGGGGGGGTAAGGTTTTAAAAGTTAAAAAATTATTTTCATAATTCTTTTTTGAAGACATGAATAATGTTGGATTATTTATTTCATACACACGTTATAGCATAACATTTGAGGAATCTTTGAAAAAATTTTCAATTAAAAATTTTAATAAATAAGTCGGTGACAGCGAATCTCGGGAGGCGTTGTTGTTTTGCGGTGAACATCATAACTCGTTACCGAATCACGTGAAATAAAAAAATTTAAATACGTTTTAAATGTGACATATTTGCTGAGGTACTGACGAAGAGTTTTTTTAAATTTTTTTATTTATTTTTTTTTTTTTTTTGTAGCATTTTGAAGTGGAAAAAGATTTTTGCTATACAATTTCGGGAACTGGTTGTTAAAAAATGGGGAAGAAAATGGAATTAAAAAACCCTTCGTGGTTAGATGATGATTTATGTGTCGATATAGTGTCTAAAATTTCAAAAGAATCGGTCAAGTAGATTTTGAGTTATGATGTTCACGGACTTCGAACATCTATTTGCGGGAAAATCGGTTTAAAAATTTTTAAAAACATTTATGTACTATATACCGTATGAGGCCGGTCGCTGGAAACGCTGTATCTTCTTAAGATTTGCTCTGATTTACTTCAAATTTTGATACAACACGCTCGACATGTTGTGCATTCAGAAAGAGAAATGCAAAAAACGGTTTTAAAACATACCGCCCCTTAAGGAAGTGCAAACACCAATACACCTACACAAAAGAGAAAAAATACTTCATATTTCATCATATGTACATGTGAACTGAAAAAAGAGAACTACATTTTTTGCAAAATTATCTATAAATCCAAAAAATTAAAAATAAGGGCGTATTAGTTTTACTTAAAAAAAAACATATTCCAAATCGCCTTTAATTCTTCCATGATAATTTCAATAAATTATTCAAATTAAAATCTTAAATATACCTATTTACGTAATTTATGTTTGTCTAAATTTTTTGAAAGCAAATTATGCAAAAATTAATATTATGAGTGAAAAAAAATTATTTTCCCGCCTCTCTTTTGAAATTGCAATGTTATTTTTATTATGCAAAGTTAGAATAATTTAAATTTTAAACTTAATATTGCACTATTTTTTCAAATGCTTTTCAATATAGAGCTTTAAACGAAATCATACGTAGGACAACAACAAAATCCACATTGAAGATCTCTTTTTTCTCAAATATTTATCAAAAAAAGCATACTCTTTGGTAAGTGCTGGCCATCAGAGAACCTGAGCGAAAGCACTCCTAACAATACAAAACAATTTTGAGATGAAAAACAGACAAACGGAAAAGTTTAGTTTGATAAAAGAAGTATGTATGCATATCGGACGACGTTAAATGAAAAAAAAAATGTTTAAAATTTTATTCAATTGTTTTTTGCAGAATTTTTTCATTGACCACCAAAGGGAATTTAAAGAAGAATTTGAATAGATATTAGTTTTTTTGGTGCATTTTTTTCGTTCAACTTATTCCATATGTAACACGAAATCTGGATATGTAGTGCTATTGTCGTTAGCAGTGCTGCCAATTTTGACAACTTATTGTAATTTCGACGATTTTTCAATATGTTAAAATGATTTGTTAAATTTGTTAAAATAATGATTGAAGATTTAAAATTTTCAGTAGTATAAAAATTACGATTTCAAGGGTTAACAATTAATGGGTTGCTTATCGAAAATTTATAGTTTTTGTTCAGTGTAAAAAATGTAAATTACAAAATATGTATAGGTATAATTCTGGGCCAAGTCGTTTCAAAACGGAAATACCTTGAATAGCATCTCCATTTAAGATTTAAGTATTAATTACGGCGAAACTTTAAACCTATATAATATGTTCCAGCTATAGATAGATACATGTCAATAAAATTATTTAGTTGATTGCTGTGTTAAATTTTTTTCGTTGAAATTTCATCACTAATACATTTTTATATATAGAAATAATCAATGCTGTAATAATATTCGTAATATGAATGTTATAAATAAATTTTATTGTTTCCTTTTGTAATATTTTTCGAGTTTTATAAGCGGTAAAATATTCTTGAAAATTTCTTGTTTTAAAAATTGGCGATTTAGTTTTCAAAATTGTCGATTTTCAGAAGATTATATTAGCAGCACTGGTCGGTAACAAAGAAGAGAGAAAATTGTGTGTGGGTTTGTATAAAATGAGAAAGATTAAATTTTGTTTGTGTATTTCGCACAGCTTTGCAGGGAGTGCTGTGTGTATATTATTTCAGCGTTACAGAATCAGTCAGTCAGTCAGTGAGTCAGGGATCAGCGTAAATATATTTAAGATAGTTGTTTCATTTAAAAGTTATTGTAAAAATATTATGAAAATTTCTGTAGTTCACAAACAAAAATGTAGATGTCGCTAGTGTGTGTCTAGACTGGTTGGACGGTGGTATATATGATGACAATACAACTACACTTGCAAAGATGTTAATGATTCATCAGATGGTGAATCTGATGACGAAAACAACTCGTTTGAGGAATTGCCGCAGTTCGCTTCTATATCAAGGTCGTCTGTTCAGCACGAGTGGAGCAATGACTTTGAAGAAGCAGAAATGATTCCTTTTATTAGCAAACATAGTCTAAATAAGCGTATTGTAATTGAAATGGAGTACCTTTGCAAACCAATATATTTGAGCAATATTTTGAACTGATGGTTTTGGAAACCAACAAATATGCGAAACAGTTTATAGAATCCCATCAGGTTCGTCGTAATTTTTGCATGAAAAGGTGGTCAAATACCACATATACCGAAATGAAAAGGTTTATAGGTGTGATAATTACCCCTGGTATTATCAAATATCCTAATATTGAAGACTGTTGGAGAATGAAGCCGTTATTTTATCACAATATTGGTATGACCTACAATCCTTTTTGTCTGATTTTAAAGAATTGGCATGTTGCTGATAATAAAACAGCTTATCCAGGACATTACAATCAAACAGGGTTGGTTTGTCGAATCTGAAATCTTTCAAACTGACGAAAAATGAAATAACAGGTGCAATAAACTCAACTGGATTTTGACAAGAAAGACATAAGACTTATTTCAACTTTTCGTGGTCTTAATATGCAAGAAACCGGGAAAAAAAACCGCGAAGGAATAACAGGCAAAAAACCAATTATAGTACTAGACTATAACCGAGCCAAAGTTGGAATTGACCTCTCTGACCACATGATATCTTACAACAGCCCAGCAAGAAAAAATTTAAAATGGTATCGAAAAGTATTGTTTGAATGTGTTAGAACGTACATATTACAATTTTAGGTAGTTGGGTTTTGTGTAATAAATTTTATATAAACAAGCAAATGAAATTAGAGCAGTTTACAAAGTCACTTGCGAATAAAAAAACAAAAAAACCACACACGAGCTTAGCGAAATCCCTAGAAAAGATGATGGAAAGCTTGCGCGAAAAAAATGTCTTGGCTGTTATAACAAATTAGCCGAAAACCACAATAGAAATACTGCTTTCGCAATATCTAAATAACTTTATACACAGTGTATTGAATGTTAGAAACCATATTGTTTAAGCTGCGTTCACACTACGTGTTTTGCTCGTGTTTTTCTTATTTTTTTTGCACGTGTAATTTGTACACATAGTGTGAACCCTTTCAAACATTGTTTATGTACAACACATTTTGCAAGACATATGTAAATTTTTCAATTAGAGCAGGTTCTATTTTGGCAAGATAAACATATGAAAAAACAACACTGCTTGTGGCGAAAGAAAAACAGAGTAAATTATAAAGATTAATATTGAGAGAAAAATAAATTGTTTAATATTAATTAACAATTATAAAATATATAAAATATATAACTTTATTTTTAACAATAATTTTTTGTAAATTCACAAATTAAATCAGCTGTTGTTTACATTTAGAGGTTATGTCACACGGAAATACATATGTACGTTTGAACGCAAAAATTATGAATCGTATGTAAAACGGCAATTTTGACACACACACGGAATTACGTATGGATCGTAAAACTGAATTTACGCATGGAAAATACACATAGTGTAAACACACCTTTACCTTGCTTTAATAAAATTCATAAAAAAATATCCCTCATAAGTTCTTTTATAACTACTAGCAGATTTTAGCGCTCGAAATTCGAGTGCAATTTCTAGGAAGCTTTATTTTTCAACTTAGCCAATTCACAAACCAATACTTTTATGGTTTATGATTATTGTTAATGAAGATAACAAACTCATTTACAAACCCATTAGCAAATTTACATAGCATATGTATAATTTTATGTATGTATTAGTAGCAACTTTAAATGAAATTTACTCAAAATAAAGGAAAAAATTTAAAAATCTGTAAATCTGCAAAACGGCTAAAAAGAAGTACATTTCAAATAATATACGTTTGGTCAAAATCGGGATAAAACGGTAGAACAAGACATCGGTCGCAAGAAATCGCCTAGCGTATTAATATAATAGATATAAAGTTAATATTATTTTTTTCTTTTGTAGTTTTTTGTCCAAAAAAATATTTTTATCGTTTTAAGTCCTGGAAATTTGCAGTATTTTCTTATATAAATGTTCATGTCTTATTACAAAAAAATATTCTCTACACACTTAGTTCATCAGTTCATACAAAATTTTGTTGAAAGAAATTCATTACAGTTTATAGGTTATTTTCTTGACTGACTAAAAATAAATAAATAAAACAATAAAAAAATATTATTTTATAAAATAAATTATAATCCATTAAAAAAAAAAAAAAACATAAATACTTCACATATAAAATAAAAATAGAAGAAAGCATATATTTCAAAAATTCATAACTGCACTGTATTCTTAATCGGACCGGTTTCTGGCATTTCAGCCTTCATCAGCGATTTATTGAACATTGTGATAATTGTTATGTTTTTTAATTGAATAGGTTGTTTCTATATGAAAATTTTTTCTACTTAGGGCGGCCGTGAGGTTTTGAACCGTGAACTTCACATACACTCGTACTTGCACTTTTTGGTCAGCGCTTTAACACACTCACCTAAAGTCAGGCCTACGAGCAGTGTGGTTAGTTTTCAGTTTTCGTACCATACAGCTTTACTTTGTATTAATTTCAGAAGATACAACTCTGTCCAAACAAACAATCGTTATTTTTGAATTTTGAATATTTTTTTGCATTTATACTTCTAATTTCCACTATTCTCAGTTTTCGTAAGAGTTGTCATATGTGATGTACGGTTTTTGTACATACCTACATATGCACTTTACATATATTTGAGATGACGCTGTGAAGCGAAGAAAATTTTTTGTTTTGTTAGATTTATAGTCATTTTTCAGACATATTGCAATTACTACTGTAATTAATATGCAATTTTTTTAATTTTGTTTAAATGGTGCGTGGTAGAGAAGAAGAAAGCATATATTTCAAAAATTCATAACTGCACTGTATTCTTAATCGGACCGGTTTCTGGCATTTCAGCCTTCATCAGCGATTTATTGAACATTGTGATAATTGTTATGTTTTTTAATTGAATAGGTTGTTTCTATATGAAAATTTTTTCTACTTAGGGCGGCCGTGAGGTTTTGAACCGTGAACTTCACATACACTCGTACTTGCACTTTTTGGTCAGCGCTTTAACACACTCACCTAAAGTCAGGCCTACGAGCAGTGTGGTTAGTTTTCAGTTTTCGTACCATACAGCTTTACTTTGTATTAATTTCGGAAGATACAACTCTGTCTCTACCACGCACCATTTAAACAAAATTAAAAAAATTGCATATTAATTACAGTAGTAATTGCAATATGTCTGAAAAATGACTATAAATCTAATAAAATAAAAATAGTTTGGCTTCAACTATACCCTCACTTTTCGTGCTCTTAAAAAATACATTACGCTTAATCTATCGTCGCGCAGTGGCGCCCGTAGAGCAAACGAGGTTGCAAAAATCAAAATTTTCATGTGCACCGACGAGGTTTCGAATAAGCCCATGTTATAGGAAACTTTTCAACTATTTCAAATATGCTACTCTTAATAATATCACATTTTTAGTTTAGAAGATATAACCGTTCAAATTTGACCGACTTTCGGTTTTCAAAAAAACACACAATTTTTAGTCAATTTGTTGCGATTTCAGGTGTAATATCACGAAAAATAGGTAACGAATCGCCTTATTTTTTGTTTGTATTGATTGATGTATTTATTAAATGATAATGATAAAAAAAAATTAACTGTTTGCTTTGTGTTTCTCCTGGTAAATCACTATTTTTTCTCTATTTTTCAACTTTGACGGAAAATAAAAAAATCCATATTTTTCTATATTTGCCATATTTGCAAAACATGTTCTTTGATTATTTCTTTACATAATTCAAAAGGTTTTATCTGCCCGTACGTGCCCGTTTGAACTGACAGTAGGTTGATCTAATAGTTTGAAAATTGCATTTTAAGTCGGTTGCCTACCTGTGAGCCTCTGCCAAAGTCTACTCCCAATATTCTGTTACAGACACATGATGCACAAAAAACTACTCATTGAAATTCGCAGGTAGGCACCTCACTTAAAAATTACTTTGGAGTATAAATGGTCAAGAACAATATTGACTTATGGTCCCTCCAGGTAGGCACAAATCTTATTTAGACACGAGCATAATATCAAAATTGCATAATTCAGCCTAAATCCATATGTATGCAGGGAACAGCTAAATTTTTAGCCATGGTAGCATAAGCCTATATATTGCAAAATAAGCATAATGCCTGGATTAGTCTACGACTGAAAGTTGGCGCAACAAGTACTGAAACCATGGCGTTAAACAATTTAAAATTATTTGAACTGTTTAGAAGGTCAACCACGCCAAAGTTTTTCACGGAAGCTGCTTTAGAAGAACTTGATAGCTTATACGGAAATATTGAGAGAAGCGAAATTATAAAAAATAATTTTTATCTGATATTGGCAAATATTAAGGCAAAATGGGTGAAATCTAATCGAACCATTCAGAACTTCAACTCCAAATACGAGGACTGGCTTAATGAAGACACCATCCTGGATATATTAGCAGTAGATAAACCCACCACATCAACCAGAGGAGCAAAAGGAAGGCAAAAAAAAAGTATTGAGGAGTTTTCAATTTTCACAAGAAAGAGGAAACTTGCCGATGCCACCAATGATTTGACCACGAAGCATTTATCGGACGCGCTGTCTATTAAATATACAAAGGGTACTGAAAGAGTTAGGTCGCAGATTACAAAATCTGTTGCTGATGCAAGCCCACTGCGACTAAAAAGGATTAAGGAAAGCATTCCCACGCCCACAAACGCACACATTAAAATGTATTGTTCCGAAGAAGCCTTGGCCTTGTTTATGGACTTACAACTTTCCAAAGAAAAATATGAGATACTACGGGCATCCTTGATGCGACACGGGGCTGACGTTTTACCAGGATACAAGCATATTACGCAAGCCAAAATAAATTCACGACCACTGCATACGGAGTTTACGGAAGTCTCTGTGAAAGCCAATCTGCAGGATCTCATGGGCCATACAGTAAAACGGTTGTTGGAGAGTCTTCCTGAAAATGAGGTGAAAATTCTTCCTGAGAAACTGACATTGATCAGCAAATGGGGCTGCGATGGATCATCCGGACAAAGCGTTTATAAACAAAGGATATCTTCCGATGACGCTACAATATCGGACGGAAATATGTTTATGGCATCTGTTGTTCCTTTGCGGCTAAAATCTGATGTTTCCCTACACTGGAAAACTCCACGTCCGTCATCAGTGCATTATTGCTGACCAATAATGTTTCAGTTTGCAAGGGAATCGGCAGAACTCATAAGGACCACGGTGAAGGACATTGAAGAACAAATAAGCAAGATTAAGCCTACAAAGCTGCAAATTGGAGAAGGAAAATATATTGAATGCAATTACGAGTTCCACCTGACCATGGTTGACGGAAAAGTCGTAAACGAACTGACAGGAACAACCTCAACATTGTCATACCCGATTTGCAAAAAGAGTCAGAAGAACTTTGGTAATTTAAACGATTCTACAAACGAGGAGAATTACGAATATGGAATGTCACCATTGCACGCAATGATAAGGTGTATGGAGTTCTTGCTAAAACTGGCGTATACCCTACCATAAGTGGAGGAAAACTTCGATGAAAATACATCAATAAAGGATAAGGAAAAGATCAGAAAGAAGCAAATACAGGATGCTTTTTTTAACAAGTTGGACTAAAAGTAGACTGTCCCAAGCACGGATACGGTAACTCAAACGATGGAAACACTTCTAGGAGATTTTATGAAAATGATGAGGCAGTAACTAGAATCACTGGAATTGACAATCAAATCGTGAAAAGATTGGGAACGATCTTGAATGTTTTAAACTGCAAAGAAAATGTCAATTCTACAAAATATGGAGAATATGCATCGAAAACTGCATCTCTTTTAGCAGAAACGTATCCACAGAAGAAGTTGACCCCGACCGTCCATAAAATATTGGCGCATGGCAAGAATATAATTGAGTACCAGTCTTTGCCAATTGGGGAGCCTTCTGAAGAAGCACAGGAGTCGCTTAACAAATTTTATAAAAAATATAGATTGCAGAACACATTCAAAGCATCAAGGGTAAGGCAAAATGAGGACCTCTTCAACATGTTGGCAGCATCTTCCGATCCACTTATTTCTTCCCTGCGGCATGTGAAGTCACGAATAGAGTTAGAAAATAATTATAGTTTAGAAATGATTAGTCTTTTAGATATACCTTCTCTTACGAATTGTGATGAATATTTTACAGAAAATTGAAAAAATAAATTTAAAAAAGAAGTAATTTTTTTCTAATTTGTTGGGTAATAATTTAAAACATAAAACCCTAAAGAAAAAAAATAAAAACAATCTAAAAATGTAAAAATAATTTTTTTTAGTTACCATAAAATTGATTTTTCTACAAATTTTAACTTTGGTAACCCATAAGTAGGCCCCTACAAAGCGTAGCACCCTTTCCAAACGCTCATTTCATAGGCTGAATAGTTATCTATCATATGCTGTTTAAACTGTTCAATTGTTATTCGGTTCAAAAGATATGATTTTTGCAACGAAAAAACTCAAATGGCGCCACTGTGCGTCGTTCAAACTGCTTCGGTATTATTTGGCAATAAAACCTGCTGCCGAAAAAGCTCTTTCCGACTCTACGCTGGTTGGCTAACTGTTGAAATATACTTTTGTAGTTTGTTCAAATATTTTCTTCTAATATTTTTCTCCTTGAAATATTCCATTTCTTTCCATACTATATGTAAGAGACCGGTTGATGTCTTCGGATCACTAATCCCTTCGTGAACAATAGTATTCATTTTACTTTTAATAATTAAATTCAGGCTTCCTTTTATTGACTTATCGTGTCAACTGATGAAACTATAGATTCAAATGTCGACTTTGTTTCACACACTTCGACAACTTCAGGTTCTGTAGTTTCGAAACCCTTTTTTAAAAACTGTTCAATGATTTCAACAATTTTTTTCCATACCACTTTACTTGTTGTATTAAGCAATCAATACAAGAATTCGTATCATTCGTAACGGAAGTTGCAGAAATGATATTAGAGCAGCTAGCTTCTGCATCATCATCTTGAACTCTTTTTAGAAGATTAATGTTAAGGCGTATATTTCAAAAATTCATAACTGCACTGTATTCTTAATCGGACTGGTTTCTGGCACTTCAGCCTTTACTATCGATTTATTGAACATTGTGATAATTGTTATGTTATAATTGAATAGATTGTTTCTATATGAAATTTTTCTACTTAGGGCGGCCGTGTCGTTGGAACCCTGAACCTTCACATACACTCGCACTTGCACTTTTTGGTCAGCACTTTAACACACCCACCTAAAGTCAGGCCTACGAGCAGTGTGGTTAGAATCAGTTTTCATACCATACAACTTTTACTTCGTATTGATTTCAGAAGATACAACTCTATCCAAACAAACAATATTATTTTCGAAGGTTTGTGTGTTTCTGCAAAAAAAAAAAAAAAAACTAATAATTTAAAATACTCCCAAACTCAGTATTTAACACTTTAACTACGTTACCAGATGCGAGCAGAATAACTGAATATGATTAATAAAAAATACTAATGTGCACTTGCTCTGCTCGTAGACAAATAAATAAAGTAGGCTTTGCATATTCAAATTTTCTTATTCGCGAATGCATATTATACAAAAAAATATAACTCACACACAATTCTAATTATTATAGCGTAAATATTTTTTTCCAATCAAATTATGATGGACTTTTTAAATTTAGATGTTTAGTTAATGCATGTTATAAAGTGTGATTTTTTAGCTATTATCTTTTTGGCAACACTGGTTTAAACAGCTGACGCACGTTTCGTGTTTTGTTTCATTGTCAAACATCTTCAGTTTGGTCTATAATTTAACCATGCATCGTCTTACAAACTGTGACGGTGATCTGTTTTGCGCTTTACTGTAACAAAAGAATTTCTGTTACAAGCAAAATAAGAAAGCAGAAAAAAAAATATAACCTTGATCTTGAAATTATTTTCAAGTTCAAGTATGTACGGCAAACAACACCTTATATGGTAACATATTAATGGAAAATTTTTTGTTCTATTTTTGCAAACTGATTAATGGAGCGATTTGTTTGTCTCTTCGTTGTTTATATGAATTCATGATTGTTCATGTATGTATGGGTCAACTACAGCTTGCAATCCTTCTCGTTCTCCCACTTGGTTTTCAGCTATTGGTATTAGCTTGCCCCTTCATTCACTCAATAATCTCACTTACTCTCTCTCCTTTTAATATGAGTTGGTATTTTTTTCTTACGAAAAGAGTGAGATTATGAACGAGTGTATGTATATCTATGTGTATCAGGGATAAAGAGATAAAAAGTTACATAATGACATACATAGGCTATTCTATGAGTGGGTGAGCGTAGGTAATAAAAAAAAAAAAAACAGGTTTATTTTTTTTGGTTGTGCTGGTCAGAAAAAAAGAAAGAATAGAATTGGTGTTATGAAGATGACGCCAGAATTTAAAATTCATTAAAGTTTGGAAGTTTGAATCGAACGCTCGATACATCTGCACGTCTGTTTGGGGATACGTTATTGTTGTAAAGTCGTGTTGGTTTTTTTTAAAAATTATTGTTTCATTTTACTCTATACACACAACATTACAATTTTTTATTAAACGAAAAGCAAAAACAAAATTAAACTGAAATAGTAGCCACTCTTGAGAAAAAAAAAAAAGCATTAACTGTCAAATTAAATGTTTAATTAAGTGCTTTAAAGTAACTAAATATTTGACATTATTAACTTGTTAAAGAAACTACTGAATTAACCAATAACATTTTCGTGGAAATTGTGTAAACTGTCATAGAAACCAAAAGGAAAAAAAACATGGAGAAAGAAAACATCACCAGGCCCAGCCCAGAATCACCCTTTTCGCAACTTCCAGCTAAGGGAGCCTCCAACCGCTAGCATCACCTGTCCGCAACGGCTACATCATTGCCACCAACACTAGCCATAAGTCGGTAATTTTTATTTTATATATAAATAATTTTTTTTGAATTATAATCAGAAACAAAAATTTTATAACATATAAATAGTTCCTAAGACTAAAAAAAAAAAAATTTTTTTTTACTAAATTTGCTAAATATAAAATTAATCTAAAAATTTTCCTAAATAAAAATAAAATTGAGCTAAAATTAAAAATTATAATAAGAAATATAATTTAGCTAAAAATAAAATTTTGCTAAAATTTTCCTAAAACAAAATTTAGCTAAAATTTAAAAATTCTCCTAAAATTAAAAATTATGCTATGATTAAAATTTTTCCTAAAATTAAAATTGGGCTATAAATTAAAATTCTTCTAAAATTAAAATTAAGCTAAAATTAAAAATTTTCCAAATAAAAAACTTGGTTAAAAAAAAAAAAAAATTTAAAATGTTTCTAAAATTAAAATTTTTGCTAAAATAATTTAACATTATGACCTTAAAATGAAGGTTAAATAAAGGACCCTTTTTGTTAAACCCAAAGTAGAAAACCAAACCAAACCAAAATCTTTTCATTGCAGTGGGTTACCTCCAATTGAGATGGAGTCGAGGTAACATGGTAGGGAGGGCTAAAGGGGCAGAACACCTCGTCCCCAATCCCCAAGTAAGTATGAACATCCATCCTTTAGCATCCGTGTTAATTGACAGTTTTTTTGTAAATCGCACGTGCGGTTTCCCTGGGCCTGAGCAAGACCCCACCCATCCGGCGAGCTAGGCCCCTACGCCAGCACGTGCGACCAGCAAAGGCTCAGGGAAACGGAAGCGGATCTTCCATCAACGCCGCACCATTACAAAACGAACAACGCTTGCAAGTTATTGAATTTTATTATCAAAATGCGTGCTCTGTTAAGAAAGTTCATCGCGCGCTTCTTCCATTTTATGGTCAGTTTAATCGACCCACTGAAGCGGCTATTCGGGCTATTGTGACTAAATTTCGCACCAAATTTACATTGTTGGACATTAAACCACCAACACGCTTACGTAGAGTGCGCACTGAAGAAAATATCGCAGCTGTATCGGCCAGTGTTAATGATGACCATCAATTATCGATTCGTCGCCGTTCGCAGCAATTGGGCCGCTGTTACTCAACAACGTGGAAAATTTTGGGGAAGGATTTAGGTGTGAAGCCTTTCAAAATACAGCTGGTGCAAGAATTGAAGCCGAACGACCTACCGCAACGTAGAATTTTTGGTGAATGGGCTCTTGGAAAGTTGGCCGAAGATCCGAAAAATTGTGTTCAGCGAAGAAGCTCATTTTTTACCCAATGGGTACGTAAATAAGCAGAATTGTCGATTTTGGAGTGAATATCAGCCAGAAGCATTGGAAGAGCTACCAATGCATCCAGAAAAAGTCACAGTTTGGTGCGGTTTATGGGCTGGTGGCATCATTGGATCGTACTTCTTCAAAGATGATGCGAATCGTAACGTAACTGTGAATGGTGAGCGCTACCGAGAGATGATATCCAAATTTTTTTTTCTCAAAATGCAAGAGCTTGACTTGCATGACATGGACTTATTGAGAGGCGAGTTCGGTGAACATTTTATTTCACGTTCGGGATCGGTCAATTGGCCGCCTAGATCGTGCGATTTAACGCCTTTAGACTATTTTTTGTGGGGCTATGTTAAAGCTCATGTCTATACAGACAATCCCGCTTCAATTAACGCATTGGAAGACAACATTGAAGCATTTATTCGTGAGATACCGGCCGAAATGTTGGAAAGAGTATGCCAAAATTGGACTAAGCGGATGGACCATTTGAGGCGCAGTCACGGTCAACATTTGCATGAAATAATCTTCAAACATTAAATTATATGGACCGTACTATCGATGCAAATAAAGATTTCATGCATTTTTCTGAATTTTTTTTGTTTTTTTTTTTTTGGAAAACTTTCCTATGGCTCTTAAAAAATCACCCTTTATAAGAAAAAAATATAATTCCGTTCCATTATTAAGAGATTATTTTGTATTTTAATCTGTTTTTTTATGTGGACAGAGGTTTGTTATTTTTGGAGAATTTTTTAGTTAGTAAACAAATACTATTAATAATTTATTCAGAAAATCCGTAAAATTCTAAACATTATTTACCGGTAAATTATATGAAAATTTACGTTAAAATTCAGCACACTTTTTTACCAGTTTACCGGTTTACCGGTGAACCGATTTACCGGCATTGCGACCCCTGCACACAACGTTATATATCAGTGATATATATATATATATGTTCCTCTAACTCCCATTGGAGCATAGGGCGTGACTAATTATAAATTGAAAATATTTACGAGACAGAACTACAAATCACTAAACCATAAAAAAAATTTAATACTCATTATTATCCTTACGAAAAACTGTATACCTATGACATACAAAACTGCATAAATCGATAAAAAAAAACAAGTTAGAAAATTATCAAATTTGCTTATTGTCATATGATAGATTGCAAATTAATAAAGAGAAAAAACAATTATAGTCGGTCTAGACCGACTATACGAAACCCTATACCATGCGTTTAGAGCCCCTATCTCTTAAGCCCAACTAATTGGATATAAATTTTTTTTTACTTTGAATTTGAAAAAGTTCATATCGGATGCTATATTTTTGTATTTGTGGACTAGGTCAAAAAATGGACCGATCCGTACCATATTTAGCAAGATCACTTATTTTTTGCAAAACCATATACAAACCCAATTTGAGAAAAATCTGTGCAATATTATTATTTTTTGATAGATTTAAGTGAAGATCGGGAAGCAGCTCTATATGGGGGCTATGACTAACAATTGTCCTATGGGCTTTATTTTTGGACTACTGCTTAATGGGTATGATTAACATACACAAACCCAATTTGACCGAGATCTATATGATAATATGGCAATTTAAGTCAAGGTCATATGTGTTGTTTTTATGGGGACTATATTTGAACATGCACCGATTTTTACCAATTTCAATAGCGTTCATGCTATGGCTGACAAACATAACAAATATGTTGACATTTTTGACCTGTAGTTTGATTACAAGGTTTACAAGAACAGACGGACGGACAGACTGACGAACGGACATCGCTAAATCGACTCAGGAAGTGATTCTGAATCGATCTGTATTCAGCACAAAGTCATTATGCCCTAACCACATAGTGGTATAGGATATAAAAACTAAGATTTCTCCTCAATTTTTCATCATTTGGCACTTAAGTATAAGTTTATTGAAATAATAAAATACACATTAAGAATTTCTACGCTCAGTCTTTGATTAAATCTATAACATTTATAGGCTAGGCGATTTCTTGTGACCGATGTTTCGCTCTACCGTTTTATCCCGATTTTGACCAAGCGTATCTTATTTGAAATGTATTTCTTTTTAGTCGATTTGCAGATTTACAGATTTACAGATTTTAAAATTTTTGAGTAAATTGCATTTAAAGTTGCTGCTAACACATACATAAAATTATACAATGCTATGTGTGTTTTTATTAAATTTGTTAATGTGTTTGTAATAAAAATGAGTTTGATTTTTTGTGTTGGTTTGCACATTGACTATAATTGATTAGCATACCTTTAGGGTCTTTATTTAATGAAAAAATAAAATTTCCTAGAATTTGCACTTGAACTTCGAGCGCCGGAATCTGCTAGTTATAATTATAATATTTCAAAATTCAAATTACTCTGGAGTCTAGGCAACAGAAATAGATTAATTTTTGCAACACAATTAGTCACCCACCGTATTAAGCAGCTGCAGCTACTTAATAACTAGGTTACCACAACCGAACATGTGTTTAGTATCAAATCAATGATTTTTTTTTAGTCAGTTGCAGCATATTTAGTTGCCACAACCAAATTTATTTCCTCTATATATATATTATCAGTACATATTTGTTTCCATTTTTTCAACTACTTGCCAGTCAGAAGAAGTCATGTGTGCATTTCAAATGAAAATACTTCAATTTTTAATTATAAATTTTATGTAAGTTCGTAATGTAGCATTTTATAAATTTGTTTACCATGTTGTTAACAAAACCGAGAACAATTTTCTAAAATAACATACGAACAAAATTTTTTAAGTCGAAATTATTCAAGTTGCACATAAACATTTGAGGCATCAATTTTAACAAATGATATAACACATGCACAAAAACATTTATGAATATGTATGCGTACATGCAAATGAGACCCATTTTCCTGAACTCTATTCTCTACATTAGAAACACAGACAAAAGTGTAAATGTTTATGAGTAGATGTGTCTGTGTGAAATGTGTGCAGTGCGTACGTTCCTTACGTGCGTGTTATTTTAACTGGTGAAGGCAAATTGCATTATTGTTTTTTTGGTGTTGTTGCTGTTACTGTATTGCATAAAACAACAATAACATTATTTAACATGTTCACAGAAAAACAAACGTACTCTTTGGCTAAAATATTTTTCCATCCATTCAAGCTCTCCAAAGTAAATTGGAATTTACCTTCGTTGTATGTTTGTATTTTCATAGCTCTGCTTACACTAGATTATATGCAAATATTAACAAAATGTTGTTGTTTTTTTTTCTATCCATCTATTCCTAAGAGATGAGCTTTGATCTTAAAAACAAGTTAGTTAGTAATTGCTTGAAGTTTGAGGTACAGGTCCGGCAGACTGGCTGCATTCGATTGCTGCTCTGCTACTAATAGGTGCAAACAAAAATCACAGCCTTTGGCAACCTTTGCATTATTTAGTTCGTTGAAGGATCTACTTGTTAACCACATAACGATTGATTTGAATAGCATGCAGAATGTCTTCTCGTCATCAACATTTAAAATGTTGTATGGACAATAAATGATACTTAGACATCATGTATGTTTGTTAATTTTCATCTAACTAAGTGTGTGGGTGTGTGTGTGAGTGTGTGTAGAAATTTTCTATGGATGTTAGCGTATGTGTATTTAGGCAAAATGTTGAAATGTTGTGGTATCGTATGTTCAGCGGTTGTTGCTTGTGGCAAGGCCACCACATATGATGCAGGCTTGGGTCATTTGTTTTTTTTTTCTTTTTCATTTTTTTCCAATCAAAAAACCTTGCATCTCTTGTTGTATGAGTTAGAACACAGCATGTGTTTGGTTAACCCTTGTCAAATGAAAATTTGCATAAAATTCAACAAAGTGTAGGTTTTTGTTTCCATTATGCAAGTGTAACTGTGTATGTGTGTGTGTGTTTTATTTGCAGTAGTGCCACTAGTGCATGCAATCAGCTTTGTTGTTTTATTGTTTTGACTGATCGAATAATATGTGTAGCAAAATATTTCATCACGCACATTCCCTTAACTTATCTAAACATTAGACCGTCACACAAACAACACAAGTGGTTCATTTCAAATTGAAATCATTATTTTCAAAATCGTACTTTGTTATTTTGAAGGCCCAGAGACAATCGATTTAATAAAATTCCCCAGATAAAGAAGCACGCTAGAAACCAAAATAAGGAATCTGGAGGTCTATCTTGAAACGGATGTAAGTGGAAACATTTTTTCCTCCAGCCTGATACCATAGGATTTAATATGTTGTTATAAGATTTTTGGTAGCACGGAAATAAGTTGATTAAGATAAAAATGATGTTGTCTTAACACTAAATATTTTATTAGTTGGGGAATTTGTTTTTCTTTTTTTGTCTATTTAAAATAAGTGAATATGACAAGATTCATCAAAAATATTCCTTATATCTAAAACGGTACAAGGATAACGATTTTATGGTAAATAACTTCAAGCCCATTTTTATATTATTTTATTTTAGTTGTAAATTTTTTATGTGCAAACATCTATACGCTCAGGGGGTAAAAATATATTTCACAATACAATCACAAAAACAGAGTAAGACAAAAACATAGTGAGTTATGAGTGTATTGGTGCAATAAAATTATTGCAGCTAATTCAACAACCCTCAAAACTATAACACAATCGCAAATATAACAATATACAAGTATAACAGCTAATTAAACTAGGCTAAATGCATAATAACTCCAAGTTGAAAAAAATATGCTAAAAGAATAAGTACTTCCAACTTAAAAAATCTTTAAATGCTAGATGTTTACACATCTCCCCTCTGATCGTACTCATATAGTTTTTTAATATCAAATATTTTTTCAACAGTTTATATGGCCAAAAATAATACTCCATCACCTTTTATCTCATTTATTTAGCTCAATATTTTTTTTTTACATTTTATTTTTCTCAAAATAATAAAGCCCAGCCCTCGAAATTCGAGTGCAAATTATAGAAATTTTTTTTTATAATTCAATTTATTGCTTTCAATGTTTTTTAGTCGATTTAATTCATTAAGTTTATTTCATCTTAAATATATTTACGCTGATCCCTGACTCACTGACTGACTGACTGATTCTGTAACGCTGAAATAATATACACACAGCACTCCCTGCAAAGCTGTGCGAAATACACAAACAAAATTTAATCTTTCTCATTTTATACAAACCCACACACAATTTTCTCTCTTCTTTGTTACCGACCAGTGCTGCTAATATAATCTTCTGAAAATCGACAATTTTGAAAACTAAATCGCCAAAATCGTCATTTTTAAAACAAGAAATTTTCAAGAATATTTTACCGCTTATAAAACTCGAAAAATATTACAAAAGGAAAAAATAAAATTTATTTATAACATTCATATTACGAATATTATTACAGCATTGATTATTTCTATATATAAAAATGTATTAGTGATGAAATTTCAACGAAAAAAATTTAACACAGCAATCAACTAAATAATTTTATTGACATGTATCTATCTATAGCTGGAACATATTATATAGGTTTAAAGTTTCGCCGTAATTAATACTTAAATCTTAAATGGAGATGCTATTCAAGGTATTTCCGTTTTGAAACGACTTGACCCAGAATTATACCTATACATATTTTGCAATTTACATTTTTTACACTGAACAAAAACTATCAATTAATATGTTGTATTCTTTCGACCTTTTTAAATTACAATTTAATGAATAAATAGTCGACCTCGAGCTCGACTATTTATTCATTAAATTAAAAAAACTATCAATTTTCGATAAGCAACCCATTAATTGTTAACCCTTGAAATCGTAATTTTTATACTACTGAAAATTTTAAATCTTCAATCATCATTTAAACAAATTTAACAAATCATTTTAACATATTGAAAAATCGTCGAAATTACAATAAGTTGTCAAAATTGGCAGCACTGCTAACGACAATAGCACTACATATCCAGATTTCGTGTTCCATATGGAATAAGTTGAACGAAAAAAATGCATCAAAAAAACTAATATCTATTCAAATTCTTCTTTAAATTCCCTTTGGTGGTCAATGAAAAAATTCTGCAAAAAACAATTGAATAAAATTTTAAACATTTTTTTTTTTCATTTAACGTCGTCCGATATGCATACATACTTCTTTTATCAAACTAAACTTTTCCGTTTGTCTGTTTTTCATCTCAAAATTGTTTTGTATTGTTAGGAGTGCTTTCGCTCAGGATCTCTGATGGCCAGCACTTACCAAAGAGTATGCTTTTTTTGATAAATATTTGAGAAAAAAGAGATCTTCAATGTGGATTTTGTTGTTGTCCTACGTATGATTTCGTTTAAAGCTCTATATTGAAAAGCATTTGAAAAAATAGTGCAATATTAAGTTTAAAATTTAAATTATTCTAACTTTGCATAATAAAAATAACATTGCAATTTCAAAAGAGAGGCGGGAAAATAATTTTTTTTCACTCATAATATTAATTTTTGCATAATTTGCTTTCAAAAAACTTAGACAAACATAAATTACGTAAATAGGTATATTTAAGATTTTAATTTGAATAATTTATTGAAATTATCATGGAAGAATTAAAGGCGATTTGGAATATGTTTTTTTTTAAGTAAAACTAATACGCCCTTATTTTTAATTTTTTGGATTTATAGATAATTTTGCAAAAAATGTAGTTCTCTTTTTTCAGTTCACATGTACATATGATGAAATATGAAGTATTTTTTCTCTTTTGTGTAGGTGTATTGGTGTTTGCACTTCCTTAAGGGGCGGTATGTTTTAAAACCGTTTTTTGCATTTCTCTTTCTGAATGCACAACATGTCGAGCGTGTTGTATCAAAATTTGAAGTAAATCAGAGCAAATCTTAAGAAGATACAGCGTTTCCAGCGACCGGCCTCATACGGTATATAGTACATAAATGTTTTTAAAAATTTTTAAACCGATTTTCCCGCAAATAGATGTTCGAAGTCCGTGAACATCATAACTCAAAATCTACTTGACCGATTCTTTTGAAATTTTAGACACTATATCGACACATAAATCATCATCTAACCACGAAGGGTTTTTTAATTCCATTTTCTTCCCCATTTTTTAACAACCAGTTCCCGAAATTGTATAGCAAAAATCTTTTTCCACTTCAAAATGCTACAAAAAAAAAAAAAAAATAAATAAAAAAATTTAAAAAAACTCTTCGTCAGTACCTCAGCAAATATGTCACATTTAAAACGTATTTAAATTTTTTTATTTCACGTGATTCGGTAACGAGTTATGATGTTCACCGCAAAACAACAACGCCTCCCGAGATTCGCTGTCACCGACTTATTTATTAAAATTTTTAATTGAAAATTTTTTCAAAGATTCCTCAAATGTTATGCTATAACGTGTGTATGAAATAAATAATCCAACATTATTCATGTCTTCAAAAAAGAATTATGAAAATAATTTTTTAACTTTTAAAACCTTACCCCCCCCCTTTAAGAAACTTTTAGGAACATTGCTCTAAAACTTTTTTTTTTTTTATGCTATTTTCTTTTTTCTACAATAAATGGAGTTCGGTTATAACGCACTCAGCGGGACCGGTCAAATTAGTTCGTTACAGACTAAGTTCGTTATAACCGTAGTATTTTTTTGTTTTGTCCGAAGGGTTTAAAAAATTTTTTAGTTGAATAAGTTTATTTATTTTGATGCATTTTAAAAAGTTATAAAACATAAATTAAATTATTAAAAAAGATACATATTAATATTTTGTCTTAATAAGACTAAAATTACCGAGTTTCTATCAAAATAAAATATTTTTTTAAAATCATATAATATTAAAAACTCCTTATGTATAGAAGCAGAAAGTATAAAGCAAAGGTTGGCTACTAGCAAACTTTTGCGAAAATATACATAAAAGGACCTTTTACAAAACTTCGTTTGAATCGAAGTTTCTGTTTTGTATTTTTTACAACTGTTTTTGGATTTTTTTTTTTAGGAAATTTTAAAAATATTAAAATTAATTTTTTTTTAAATATATAAAATATAGGAAAATTTTGAAATGGAAAAAAAATTTGTTTGTTTAAGTCAAAATAAACGGGCGCCTAGGCGCCACACAATCAACTAGTTATAAATATTTGTTGAACACACAAAAATAAAGGCCACCTTGTATGCCACCTAATGGCATTCAAATTTTTGGCAATTCACAATTCAACACAGGGTATGTGTTATGCAATTATTGTAATGAAATCTGTACGTTAACTTTCGTGTTGCATAATGTAAAGTTGATTGTACACACATAATTTTCCTCAAACTCAAGCTAATAGCTCAGAAGAAAGAGCTTGATCCACTGAGTGTTCCTAGACTTGTGTCAATAGCCTACGTTCATTAGCACTCTAGTTATAGTGGTTTGAGTGAAGGAAAATATTGAAAAATCTTGAAAAAAATTTAATGTAAAGTTGATTGTGCAGGCATAACTTACCTCAAGCTCAACGAATTTAAGCAGTTAATAGCTCAAAAGAAAGAGCTTGAGTGTTCTGAGAGTGAAGCGATCAAGATCCATTCATTAGAGGAAGAGCTATGAAAATTCGAATTGCTTGAGTGAATGTGTCCCATAAGAAATGTACAGGGAAGAACCGCGTTTGAGTATAACTTGAGTAAGGTGGGAGTTGAGTAAATTTCAATGATTGATGACATATCTGTGTCTAAATACATTTCATTAAAAAAAAAATGAAAAAAAAATGAAATCAGCCGAATAGAACGGCCAGACGGACTGACTTTAATTTTCATAAATTTTTTGTTATATAAGAAGAAATAGTTTTTTTTTAATAATTCTTTTTTAATAAAAGGAATTATTTAAGACAGAAAAATTACTTTTTTCGGAAAATGTACTTTTTTAAAAAAAGGTTTTTTTTTAATAAAAGATGCTATTTTAGGAAAAGGTACTTTTTAAGCGAAGGTTTTTTTTTAATGAAAGGTGATTTTTAAGAAAAGGTACTTTTTTAAAAAATGGTACTTTTTAAAGAAAATTACCTTTTTTAAGACAAAGTAATTTTTAAGGAAAGAAACTTTTTTCAGACAAATACTTTTTCAATAAAAGGAATTTTGAAGAAAATTTACTTTTTTAAAAATAGGTACATTCTTAAGAAAAAGTACTTTTAAAAAAATTTTCTTTCTTGACAAAAAGTACTTCTTTCAGAAATTTACTTTTTTAAGAAAAGGACTTTTTTAAGAACATGCAATTTTTATGAAAAGGTACTTAAAAAATAACTTTTAAGAAAATGTACTTTTTGAAGAAAAGGTAAATTTTTCAGATAAAGTACATTTTTAAGAAAAAGGTACTTTTTAAGAAAATGCCATTTTTTAAGATAGGGTAATTTTAAGGAAAGGTACTTTTTCATAAAAGGTAATTTTTTAAGAAATGGTACTTTTTTAAGACAATGTACTTGTTTAGTAAAAGCTACTTTTTTAAGAAAGGTGCTTTTTTTAAGAAAATTTACTTTTTAAAGAAAATTTACTTTTTAAATAAAATATACTTTTTAACAAAAGGTTCTTTTTCAAGAAAATGTACTTGTTTAAGAAAATGTTCTTTTTAAGAAAAGTTAATTTTTTAACAAAAGGTACTTTACAAAGAGAGGTACTTTTTAAGAAAATGCACTTTTTTAACAAAATTTTCTTTTTTAAGAAAATTTACAATTTAGTAAAAGGTTCGTCTTTAAGAAAATGTGCTTTTTTACGAAAAGGTACTTTTCTTTAAGAGTTGTACTTTATCAAGAGAATTACTTTTTTAAGAAGAAATTACTTTTTTAAGGAAAATTACTTTTTTTAAGAGAAGGTGCTTCTTTAAGAATATATAAATAAAATATAAAATATACAAATCGTATAATGAGGAAAGTCAGATTAAGCCTTCTTGGTTTTCATGAAGCGAGTTATCGTCTTCAAATATTTTGCTTCAATAGATGAACTTAATATTTTGATCCCAAATTGTTGCAACAAATTTTGTCCATGTATACGAAAATTGTTTATAACTTGTTTGCGTTATGTTTACAATAATGTTTTTGAAAATTAATTTCGAAAAGTTTTGGCAGGGTTTATTATTTTAATTTTTTTTTTTTTTTTTTTTTGTATGGGACCGTATAACATTAAATGTGAAAAAAAAATACAGCAGCAAAGAGTTTTCTAAGTACTTAATGCATTCGAACATATTACGAACATGCTGCACTTTGTTGCAAAACATTTAATATTAACAAACTTAAAAATCCTTTGTCTAACAACAACTGCTGTACCTCTCTAGCAATGATTAAACAATTTTCTATATTGCAGCAGGCACACACAATTGCGAACACTTAGAGTGAAATAGCAACAGATTGTTTAAGTAATACTTGAAAGCTTGCACAGACATAAAATTTTGGACAATTGTTCCAAATAGCATACAACACTCATGCACATAAAGACCATGGATATATACCTACAAATATATAATATATATGTATATAAATATATACGATATGTATAACCGAAAACCATATTAAGTACGAGTAAGAGAATAGCAAAAATAGTTTGTTTGCTTGGTTTGTGGCATGTTGTTGACATATAACAACAAGTCAACCAACAGCACAACAAATGTACGTACAAACTATTTTATAACAACACTCCCGCATACACGCATAAACACACGCACATACACCCATGTGTGTAGATGCATTCATACATTTATATGTACATACGTAAAAATAAATTTCTTTTGGCCAAAAGATAACAATGTTTTCTCTGTATTTTTAGTAACAACTGCTGCAACAACAACTGCACCAACATCATCAGTAATTTTCATCAGCAACAGCTTTCTGTTCAATATCATAGTTTGTTTGTCCATTGTTGCTGTTGTTGTTGTTCTTGTTGTCCAACATTTACAATATTCTCTTTGCAATTGCTTTTATCACATACCACACTTTTAACACAGTGGTAATTTAATTGAACGGACATAACGGCTGAAGAGTCACTTCTGGTTAATTGAAAGCAATTAAGTGTAAAATTGCAAACTTTGATTGCAGCTGCTGCTTCTGCTGCTAGAGCAACTCAAATTTGTTTGTGTTTTCAGAATTTTTTTCTCTTTTTTAATACAACAAATCCTATAAAACTATCATTATTTTTTCCTATCTTGTGTTTGTTGTTTGTTTTTTTATATATACTTTTTTATTTTTGTCAAACTATGTACATTGCACTACACACTGTCAATCACTTTGATACAACAATGTCATTAAGGCCTGTTATATCTTTAAAGGAAAAAAGTAGAAAATAAATTTAGTTTGATCAATAACGACTTATAAATGCTTTAATTAGTTTATAATTAATAGACGATCTACCAACTTCTATCATAGATAAGTGAGAAAGAAGTAAATGGTGAAGAGCGACTATATAATAGCCTACCACAATTTATAATAACCTCCACAGCACTGTGCGGGTTGTTTTAATTAGCAAACAGAATCTGGATATCATACAATATTATTCTCTTGATCCGTATAACCAGCATAATTGATATTGAAACTTTTCTTAACAAAAAGTACGTTTCATAAACACATAATTTTTCATAAAAAATACAATTTCATAAAAAAATTAACCTTTTCTTAAATTTCTTTTCTGTAAAAGCATATTTTCAGAAAAATACATTTCTTAAATGTAGGTTTTCTTAAAAGGGTACGATTTCTTAAAAAGTACGTTTTTTTTATAAAATACATTTTCTTAAAAAGAACATTTTTCTCTACAAGTAAATTTTTATTAAAAAAGTACCTTTTCGTAAAAAGTTCATTTTCCTGAAAAATTAAATTTTTTTTTGAAAAAGTACTTTTTCTTAATAAAGTACCTTTTCTTAAGAAAGTATCTTTTACTGTAAAAGTACATTATCTTAAAAATGGACTTTTCTCAAAAAGTATATTTTCGTAAAAAGTACCATTTCTTAAGAAAGCAAATTTTCTTAAAAAAGTAAATATTCTTAAAAAAATGAGTTTTGAGTTAAGACAGTAACTTTTTCTTTAAAAAGTACTTTTCTTAAAAAAGTGCGTTCTCTCAAAAAAGTACTTCTTTTTAAAAAAGTAATTTTTGTTAAAAGAAAACATAGTTTCTTAAAAAAGTAAATTTTCCTAAGACAGTGACTTTGTTTCTTCTTCTTAAAAAAGTACGTTCTCTCAAAAAGGTACTTCTTCTTAAAAAAGTAATTTTTGTTAAAAGAAAACATATTTTCTTAAAAAAATAAATTTTCCTAAGACAGTGACTTTGTTTTAAAAAAATTCAAGTTTCTTAAAAAAACTAATTTTTATTCAAAATAGTATATTTTCATAAGAAATCAATTTTTCTTAAGATATTACATTTTCTTACAAAATTAGCTTTTCTTGAAAAAGTTCTTTTTCTTAAAAAAGTAAATTTTTAATAAAAAAAAAAGTAAATTTTCTTAAAAAGTACAATTTTCTTAAAAAGCACAAAAAGTACAATTGTATTGTAAGATAGTAACTTTTCTTAAAAATGTACGTTTTTTAATAAAGTACTTTTTAATAAAAAAGAATATTTTCTATAAAAGGGTGATTTTTCTTATAAAAGTACATTCACTTGAAAAAAAAAACTTTCTTAAAAAGTACTTTTTTTAAATACATTCACTTATAAAACTACTTTTTATTCAAATGTATTTGTAATTTTATACAAAGTACATTTCTTAAAAGTACGTTTGCTTAAGAATGTTCTTTTCTTGCAAAGTACATTTTCTAAAAAAAAATTATTTTCTTAAAAAAGCATTTTTTCTTAAAAAAGTGTGTTTTCTACAAAAAGTTAGTTTTTCAAAAACGTGCGTTTTCATCAAATGTAAATTTTCAAAAAAAGTACTTTCCATAAAAGTACGTTTTCTTCAAAAAGTTACGTTTTCTTAAAAAGGTCGTTTTTCTTCAAAAAGTACCATTTCTTACAAAGTCTATTTTCTAAAAAAAATTTACATTTTCTTAAAAAAGAATCTGTTCTTAAAAAAGTTCCTTTTTCGAGAAAATTACCTTTTCTTAAAAAAGGTCCTCTTCATAGAAAAGTACCTTTTCGTTAAAAAGTACTACTTGTAAAGAAGGTACCCTTTTTTCAAAGACACATTTTCATTAAAAGTAACTTCCTTAAAAGTGTTTCATTTTTTATTTTTCATTTTTTATTTTTCTCTTTTTATTTTTCATTTTTATTTTTGATTTTTCATTTTTCGTTTTTCGTTTTTCATATTTTATTTTCATTTTTAATTTTTCATTTTTTATTTCTCATTTTTCATTTTTAATTTTTCATTTTTTGTTTTTCATATTTTATTTTCATTTTTAATTTTTCATTTTTTATTTTTAATTTTTAATTTTTAATTCTTTATTTTTTATTTTTATTTTTTATTTTTAATTTTTTATTTTAATTTTTTAATTTTTTGTTTTTCATTTTTAATTTTTCATTTCTCATTTTTCATTTTTCGTTTTTTGTTTTTCATTTTTTATTTTTCAGTTTTTATTATTCATTTTTTATTTTTAATTTTTCATTTTTATTTTTCTTTTTTTATTTTTAATTTTTTATTTTTCATTTTTTATATTTCATTTTTATTTTTCATTTTCCGTTTTTCGTTTTTCGTTTTTTATATTTTATTTTCATTTTTAATTTTTAATTTTTTATTTTTCACTTTTCATTTTTTATTTTTCATTTTTCATTTTTCATTTTTAACTTTTAATTTTTCATTTTTAATTTTTCATTTTTCATTTTTCATTTTTAATTTTTAATTTTTAATTTTTAATTTTTAATTTTTAATTTTTAATTTTTAATTTTTAATTTTTAATTTTTAATTTTTAATTTTTAATTTTTAATTTTTAATTTTTAATTTTTAGTTTTTAATTTTTAATTTTTAATTTTTAATTTTTAATTTTTAATTTTTAATTTTTTATTTTTCACTTTTCATTTTTTATTTTTCATTTTTCATTTTTCATTTTTAACTTTTAATTTTTCATTTTTAATTTTTCATTTTTCATTTTTCATTTTTAATTTTTAATTTTTAATTTTTAATTTTTAATTTTTAATTTTTAATTTTTAATTTTTAATTTTTAATTTTTAATTTTTAATTTTTAATTTTTAATTTTTAATTTTTAATTTTTAATTTTTAATTTTTAATTTTTAATTTTTAATTTTTAATTTTTAATTTTTAGTTTTTAATTTTTAATTTTTAATTTTTAATTTTTAATTTTTAATTTTTAATTTTTAATTTTTAATTTTTAATTTTTAATTTTTAATTTTTAATTTTTAATTTTTAATTTTTAATTTTTAATTTTTAATTTTTAATTTTTAATTTTTAATTTTTAATTTTTAATTTTTAATTTTTAATTTTTAATTTTTAATTTTTAATTTTTAATTTTTAATTTTTAATTTTTAATTTTTAATTTTTAATTTTTAATTTTTAATTTTTAATTTTTAATTTTTAATTTTTAATTTTTAATTTTTAATTTTTAATTTTTAATTTTTAATTTTTAATTTTTAATTTTTAATTTTTAATTTTTAATTTTTAATTTTTAATTTTTAATTTTTAATTTTTAATTTTTAATTTTTAATTTTTAATTTTTAATTTTTAATTTTTAATTTTTAATTTTTAATTTTTAATTTTTAGTTTTTAATTTTTAATTTTTAATTTTTAATTTTTAATTTTTAATTTTTAATTTTTAATTTTTAATTTTTAATTTTTAATTTTTAATTTTTAATTTTTAATTTTTAATTTTTAATTTTTAATTTTTAATTTTTAATTTTTAATTTTTAATTTTTAATTTTTAATTTTTAAATTTTAATTTTTAATTTTTAATTTTTAATTTTTAATTTTTAATTTTTAATTTTTAATTTTTAATTTTTAATTTTTAATTTTTAATTTTTAATTTTTAATTTTTAATTTTTAATTTTTAATTTTTAATTTTTAATTTTTAATTTTTAATTTGTAATTTTTAATTTTTAATTTTTAATTTTTAATTTTTAATTTTTAATTTTTAATTTTTAATTTTTAATTTTTAATTTTTAATTTTTAATTTTTAATTTTTAATTTTTAATTTTTAATTTTTAATTTTTAATTGTTACATTTTTATGTTTTATTTTTATTTTTTATTTTTTATTTTTAATTTTTTATTTTCATTTTTTATTTTTTTGTTTTTAATTTTTTTTTTATATTTCTTTGTTTTCTCTTTTTATTTTTCATTTTTCGGTTTTCATTTTTCATTTTTTATTTTCGTTTTGCATTTTTCGTTTTTCATTTTTTATTTTCATTTCTCATTTTTCATTTTTTATTTTTAATTTTTCGTTTTTTGTTTTTCATTTTTTATTTTTCAGTTTTTATTTTTCATTTTTTATTTTTAATTTTTCATTTTCAAGCAAGTTATTACATATCATAATTATTTCACCAATACAATCAGAAGTCACACCGATTTTGTCTTAGGTCTTACATGTTACGCTATTTTTGTGATTGTATTGTGAAGTATAAATTTATCCCCCCCGCCCCCCCGCGCGTATATATGTCTACACATCAAAATTACTTAATTTTAAGAACCTTTTCTTAAAAAAGTATCTTTTCCTAAAAAGTACTTTTTGTTAGGACTAAAACTAAAACCTAAGCCCAAAATTAAGACTATAAAATGTCCCAGGCATCAAATTTTAAACAAACGTTAAGACAAACTTAATTTCCTTGACGTATCCCTTTGAAAAATTTTTTTTAAAAAATATAACTTTTTTACTTATAAGCATATAGCACATTTAGCCTTCATAGTAAAGCATTTTTTGCCTTTATCATGTAAAAATATATTTACTCAGGTTAAACATATTGACAAACCAATACAGAAAGTTTTATGGTTTTTATATATGGAAATTACCATAAATTTTACTACAAATACAACAATATGTATATTGATTTACAACAAAAAATACACAGCGAAAATATACCAAAGAATAAACGGAAAATTATACAATCAAAGTGAATTAAGAGAGTAGAAATATATTCTCGCAGTGTTTTGTTGAAAACGAAATAGATGTATAATGATTACAACTATATACAATCAACAACAAAATAAAACCACAAAGAAATATTTTATAAAAAATGTATATTTATATGAAATTAACGTTCCCTACAGTCGGAACAGATTTATCTAAAGCAATGTTGTGGTATTTTAGCGGCATAAAATGAAAATACGTGGAAGATGGTAGAGATTATTTAAGAGAACCTAATGAATATTTCTTGATTCTCAGTTTTTTCTATAATTTTAATTTACTTTCCGAAACTTGACCCCTTAAAAAAATGTGTTAAAAAAAACACTCAACAATTCTAATAAGGATACTTTCTCCATTCAATTTATGGTTATTTTGTAAATTCCGAAAACAGCTTCACCTACATACCCCATATACACACGTGTAGGGCATAAAAAAGAAATTAAAACACAAAAAACAATAAATAAAGCCAACCAGCGAATTGCATTTAACGCCAACTATTTGCTTAATTCGCGAGACTTTGATCACATTCTCAAATAGCAAATATTATACATAAAATAATTAAACAAAAAGCGGGCGTATTAAAGCTTTAGCCAGAACAAAAGTGAAAACTACAACAAATGAATTCAAATTGTATTTTTCCATTTTTCACGCCAAACAAAGGATATAAAAAAATAAATTTATTTTTTGTGCAAGTTTTAAAATCAACATCCTCCCTTTGGCAACTTAACGTTTGTATGGATGTATATGTATTAAAAACATGGCCGGGCAGTACACACACCCAAAAACACGCACATGTATATGAACAATCATGACGAAAGTAAATAAGTTCATTCAATATTTTTTATTCATTTAATGGGTTTTAATAGACGCATAAATTACACAGTGAATTTAAATTTTTTTATTTTAATTTTTTTTTTTTTTTGGTTTTTTTAATATTATTATTTTATTTTATAACAAAAATTATTACATATACAAACACATACGAAATTAAAAGGATACTCTCCATTTTTTGAGGTATATGATGTACGTGTGTTTTGTATGCATCATGGCCTGTAGGGGTTTGTGTGTGTATGTTAACACTGCTCTTTATTAATTTATTTTGTTGCATAAAACATGTTAATTTTAACACCATCATACTTCGTCCACTTAAACACACACACACACAAACACATAATGGTTTCTTTTTATGTAAACTTTGCTCAAAAAGTCTACACCTGATTTCTGATAAAAATGCATATACTCAACATTATTTGAGAATAATTTTAAATATCATTAAAAACTAGAAGAAAAAAAACAATAAATAATATTAAACAAGTAAGATAATTACAGCCGGTCTAGAGCCGCTACACAATACCAAATACCATGCGTTTCGAGAGAGGGTTTCGGATCGAACTTTGCTGTGGCAAAAACTTGATATAGAAAATAAGCATTAACGAAATTTCAGTGCTATTGTTATTACTTTGTGGCGTGCAGATAAAATTTTCTTTTCTAATGTTATTTTTATATGGGCACTAAGTCGAAAAAAAATGGACCGATATTGACCATATTTACAAAAGTCACTTACTTTTCTTAAAAACATATAAACCAAATTTTAAAAAAATCTATACAATATTTTTGTTTTTTATAGATTTAAGTGAAGACCGGAGAGCAGGTTTATATGGCGATTGTGAATAAAAATCATAGATGGGCACTTTAAAGTACCAGTAAAATTGCATTAAAAATAAATTTTCATTGATATTGCAATTTTTTTTTTATTACCAGTAATTTTTTACTGATTACTGCAATTTTTTCATGTACATATATGATAATCTGGATCTTGCGACCAAATTAGTCAGTCTGTTAGGGCACCGATTTTCACAGATTTCAATAGTGATCGTCCTATGGTCCATAAAAGCTTATATACTAATCTTCATCAAAATGTATTCATTTTTCCAACCTGTAGTTTGATTACAAGGTTTGCAGGGACACAAAGACAGACGGACGAGCTTCGCTAAATCGACTCTTAAATGGTGGATCTAGATCAAATATTTTTGATAGTTACAAACATCAGCACAAACTCATCACACCTTCACCATATAAAAAAAAAACGAAAAATGTGTGCTTTTCAAATTGAAAACTTTTTTTTTTTTCAATTATATATTCTTCCTTTATTTACATATTTTAACAAATTTGATATTTACATATGAGATCTTATCTTTACATATCGATATTCCAACAAATAACATATAGGATCTCAAGATATTAAGTGTGCGGAACCGCCAAAATCAAAAATCGCGAATAACAAAAATAAAAAAAAAAAAACACAAAAAGCCAAAAATTACAAAAACCGAAAATTGCAAATGCCAAAAAACTCCAAAATCAAAAATCGCCAAAAATCAAAAATCGCAAAAAACAAAAATCGCCAAAATAAAAATCGCAAAAACACAAAAATCGTCAAATCAAAAATCGCCAAAGCCGAAAATCACGAATAACAAAATCACCAAAATCAAAAATCGCCAAATCAAAAATCGCCAAAATCAAAAATTGCAAAAGAACAAAAATTGTCAAAACCAAAAATTGCGAATAAAAAAAATCACCAAAATCAAAAATGTCCAAACCGAAAATCGCAAATAACAAAAATCGCCAAGATAAAAAATTAGCAAAACCGAAAATCGCAAACAGTAAAATTCACAAAATACAAAGATCGCCAAAACAAAAATCGCCAAAAAATCAAAAATCTCAAAAACAGAAATCGCCAAAATTAAAAATCGCTCAAAATCAAATATTGACGAAAACGGAAATCTCGAATAACAAAAATCGCAAACAACAAAAATCGCCAAAATCAAAAGTCGCCAAAATCAAAAATCGCAAAACATAAAAATCGAAAAAATCAAAAATTGCCAAAAATAAATAAAATAGTTTTCTACAAAACCTATTCCCAGTTTTTTTTTTTTTCATTACGATGGGTGTAGCGAAACGCATCGGTTACAGCTAGTTATATCTATAATATTAATAGGTAAGGTGTTTTCTTGTCACCGATGATTTCGTTAAATAGTTTTGTCCCTATTTTTTTACCAGATTTACACATTTATAATTTTAAAATTTTTTTGGATTTATGTTCATTTAAAGTTGCTACTAACACATACGTAAAATTATACATACGATATGTGTGTGTTTATTAAATTTGTTAATGTGTTTTTTTAATGAGTTTGTTTTCTTCATTCACAATAATAATAAACCAAAATAGTGTTGGTTTGTGAATTTGTTAAATTGAAAAATAAAGTTGCCTAGAAAATGCACACGAATTTCGAGCGCTGGAATCTGCTAGTATATATAAATGTATATTTTAAGTGGTCTGTAAGGATAGTTCCACAAACTGAATAAATAAATAAAAAAAATAGAGACAGAAGGTTACCGGTGAGGGTTGGTGACTCGACCCGAAACAGCTGCATCTCTTCTCTTGCAGAATATAGATCTCTTTTTGGAAAAAATGTGCCAGTGTTTTTCTGCTTTATTTGAATTAAAAATATTTGATATTATTGAGCTTAGTTAATTTCTAACTCAATCCTTAAAATGATAAAGATTGAAAATACAATTTTTTATTTTTATATTTCAACAAATCCTGAGAAAAGGTGAACACCAAGCAAAAAAAAATGTTGTTTAATATGCACATGTCATACATCAAATTAAAGCACAAGATCTCTACTTCAATAATCTAACAAAATAATTTAATTATTTTACGAAATGGTACTACTATAGCCATATGTGTGATGATTGTTCTCAACATATTTAAATTATCATATTAGTTGCAATCTGGTAACATGTTTTTCTCCAAGCGATGCAGTCCAAAATGGCTGAGTTGATGTTCTGAGTTGGTAGAGAAATCAGTAGTGTGTTTTTTTATCAAAGGAATTGCAAAGCCTCAAGTTTAAAGGTATATAATATTCTTTTTAGAAAAACTAATTAGCATGTCACAACCGTAACAAAAAGTATCCTTTCAGTTAGAATAAAACGGATTCTGTACTCATTATTGTTTTGTAACATGTGTAATATATCAAAAGTAATACTGGCCATGTACGCAAACATAATATAAACAAAAATGCTATTTTGCCCAGTTATAACTATATTTAATTACTGTTACGCTTGTGAGACACATGGTGTTACGGCTGTGACACAAAATGTGTCGGTTGTGACATGCTTTTGTTGCTGTTATTTACACATTATAAATATGGGGTAAAATTTAGTTTCCACACATGTGTAAAAACAACAATCATAAACAATGCAAATCAATCACACGATGTATAAATAACACTCATACACAATGTAAGAACACACATTTATTATTGAATTGACTGAATTTCTTAATTCAACAATATATATGGGATCGTACAAAGAAGGGTTATGAAGATCGGTAAGTGTTAAAGGGCGATGAGTGCAGAATAGCAGACGGACGAAGTGAAATTGAAACAGGCGGACACTGAGAGATATAGCATCACAAAATTGGCGTTTTTGTACTCAAGCGAGTACAGTGGAATCGAATAGGTTAAGAAATATGTAGTCATTAAATATAAATATAAGTCAGTAGATAATAAGTTAGCAGACTTAAACAAACCATTATATTATCTTGGGTACTATAAAGACGTGAAAGATGGCAAAATTTGCATTCAGTACTTAAGAAAAAGAGAGGGGAAAGTTGCCGCATTATGTTTAACCTACTAATGATGACTTTGACACTGATGTTGGAATAGTACAGATTAAAGATTATTTGCCTATTCCAGAAGAAGTTCGGGGGAAGTTGTATTTCAAAGATAACAAGTTTTTAAATTTAGTGTATTCATAACATTGTAATATCAGTATTGTAATAGTTACAACTAACTCCAAGGGACCGCTAAAATGTTTCATAATAACGAGATTTTCGCTGTAATGGAAATTGTTTGTAATAAAACTAATGCCAATTCATTTATTTTTTCTCTTCCTTGAAAGTTTCTCGCTTGTGGGTTACATAAACTCTATGATAAATGCTGAATTTCTATTTATTTCTCTACTATGTCACAACCGTAACGCACCTGTCACAACCGCAGCAACTTTTTAATATCGTTTTTCTAAGGGACCAAGAGAGAAAAATTTTTGAATACAACTCTAGATAGTTAAATATATATATCTGTTTTGACAATTACAAGTTTTTCAATTCTGTATTTTGCTCAAGGGGGCACAAAACGTGAAATGATTATCAAGGGAACAAATATGTGTCACCAATTGTGTCACAACCGTAACAACAGCAAATTAATTTTTTGCAATAAGTACAATAGTAAATTGAATAAGTGAAGGTTCCATAATTGTATCTTTAGGTGAGTGCTTAGCCCCAAAAATTTTTCATAATGTTTTCATAAGACAGGATAGCTGCAATCACCCGGTAAAGGTGTACTTTGCGTCACAACCGTAACCAGGATTTGCTGATTTGTAAAAGTAGAATGTAATAAATTTAAAATATTTTTTTATTTATTTATTTTTTTTTTTACTTTTATATGAACAAAACTAAAGTCATGTTTTAGTTTTTGTTAAACCTTCAACTCATACTGGGGTGATATATATGATCCAAAGTCAATTTCATTGATAACTGTTTTTTAACCCGTTTCGAGAAACACACAAAATTGTTTAAATTAGAAAATTCTGTAATATAAAACTGATTAACTGTGGGTAAAGCATTCATCGAACCTTATATCACTAAACAATTTTACACATCGTTAGTTAGGCCGATTTAAAAATACAGGTCTATCATATTGGATCCACAATAAAATGTTCATTGCAATAAAATTGAATCAAGCCAAAAACAATTTTTACTATTTTGTCTACGCAATATTTATCAGAATGTTACGAAATTAAATCATATGCAATTAGGCTTGCTATAATTAAACTTCCTATTCGGAAAAGCCAAATAACTATGCTCAAGTTTTCGTTTTTAATTAATGGCGAATTTTTCTCTGATTTCCATAGCAACTTATCATTTAATGTGCTACAACAATCAATCAGAAATTTTATACCAATTTTCATCAAAACTTTGCCAAAATGATCTTTTTAGAAGAATTTGTTGTGATTTCAATAAACTTTATAATTTTATTGATTTTTCTACTATTTTCATCAATATTAAACGTAATATTATATGTTTTTAAGTACATAATCTTTAATTAAATTAATGTAATATATTTGTATTACAGTCTATAAGGAATTTTTCCATAGACATATGAAATAAATAAAATAAATAATAATTCTAAACCAAAATTCTGCATAAAATTTCTCAATTTTCCCTCTTCTCATATCATGAATAAAAATTCGTTCGGAAATAAAATCGATGGGAAAAAAGTAGTTATCCTCAATGTATTAGAATTTAGTTTTTTCCCTAAAAAAAATTCTCTTGTAAAACAGACAGGAGTTTAAAAAAAAAATATGTAAATAGTATTTTGATAAAACAAAATTGAAATAAAAAAAACTAAAAATATAACTTTAATAGAAGCCAATTCAGGCATTGATTGCAGTTTCCATAGAGTCATACCGCAATTGTCTTCTAGCAATCCTTTGGCTATTTCGTTTTAGTTATTCTACAACACCAGTTTCCTCCACAAACGCTCGCATCATAGCTATGCGATTCATTTTTATTTAATATTTCTTTCAAATAATTTTATTTGCGTTTGCACACAAAAAAAAATAGAAAATTAATTATCAATAAGCAAAATAACTGGCGGCGAAATTCGAAGCTGCGCTTTATATATTTTTTTGTTCACGCGGAGAGAAAAGTATTTTCCGTGAGAAAGAGAGATTTATAGAGGTCTTATACAAGTTTTTTTTTTATTTTAATTAAAAATCTATTTTATTAAAAACAAAACGACAAAAAAAACTTAATTTTATTATTAAAATATTCGCTTAAAAATTCAAAATGAAGTAAAAGAATTTTATGTTATATTTTTAAAGGAGTTTATACAGATATTTCGATTATGTTCTTCTTTACAAGCGCCACTTTATTAAAATTAACAAATTCTCACTAAAAGTGCATCCAAAAAAATGAAATGGATGTTATGATTGGATGCGGATGTTGTGCAAATTTAGATCATAACCAATGAATTTAACATGAGCTTGTCATAGAATGTTAGTTATCTTTGTAAAGTACGTTTTAACCAGTACTTAGGAAGTCATGATGAATCACATCTTCTGAATATATATTTTTTAAAACAACTTTAAGGATTACTGCGTGGTACTTTTTTTAGACATTAAGTTTTAATATAAATTTTATTTTTTTCCAATATGAACTTTTATAAACTAAAACCATTTTATCCTAGTATTAGATCAACAATTATCCTTTCTTGCAAAATAATTTTTGTTAATATTTTTTTTTAATTAAAATTTTTATTGCAATTTATTTTTAATTTTTTTGACTTTCAAATATAAATTTTTATTCCCATTATTATCTTTATCAATTTCTCTTTGATGTCTTTTAATTTTGGAAGTTTAATTTTTTCATAGCAGCTTTATTTTTGTATCTATGAAATTAGCTTAAAATCGCATCTAAAGAACTTCTTCTTTTGAAGCAATGAAAATCCGATTCTATTAGAAGGATTGAACTTTTTATTTTTTGATTTTTTAAAAATAAGATTAGTTTTCTTCCATCTTATTATTTATCTTATTTTTACACTTCTAAAGTATAACTATTTAATAAAATAGTTTTGTAATTAAAATATACATAAATCTGGGGCAGATTCTATATAAATTGCTAGGGAAATATATGTATGTTTTTACAATGGACTGAAGGGTATTTGTTTACGATTGTTAAAATAGAATATTGAATGTCGTTTTAAAAACAGCAATTCTATTTACCCATAACTTTCGGAGAGCAGTTTTATAGAGTTTTTCTGCACAACAAAAACTGATTAGCTAAATATATAAAAAGTTTTATACATTTTCGGAAAACTCTTTAAACACAAATTAATTCGATGTAGGAACGATCTATAAGATTTATATACAACAAAATATTTACTATCTAGATCCAAACAGTGTCAGTAGTGCGATCAAATTGCTTAATACTGTATGTACAGCATTTTCATCTGAATCAAACAATTTAACAAAAATCAAAAAGAATGCCGGAACAAAAAAGAACAAAATTAAAACAAATGATTGCACGCATTCACAAACGTATGGAATTTTCTATTAAGTAGCACAATGCAGTACAATAATTACAAACAGCCAGCAGATATTGAATTTTGTATAAAAAGGAATAGCACAGGCTCTCATATAAAAAAAGTACTTTGTTATAAAAAAAAAAAAAATAATTCAAGCTCTCAACAATTTTTTATTGACGTCTGCTTAAATCACATTTTTGGCGCATTCTTTTTGGAAATGGGATAATTTTGGTTTGATCGGCCTTTATATGAGTATTTCCCTTAAAAAATTATCTATGAGGTGGGAGGTTTGGCTGCAGCAATGACTCATATGTGTAGACAATGTAGATAATACTGAATCCGTTTAAAATAGATTTGTTTTATGTAAAAAAAAGAACTGCAAATCAAGCATTCATATAAATGGATGCATAGTTATATATAATGTTAATTTGTTGAACCCCCAAAACTATACTTTAAGTTCACTTTTTTACTACTAATTCAATGCAGCCGAAGAGCAGGCAATAACATTTTTAGAATAAAATTATAAACAAAAGTAATAGTACAGCCAACCACCATTTATCTCCCAAACAATTTCGAATATACAAGCAAGTTTCGAAGATCATTTCTCAATATAATTTAAAGTATTGCTACGCACCAATAGATGGCCAGTCACCATTAAGAGGAAATTAAATACCATAACGAAAAACCAACAGAAATTTAAAAATAAAATATTTCCGTTTTACTTTAAAAATTAAAAAAATGTTAAAATAAAACCAGAAAAAATTAATCGTGCATATAAATAAAATTATTCCTCAGGAAACCATTGGAAATAAAATCCGAAAATCAATTAATAAAGAAAAATTAATAAAATATACAACAAGTAGGAGTGTAAAATTCGGCTGTGACGAATTTCTGATACCCTCCACCCATATTGGGTACGGCTACCACTTTGAAACTGTTGCCGATTCTGAAACATTAAATCCGAATACCATTTAAATTTAAAGTTAATTGGTTTTCTTGTTGGCCAAATTCTATTATAAATGATCCTTAAAAAGTATCAATTACTATTTGAAAAATTTCATTATTTTTCTTTTACCAGAGTAGAAAACCCCTATGTACTTCATGGAATACCAATGATATTAATTATTTAACGCAGTCGGCATCATAATAATATCCAAAGTTTGAGACCTTAGAAGTCATACGATAATTCAAAAAAAAAAAAAATAAATAAAAAAATTCGAGGGATTCTGGGCTACAAATATTACAAAAGGAAATTTTAAAATCATTTCATTTAATACAAAAAAAACAAAAATTATAAAAACCGGTAAGAAACTAAAGAATGAAACTAAAATTTTTAATTTTTAATTTTTAATTTTTAATTTTTAATTTTTAATTTTTAATTTTTAATTTTTAATTTTTAATATTTAATGTTTAATTTTTAATTTTTAATTTTTAATTTTTAATTTTTAATTTTTAATTTTTAATTTTTAATTTTTAATTTTTAATTTTTAATTTTTAATTTTTAATTTTTAATTTTTAATTTTTAATTTTTAATTTTTTTTTTAATTTTTAATTTTTAATTTGTAATTTGTAATTTTTAATTTTTAATTTTTAATTTTTAATTTTTAATTTTTAATTTTTAATTTTTAATTTTTAATTTTTAATTTTTAATTTTTAATTTTTAATTTTTAATTTTTAATTTTTAATTTTTAATTTTTAATTTTTAATTTTTAATTTTTAATTTTTAATTTTTAATTTTTAATTTTTAATTTTTAATTTTTAATTTTTAATTTTTAATTTTTAATTTTTAATTTTTAATTTTTAATTTTTAATTTTTAATTTTTAATTTTTAATTTTTAATTTTTAATTTTTAATTTTTAATTTTTAATTTTTAATTTTTAATTTTTAATTTTTAATTTTTAATTTTTAATTTTTAATGTTTAATTTTTAATTTTTAATTTTTAATTTTTAATTTTTAATTTTTAATTTTTAATTTTTAATTTTTAATTTTTAATTTTTAATTTTTAATTTTTAATTTTTAATTTTTAATTATTAGTTTTTAATTTTTTATTTTTAATTTTTAATTTTTTATTTTTAATTTTCAATTTTTAATATTTAATTTTTAATTTTTAATTTTAAATTTTTAATTTTTAATTTTTAATTTTTAATTTTTAATTTTTAATTTTTAATTTTTAATTTTTAATTTTTAATTTTTAATTTTTAATTTTTAATTTTTAATTTTTAATTTTTAATTTTTAATTTTTAATTTTTAATTTTTAATTTTTAATTTTTAATTTTTAATTTTTAATTTTTAATTTTTAATTTTTAATTTTTAATTTTTAATTTTTAATTTTTAATTTTTAATTTTTAATTTTTAATTTATAATTTTTAATTTTTAATTTTTAATGTTTAATTTTTAATTTTTAATTTTTAATTTTTAATTTTTAATTTTTAATTTTTAATTTTTAATTTTTAATTTTTAATTTTTAATTTTTAATTTTTAATTTTTAATTTTTAATTTTTAATTTTTAATTGTTAATTTTTAATTTTTAATTTTTAATTTTTAATTTTTAATTTTTAATTTTTAATTTTTAATTTTTAATATTTAATTTTTAATTTTTAATTTTTAATTTTTAATTTTTAATTTTTAATTTTTAATTTTTAATTTTTAATTTTTAATTTTTAATTTTTAATTTTTAATTTTTAATTTATAATTTTTAATTTTTAATTTTTAATTTTTAATTTTTAATTTTTAATTTTTAATTTTTATTTTTTAATTTTTAATTTTTAATTTTTAATTTTTAATTTTTAATTTATAATTTTTAATTTTTAATTTTTAATTTTTAATTATTAATTATTAATTTTTAATTTTTAAATTTTTAATTTTTAATTTAAATTTTTAATTTAAAATTTTTAAATTTTTAATTTTTATTTTTCAATGTTTAATATTTACACATGGCCAAAATGGACTGATGAGGGGCAACGATGTAACAATCCAAAACGCAACTTATTATCTTCTGTGATGTGTGAAAATTGCAAACTATATTTGTGCCTTCTATGCATATGAGTGTTGAATCTCTCCGTGACTGTGCGTGACTTTGGTGAATATTTGAAAATTAAGCTTTGGTCACAACAAGTCAATGGACCAAGTTTCAGATTGATCCGATGAGGGGAAATGGGGTGTAAATCACTCCATGACTGCGTGACTGTGTCTGACTACCTTAAAATTAATCTTTGGCCACAATAAGTCTATGGACAAAGTTTCAGATCGATCGGATGAGAGGAAGTGAGGTTTTAATCTCTCCGTGACTGTGAGTGACTATGTGTGACTGTGCGTGACTATGTCTAAGTTAATCTTTCTTTACAGCAAGTATATCGACCAAGTTTCAGATTGATTGGATTAGGGGAAATCCATTTTAAATCTCTCCGTGGCTGTGCGTTACCATGCGTGACTAAGTCAAAATTAATTTGTTTTCACAGCAAGTGTATAGGCCAATTTTCAGTTCGATCGGATGAGGGGAAATGACATTTAGATCACCGTAACTGTGTGTTACTATGCGTGACTGTGCGTGACTACGCCAAAATTAATCTGTAGTCACAACAAGATTATGAGCCAGATCAATTGGATCAATTAGATAAGGGGGAATGGGATTGTACCAAGACAGACAGACAGACAGAGAGTATAAAGAGTTTAAAAATAAGAATTGCTTCGCCAATTTCCATTTTAACAATTAAATCATTTCTAATCATATTCACCCCTCGTTTTTGAAACCACTATCACAAAAAAAACTCGTAAATGAAAAAATTCTTAAATCTGCGAGTTTTTTGCTGTTCTCTAATTTCAATAAGAATATTTTTTCTCGTTCTAATTCACATAGAAAAGGCTTTGTGAAATCAAAACAAATGCCCTGTTTTTCTACTAAGCAGGTCTTAAGAGATAAAAAAAACTAATTGATATTTAAACTCTAACATGTTTTTTAATTTTTTTTTTCTTTTATTTAAAAAACTATCATCATTACAATTAAAATAATTTATAAATATATTTAATATCTACAGTTTTTGAGATTTTACTGAAAGTATTGCAACAAATAATTTATTTTTTTTTTTTTAATAAGTGAAAAAACATTTGGAAATATTTACATGTAGGTAAAAAGACATGAAGATATGCATTTCATTGTTATGCTATACATTTCTCTACCTGCATAATGTATCACTGGTGATACGTTTGAAAATTGCGTATCTACTTAAGGCCAGTTTACACTATCGCACTTTGTAATACGACCTGTCAAAAAGTCGAGTATTATGAAAAAGTCGTATTATGTAAAAAGCTTATGTTGTGAAATTGACAGTCCGTATGATTTTAATTTCGAAGTTCGATGGTTTTTTTCATTTTTAGAAACATTTCTAAAAACTTGCCATTTTCATCGGATCATAGTTGTTTTTTTGGTAATATTAAAAAAAAGGTAAACAAAAACAAAGAAAATGGAAATAAAATATAAATTTCAAAATAAATTTGTTTGTTATTCTAAACAGATCTTTGCTTAAGACTTGAGTGTGATAGTTTAAATGGCCTAATATGCAGAAATAATGTCGGTACGTCTTTATGACAGTCCGATGAATTTCATCAGATTTTTAGAAAAATTATACGACTGAGTGGTATCAGCTAAATGGGCCATTAATCAGAAATTTAAATTGTTTTGAGTATTTCTCCTGATTATTTTTCCAAATATAAAAATAAAAGAAGAATAAAAATTAAAAGTTAAAAATTAAAACATAGAAAACGTTTATTCAAATAAGACCCGAAAATTAATACAAAATATTAAAAAATATAGGTGTTAATTATATTGCTTTATGTTTTTTCTAGAATACTTATAAAAAAAGAAACAACGCAGCTTAATGCATAAACAAGAATGATTCTGTTTTATTAAGACGGTTATTTTTGAAAGTGAAGTTTCTATCATAGTACAGAGTTGTATATAGGTGGAGTGGTGGTACCAGAACTGCTAAAAAAATCGAAGATGTTTGCCATCTACTGACAACTAGAGGAACTTTATATTCTAATTATAAATAGTCATTGATTTTTTAGTTAAATTAATTTTTTTCGGTTTGCCTTATATTTATATTATTTATTTATTATTTTTATACCTTCCACATCACTGTGCAGTTTGTCAATCCGCTTGTAACTTATCGAAATAAATTACGGAGACCCCATAAACAATATATATTCTTGACCCTTAAAATATCCGTTTGTCTATCTGTTTATACGTAAAAGAACATGTACATATCGAAATTTATAAGCGATGCATACACATTTTTTTTTGCTTTTGCTATTTGGTTTTGTGCATATGAACAACAACAAGCAAAAACAAGGTTTTACGTGTATATTAATATCTGGACAAATTCCACTACATATTTATAACAAATGAAAACAAAATATTCTAGAAAGAAAACAATGTGATAAACTTAATACTAATATATTACAACAAATACACTGAATTTTTAAGACGTGTTTGCAGGTAGCTTCCAATTTTTGGATATATCTTGGCACAATTATGTCCGATTTACACGATTTTCAATAACAGCCTGCTGGAAATAATTGCAAACAATGTTATCATAAATTTGCCCAGATAAATTGTTTATGGGCGTGACTTCAACAGACAGACAGATATCAATATATCAACTCAAGATATTGTAAGGATCAAGAATATATATACTTTATGGAGTTGCAAATTCATTTTTCGATGCGTTGTAAACGGAATGCACAGTGCTGACGAAGGTACAAAAATGTGTATGCATCACTAATAAACAAACAAACAAAAAATTGATTGGATGTACATATGTGTTTATATGTATGCTCATTGTATTCAATAGTTGCTATCAATTAAAAAAGCACGAAAATATTTAAAATTTTTGGTTACTGATAAGGATTGGTGGACTCGACCTGAAACAGCTGTATAGCCTGTTTTGCGGAATATTGCTCAATTTTTGAAACAAATGTACCAATGTTTTTTTGCCTTATATAGAGTAAAAAAATTTCATCTTGATCTCAATCATTAATATTTATTATTTATAATAAAACAAAACAGTTATATGTTTATTATTGATTTATTTTTATTTCTTTCTATCCAAACTAATTAATTTTCAAGATATTTTCACCGACTGATTTTTTATTTAAATTGAATTTTTTGTGCTTCCGAATGGGAAAGTTATTTGAGTTAAGAGTCTTTTAGTGATTTTTAGTACACAACAATGTTAGGTAACAGCAGGTTAGCAATTTTATTTATTGTAATTTTTAATTAAAAAAATTTTCCTAGTACGAAAAAATCAATTAACACCACCAATCCATTTTACCAAATCTTTTTTAGAGCATTCAGATACTTTTACTACAAACAACAAAAACAGACATAATAAGTGCAATAGAATGTTTTATTTGTTATTTCTCATGGTCACAGTGTTAAATTTGTGCTGTTTACATTTTAATTGTCATTATTTTTTTAGGATTTGTTAAATATTTGTTATTTTTCGTGTGTTCAATGTCAACATAAACTTAGAGTGTATGTTAAATAAATTATGAGCAAAAAAAAAATATTGTGCACAATGTTTAGCACTGTGGGTTCATATTATTTGATGTATTTATATATTTTGGTGGTACTAGTGAAAAAGTGCTTACCAAAATGTAGAAAGCAGTAAAAATAACTGCAAAAAATTTTTAATAAAAATTGCTTGCAATAAAATCTGTATAATGTTAACCAATTGCTTAATTCGATTTACTAGTTTAATCGAAATACTGATGACAATATATTATTTTATTAAAGAAATTAACTTTAAGCTGTAATTTAAATCTATAATATTAATAGGCTAGGCGATTTCTTGTGACCGATATTTTGTTCTACCGTTTTATCCAAGCGTATATTATTTGAAAGGTATTTCTTTTTAGTTGTTTTCCAAATTTTCAGATTCTAAAATATTTTCCTTTATTTTAAGTAAATTGCATTTAAAGTTGCTACTAACATATACATAAAATTATACATATGCTATGTGTGGTTTATTAAATTTGTTAATGTATTTGTTAATGAGTTTGTTTTCTTCATTCACAATACTAATAACCAAAAACTGTTGGTTTGTGAATTGGCTAAGTTGAAAAATAAAGTTGCCTAGAAATTGCACTCGAATTTCGAGCACTGGAATCTGCTAGTTTAAATTAATGTTTTAATTCATGCATTCAAAAACTTTTAATTTTGTTAATTAAAAATTTGTCTGAAATTAATTTAAAAAAATAATTTTAGCTAATGAAAAAATATTTTATATGAAAAAAAAAAAAACAATAAATATTTAAAGATGTTACTAATCAATACAACAATTTTTTCTATAGATCAAAATTTCAAAAATTTTTTATTGAATCAATGAATTAGTGTCAAAATTATTCAAGTGAATTGAAAAAACTAAAGTAAAAAAAAAATAAAGATTCTGTCTTAAATGACTCTCTGGGCAAATATTTCAAAAGACCGGATTGAAAATTTTTGTTCTATATTGAAGAGGTGATTGGGTACTTTTTTAAAAAAGGGTACTTTTAAAAAATGGGTACTTTTTTAAAAAAGGGTACTTTTAAAAAAGGGTACTTTTAAAACAGGGTTCTTTTAAAATAAAGGGTACTTTAAATAAATTGTACCTTTTTAAAAAACGTATACTCTTAAAAAAAAAGGTACTTTAAACAAATATTGTACTCTTTTCCAAAAAGTGTACTCTTAAAAAAATATACTTTAAAAAGAGGTTGCTTTAAAAAAAATTTAACTTTTTAAAAAGGGTACTTTAAAAAAAGGAACTGATTTTTTTTTAAATTTATTTTTGAAGAGAAGGTATTTTTTAAAAAAAATTGCTTTTGGAGAAAATGTACTTTTTAATGAAAGGTGATTCCCTTTCTTATATCGTGATAACGATAAAAAATATGTAGTAATATTTCTTTAGGCTAATGTGACACGAGCAGTATAACCATACACATACCCTCATGAAGCAACGACTACAACAATAAGATGAATTACAACATATACTATACTATCTCATGACTTTTTGAACCGATTTTGATTAATTGAAATATCAGCTCCTTCTGGAAGTTAATAAACGGTTCTTTGCAAAAACCAAAAGTCTGGCTTAATTGATGAGTATGTGATCGTGATTTCCACAGATAGACAGATAGATGGTTTACGCTAAATCAATCGAAGAAGCTAATTTTTTTTTTTGGGTATTTTTTTATTGGAAGTTTACTTAAAGAACTTATTCGTTTACATATTATAAAATTAAACACATTTCTCGCTTAAATTGTTTCAAACGGTTTTGTTTTGGTAATTTCACAAATTATTAAAATCAATCTAGACGTTTATAGTAATAACACTATTAAATAGCGGGGAAGACCTTCGCTGGAAATATTACATATATGTTATTCCTATATATCTGTGGTCACAAGCGATAACCGCCTAAGTCGACTTAAGAATGATTTGAGTTATGTATGCTATTATATTCTACTAAAAACGCTTTATATTTACGTGAAATCCCATTTTTCTAACACTATTATTTAAAAAGTTATTAATGAAAACATACTGAACTAACTCGTAATGAAGCCCCATTACATTTATATAAAAAGCTATTTTTCTCGAAAGCATGATTTTCGCGTTAGGCGGTTATTGCTTGTGATCACAGATATATGGATTATAATACTAGCGAATGTGGGCTTTCTTTTGATTATAATGTCTATAAATCGTAAAGAATGTTTTCAGGAAATTTCTTATTTTTCACTAAAATCTGTCTAGTACTTACCACAGCAATTGAATTTAGTTGTTTCAAAATATCGCATAAACTTGACATTTCCAAGAAAATATTTTGTATTAAAGTTGCAAAACCATTGAAAATATTTTCTAAAACATTTGAAAAACAGCCAAATAAACTTCAATATTAGTTTAAATTTAGAAGTGTGTTTTATGTATTTACAAGAAGGGTATTAAATTCGGTTGTAAAGAATCTTTAATACCCTATACTTATGTGTTAAGCTCAATATTATAACTAATATTGGCACGGTTAGCATTCTAATGCAGTACCTAACTTTAAAATTCTAATACTATTTTAATTAGTAGTTAATTGTTTTTCTTTTGTGATCAGTATTTATTATAACTAGCAAATTCCAGCCCTCGAAACACGAGTGCAAATTCTAGGAAATTTTATTTTTTGATTCAATAAATTATTTTATAAGACAATTCACAATTCAACACTTTTTAAATATCGATTGCGTTATTGGTACATGTCCTAAATTATTTTTATTTTCAACACTTTATTATTGTGAATGGTTTAAGGCCAAAATTATTTTTCAATTCAACACAATTATTGTTGTGAATGAAGAAAACAAATTCAAATTAAAATAACGCACACATAGCATTGTATAATTTTATGTATGTATTAATAGCAATTTTAAAACATTTTGCTCCTAAATGATGCAAAAATTTAAAAATCTGTAAATCTGGTGGACAGCTAAACAGAAATACCTTTCAAATAAGACACGTTTGGTCAAAATTGAGAGAAAACTGTGTAATAAATCATCAGTCACTAGAAATCGCCTTACCTATTAATATTATAGATTTCTTATTAATTGTATTTTTTGATAATGACAATGATGAATTTTTTTTTTAGAAAGAATTAACTTCTATCTGAAAATTTGCATTGTTTTTCTATTATTAGATTAGCCTTTCCATTGCTGGATTATGCGTAGACCAGAAAAGAAATCACCTAAACCCTGGTACACTTAAAACCCAGATATTCATCTATGACAATTTTAAGTTGGTTTAGCCATTAGCATCTTCAGAAAAAACCAAGATTTTATTTTATTTTTTTATTAGCAGTATTTTTGACTACAATGCTTTAATTGAAATACGTTTTCCCTTGTTTTCTAACCATATTTTTATATTGTTATTAAAAAATGGGAAATTTACTAAGATGGTTAATTTTGTAAGAAAATAATAGACAAACTCTGGCGCCAACTTCGGCGGCGGCGCAATGCCGGGTTTAAGCCGCACAACTTGGACCTCTGAACACGTAGAGTATAACTAACGTGACCATACGTCCCGTTTTGAATGGGACCGTCCCGTTTTCAGCTACTATGTCCCGTTGTCCCCGACAACAACTCGGAGACGCAAAAATGTCCCGTTTTGAGAAATTCAAAAAAAAAAAATAAAGTTGATTTGTTCAAAATGTAAGAACAAATCTTAAAATTCGTAAAAGATAGTTTTTTTTAATATATGTATATTACAATACATCACAAGTCAGCTTAAAAATAATTTCATCTAAAAAATATTTAAAATAGATTTCTTGTTTCTTTGTTGCAGAATATGAATAAATCAATAATATTAATAGGCTAGGCGATTTCTTGTGACTGATGTTTTGTTCTACCGTTTTATCCCGATTTTGACCAAACGTATATTATTTGAAAGGAATTTCTTTTTAGCCATTTTGCAGATTTACAGATTTTTTAATTTTTTCCTTTATTTTGAGTAAATTGCATTACAAGTTGCTAATGCTATGTGTTTTATTTAATTATACCCTATACCACTATGTGGTTTGGGTATAATGACTTTGTGCTGCTGTTTGTAACAACCAAAAATATTTGACCTATACCCATCTTTAATTATACCGATTGAATCAGAATCACTATATGATTCGATTTTACGATGTCCGTCCGTCCGTCTGTGTGTCCATGTAAAGCTTGTAATCAAACTGCAGGTCGCAAATATAAATGTATTTTGATGAAATTTGGTATTTAATCTTTTACCGACCATAGGATGAACGCTACTGAAATTGGTGAGAATCGGTCTATGTTCAGACCTAGCCCCCATACAAATGACCCCTATGAAATCAACATATATTGCCATAAGATCCAAATTATCATATAGATCTCAGTCACATTGGGTTTGTACGTATATATTACATCCATTAATCAGTAGCCCAAAAATGATCCCTATTGGACAACTCTTAGTAATAGGCCCCATATAGAGCTACTTAACGATCTTCACTTAAATCTATCAAAAAACAAAAATATTGCACTGATTCCGCTCAAATTTTGTTTGCATATATTTTTGCAAAATACAAGAGACCTTACCAGACACGGTAGGGATCGGTCCATTTGGGGCCTAGTACCCATATAGATAGAGCATCCGATATGAACTTTTTCATATCAGCAGCCGAAAAAATTAATAAAAATCCCACTCAAATTTGGTTCATGCCTATTTTCTATATCCAGTTAGTTGGGCCTGAGAGATAGGGTCTCTAAATGCATGGTATAGGGTATCATATAGTCGGTCTAGACCGACTATAATTTTCTTACTTGTTTGTTAATGTGTTTGTTAATGAGCTTCTTATCTTCATTCACAATAATAATAATAGACCATAAAAGTGTTGGTTTTTGAATCGGCTAAGTTGAAAAACAGCCATGAATAAATATATTACGAAACACAAGAAACAAAAAAAAAGTATTTTTTTTTTTTTTATAATGATATTTTTGTACTTAATCAAAGAGTTTTAATATAGAAGAGGCCAAAGAGCAGTACAGAACCAAAAACTAACCTACCCAGGGATGGAAAATGTGTTTTCTGTTATTGCACCAACCAGACAAACAAATTGTACTCTTTCGATCCTCACGGTTCCAAAATTTCTTCCGCTTTTTTTAATAATTGTATCGTATTTAGTCAGATTTGCTTAGACACTAAAAAGACTTAAAAAAATTTAAATTGACGGGGTGAAACAAAATTTATCGTTAATTTTATGTAGTCGTATAATTACCGCAAAACTTTTACTATAATTTTTTCTGTGTAGAAACTTGTAATGTATAAATTGCCAAAAAATTGAAGCAGCAAGTGAAATTAACAAATTAAAAGAGACAACTCACTTTCTTCCATATTCAGTCCGTGGTTTACTTGAAAAATTAAAAGAGGATGGTTACACCGCTATTGACGAGAATTTCGTGAAAATTAAGGCTAAAGAATTTTGTAAAACTACTCGAGAGTATTTAGAGAAATGGACTGTTTATAACAAAGGTTTAGAAAAACTTAATTGGGAAAATTTAGCAGAAGCACCACAGTTGGAAGATGTTCAAAAAGTTCTAGATATTTCATCAAAAAAGAACATATCGATTGCAATAAAGATACGGAAGTATTCAATGAATATTTACTCGTATCTAAATACGTAACATCGCAGAAAATTGATGAATGGAATCAACAAAATATTTCTACGGAAAATCGTTGGGTGGAAGTATTTAAATATTTTAAAAGCAATTACCTAAACCATGCAAATTTTCAAATTATAGTTGAATATATTTGAATATGTTTGCCCGGTACAAATGCGCCGGTTGAATGTGTATTTTCTTTGATGAACAAGTTGTGGACCGAAGATAAAGCTCAATTAAGGGTATGACTGCTTATGGCTATGTTAGTTATTAAAGTTAATATTAAACAAGTAAGAAAATTATAGTCGGTCTAGACCGACTATATGATACCCTATACCATGAGACCCTATCTCATAGGCCCAACTAACTGGACATAAACATAAGCATAAACCAAATTTGTGTGGGATTTTTATAAATTTTTTTGGCAGCAGATATGAAAAAGTTCATATCGGATGCTATATCTATATGGGGACTAGGCCCAAAAATGGACCGACCCTGACCGTGATTGGTAGAGTCTCTTGTATTTTGCAAAAATATATACAAACAAAATTTGAAAGGAATCCGTGCAATATTTTTGTTTTTTAATAGATTTAAGTGAAGATCGGGAAGCAGATCTTTATGGGGCCTATGACTAAGAGTTGTCCCATAGGGATCATTTTTGGACTACTGATTAATGGATGTAATATACATATACAAACCCAATTTGACTAAGATTTATATGATAATTTGGATCTTATGGCAATTTATGTTGATTTAATAGGAGCATTTGTATGGGAGCTAGGTCTGAACATGGACCGATTCTCACCAGTTTCAATAGCGTTTATCCCATGGTCGATAAAAGCCTAAATACCAAATTTCATCAAAATATATTCATATTTGCGACCTGCAGTTTGATTACAAACTTTACATGGACACACAGACGGACGGACGGACGGACATCGTTAAATCGAATCAGAAAGTGATTCTGATTCGATCGGTATAATAAAAGATGGGTCTAGGTCAAATATTTTTGGTAGTTACAAACAGCAGCACAAAGTCATTATACCCAAACCACATAGTGGTATAGGGTATAAAAATTCTGCCAAGAGATCCACACATATTTGAAATCGTCACCTAAAATTTTGAAACAAATTTGTGCCTCTGAAAAATATAACAATGTATAAACAATTTTTTTGTAGTGTAACGTAAAATAAATAATGGCACTCACTATGGACAAATAAAATATTATTATATTATCTATGAATTTCCATATCACATAACCGAACCCATCAGAATTATTCGATGTCCCGTTTTCAGGTAAAAAAAAATATGGTCACTTTAAGTATAACACACAGGAAGCAAATGCTACATACACACACAACAATAACAAGAACAAAATACACCATATATATAAGGTGTTTTTTTTTTATCATTTTCATTAAAATCTCGAAGCCTATTAAGCCGATTTTCATTATTTTAAACATAAACCTGCGCAGAACTTCACTAAAGCATTCTCACTAAAAATGAGCTTCCCAGCTGACCTATTGAGGGCATGATCGAGATTCCCACGGACGGACAGACAGACATAGTTACATTAACTTTGCTTGTTATAAGGATCAAGAATATATATATTTTGTGGAGTCCAGATTTTATTTTAATTATAACAAAAGGCATAAAAGACTTATATAAGTATATAAACTCATTGCACACTGGTGTGGAGTGTATAAAAACACATGTTTGTCTCCATATAACAAATAAAATCAAATAATTTTTAACTAGAATATCTAGTTAGTATTAATATTTTTTAAACTAAGATTCATTGGTGGTTAGTATTAAATGAATATAAGAAGAAAAGAAAAAGTACAAAAATTAATGACTGCTATAACAATTAATTAAGATTTATGCCAGCGTGATAAAATTATACAGAAATGCTTTATTGCAAGAAGAGGTCGTTCAAAAAACTTAAATTTGTTTAATAGTGTAATTAGTATCGTTTAAAAAAAAAAGTTTCGCTGGCATAATAAAAATATTGTTTCTATTACTATTAGCTGCATTTGGCGAGGTTGCACTTTATTGAACAAAATAATTGTTTTCCATGTTGATTTTTTTTTAAATAATATTTTTGAGACGATTTTAAATTAAACTAATTCAGGAATTTTTAAATTTTGCAACTAGTTTAATCATTTGCCACTGAATAGAAATATGTGGTTGATTTCTGATCTGATTAATAGAGAATTTGACAACGATATTGACAATGAATTAGGCAAAAGATGTTAAAAAATCACCCTTTGTCTAGGAGGAAATATTGGAAAATTCAATTAACTACTATGAATGGAAAAAGTATAAAGAAGATTCAACTGAATGATAATCTAACAGTTTTCGTTTTAAACTCAATTTAAATTGAAAATTTTCAAATTATATGAATCCCATAAAATAATTGTTAAATATTTATTTCATTTAAAGAAAAAAACCCGTATTAATTAAAATCAATGTGACTTTTTTTCTCCATTGTAATCAAAAACCATAAATTTTTAACACTCTACACTCGCATGTGTGTTTGGACGGTAAATGATACTCATAAATAAATTTAAATTAAATTAAAAATCAATATTAAATAAAATGATTTAAAATTAACCAAACTCAAACTAAAGAACAAATAAATGTAAAATAAATATGCAACACACGTCATAAACATTCGTACTTAGGGATGCCGGGTGTACCCGTATCGAATATAATCAACTAAACTAAATACGAGTACCATAAATATTATTATCGATGTCTATTTATAAAATGCAAAACAGAAAATTGCACAATTTAAACTCATTACCTAACGAGATAATGATAATGTTTATGGTGATGATAATGATGATGACGGCGACGATGATGGTGGGAAAAAAGTATCGAAAAAACAGCAAGTTGAGAACGAGCGGGAACGTGTCCATTACAATGTACTATTGTTGTTGTTCATGTTGTTGTATATTTGTTAGACATAATTTATGGCAATTTTTCAATTTCCCAACATATTATTTTAAATCTATAGAGAAAATAAAATTGTAAACAAAATATGCTGCTTAAAAAAAAAAATAAATAAAATAAAATATCCAATCAAAGACACCCACCATGTTGATGCTAAATATGGGTAAGTGAGAGAGAGTGAGTGAAAGTATGTACATGTGTGTGTGTGTGTGTTTTAATAGCAATGGCAAGTAGTGGCAGAGAAAGAGATTGAATAAATGAACAAATGTCCTTTTGAAACGGAAATTGGCGATTCAATCACAGGAAGTGTCAACGGTTATGGCGGTTGTAAATGATGTTCATTCGAGTTCAATACAAATCAGCAACATTCGCACAAACACTATGATGGCCTAAATGTCTATAGATTGGTTGGGGGAGGGGGTGGGGGAGTGTGAATGTTTGTGTGATAAACAGATTTAATGGAGACACTTTTTCACAATAAATTATGCATGGAGATGAAAATAATGATGACGATGATTCTGATGCTGATGCTGATGCTGATGCTGATGATTAAATGATACGATTTTATTTAAAAGTATCAGAGTAAAAGTTGTTTAATTTAAATTGGAAAATGAAATGAATGTTGTAAAAGAATTTTAATGTATTTCTCTAACAAAGTTTCAATTTAAAATCAATTAATTATCATTTTATATTTTATTTCATTTTTCTTTCAGTAAATGTTGTAGATAAGAATAATGTTTGCAGTGACCCTTCATCAATTTCGTAATGGCCTTTCGGTATCTTAATGTCGTAGATGCGTGAGTCTTATCACACAAGTGAGTTTTCAATTATGTTACAATTCCAATTGAAAACTAGCTAACCTAAACCCTAAATAAGGCCTCACCCATAATTTACTTGCTCAAATCCCATAATTACTTCACATTATTGCAGTTTCACATTATTGTTGTATTGTTAATGTCTCATAAGTTTTATGTAGAATGTATAATTCTGTCTTCTTCTTCTTATTCTTCTTTTGGTTCCATTTGTTTGTTTATTAAATATTATGTTTATTTTGATACTATATCATTTCCTGTTAACTAAAACGGAACGAATAATACGAGTACCAACCAACTCTACTGTAAACATATAAAGTTTTGTTTTGTTTAGAGCTACGCTGGTGATGCTACTATTCTTTATTGATCTGGAAACTGTAGTAAAAAAAAACTTATTGAATATTTCTGTGTTATTTTTCTAAAATGCGCATTCTTTGCCATAATTTGGCCATAAAACTGCACGAGTTTCCAATTGATATGCGTATAAAATTGATGATTTTATGTGAATTTGTTCAACAAAACAGGGCAACAAAAAAAAAAAAAAAAAAATTAAAACCATCAACAACAAAAAACACCATTGCAAAATATTATAATAATAAAATCAATGGAGCGTAGACAGTCATAAAAATCTGCAATTTCATTGAGATTTAAAAAAGAAAAAATGAAGCACAAAAACTGGCTGAAAATAGACATGTTTAAATATTAGAGCGTTTCGAATAGCGTACTTTGGTTGAGGAAATTTAAAGCTATAGTCAGACACTCATTCTTGCAGCCTATAAAAGTGTATACAACAAATTTACTTAAAACCCCTAGAAGTGCTTTTATATAGTGAGCAGTGTTTTTACCAATTTTTTTTTTCATTTCATTAAATTCTTATTTGCGAAAAAAATTTCGGTTGAGATAACACAATAGAATATTGTTCAAATCAGCCTCAAAAGAACTTAGAGGGAAGCATAATAAAATAGAGAAGCATAATAAACTATACATATATCCCAATTTCAGTGCAAACACTGTTCGCCAATTGGTTAATACGAGGACGGATCAATAAATCCGAGATTTTTTTAAGGGAAAGACATTTTTATAAGCAAAAAAAAATTTTTAAGGCTTGTCAAAATAATAGTGTTTCCCAAGGCCGTCAAAATAGACATTTGTTTGAGCGATGATTTTATCGTTGGAGCTAAATCTCTATCTTTAAGTTTGGACATAAAAAATAGTAACTGGGAATTAAATCCACAGTTGCAAAACGGCGCACAGTGGACCATTTGACGAAAATCTATAACTTTTGACTGATTGGAATTTTGATATGCGGTTTTTTTTGTTTGGTAGGTGAGACTTTAGCCTTTAAGTTTTGCTATAAAACGTAATTCACGACCGAAAATAAAAAAAGTTACGGAGGGTTTAAAATACATTTTCATTTGTAGTTGAATTTTAGTACAAAAGTGAAGTGTTAAAATGTAAAAAAAGGTTTTTTTTTAATATAATGTCTTATTTTTTCAGTTAATTTTACAACTAATACTTTTTAACAATTTTTTAAGTTAATTTTTTCAGAAAATGCCAAACTTTGGCCCCCGTAAACTTTTTAGTCCTAATGTGCACAAGGGCCAAATGTTGTTTTTTTTTTGAAAAATCCCGAGTTAAAATATAATTTATTAAGCAGCGAACGTAAAAGTGACCTTATATTGGTTCAAGATAGAGAAGTTTCAATGAAAAACTCGTATGTTTTTTTATTGTCTTTTTAAATATTTCTATATCAATTTTTGTGGTAAATTTATGAAACATAACAATTTTTATTGTAAATTTACAATATATGTAAATTTTTAAATCAAAAAAATTTTTTAACTATATACAAAAAAGTGTAACTTATTGTTAGTGTAATGAAAAAGTACTTTAAATCAACCAATTTTAGTAAAAATTTCTTCTAAATAGCCTTGATTTTCATTTTCTAGAAGTTGTTTAGCTTCTTCGTCTAATTCAATAGAGGTAGTTTTCCATTTTTGACGAATGTTGGACATATATGGATCTGAAGTGCACAACAAAATAGTGATAAGGTCTTCATTAGTACAACATCTGGATATTTTCCTTGTGTTGTGCTCCCGAAAGAATCTGTAGTCTTTGTTCCTTTTTTCTTGTGCTTCTTCAGATAGATCTCCTGTTGGTAGCATATTGTTTTGAATTATTTGTTCCCCATGGTACAAAATTTTATGAACTGTGGATGGCATATATCTCCAAGAGTATTTTTCATTACAAAGTATAGCTGTTTTATTGGCGTACTCTCCAATTTTTTTTACATTTATCTTTCTGCTGCATGCTAGAACTTGTAATATGATTTTTAATCGTCTTATTAATTAATGATCTACACCTGTGATAGATGCTGCAGTTTCCGGATAGGAAAAAAATCTCCTTGTAGTATTTCCATCATTTGAGTTTCCTTCTTCTTGTTTGGTTGGTCGATAATGAGGCCTAGCTGTAAATATTTTTCATGATTTTTTTTTTGCTTTCTTTTTTTCTTAATTTTCTTTGTTTTTTCTCACTGTTTCGCCAAACGGTCCAAATTCCAAATCATAACCAAATTTATGAATGTGCTCCATAAACCGTATTCTGGCATGAAGAGGGGAAATTCCATTTCAAGTTCCGACTATTAATGTTTTTCAAAAATACCTATGTAAATGTACCTGTCAAAATTAAAAGATTTTACCCATTAATATAATTTAACAATTAAGCGCATTATGTCTCAACCCCTTTCTTTTGTAAGTATATAACAATTCGTGTCAACTATACCGTTTCCTTTTTCTGTCAGTATAAAAAAACAAACAAGCTCACGCAAAAAAATACACCGGTACGACCAATTTTTGTATTCATAGCACAGAGACGGATGGACGGATATCGTTAAATCGACTCAGAAAGTGAAAAGTGAGCAGCATAATAAAAGTTGGATATAAGTCCAATATTTTTGGTAGTTACAAACATCAGGCCAAACTCATTATACCCTAACCACATAGTGTAAAATTTTTGTATTCATAAATTTTGCACAAAATATTTGGCCTTAAGTCAGAAAAATTGTTCTGCTGCACATGGGCAGAAACTGGTGGGTATACAATGGAAGGAATTATGCTCTATAAAATAGGAGGTTTTCAGGAAATTTTGACCTTTTTTTAATTATTTTTTTTTTAATTTCTAACCGACTCATTCTAACATTAATAGCTTAGAAGTTACAAAATTATACAAAATTTTCCTTTAAAATCTTTTAAAATAAAAAAGTTACAGTCATTTAAAAATTAAAATTTACAAAAAAAAAAGATTTTATTTTTAGCAAAATACTGAAAAAGTTCATATTCGACAGAGTTCAGAAAAAAACACACACTGAATAAAAAACTCTTACATATATGTAAACAAACATAACTTAGACCAACACACACATATTTTTATTTTCATACCAATTATGTTTGTTTTTAAATTTTCTTCGGTGCCCAACACAACCATGACTGTGTTCGTTTTAATATTTCGTTATTTACACGAACATTTTTGTATCACATACTTTTTGTTTCAATCACACATAAAGCACACATTTTTGAGTGTTGCTTTATTTGAAGTTCATGTTCTGGTACGTGTACTGAAAAAAAAAACACAGAACATGTACAATAAACAGGTTCGAGTTCAGTTATATTTTAAGTCGTGTTGTGGCTCGTGTAGTAAGAAAAAACAGAAACGTCAATTCGCCCTTGATACCGCCCAACCATATTTGTCAATAATGTAGCTAAGAATCCGTTGAACAAATTTTATTAACATTTTATGCGAAAAAAAATCATTATATCCTGCACTTTTTTTGAAAAAATATAGGAAAACATAGTTTCTTATAATTTTTTTTAGCATAACTTACAGGGACTCCTAATTTTTCACTAACAGTATTTAACAAAATTGTAGCCACGCTAAAGCTGAACATCTTTTATGAACATATCAATACAACAATATGAACGTCTTTACTTACCCTAAATAGATTATAAAGAACACTATGTACCTCAAAAATGGTCGTTTTGGACTAGATTATACTTTTATTGAATTTTGTACTTTCTTTATTATTGCATTTCTTGTGCTGCTGATTTAAATATTTAATATTTTAATATCTAGTTGTTGTTTTGTCAGTTTTTGGTTATTGCTGTTTATTAAGCTTCTTTTCAGTGACAGTTTTGCTATCGCGAAGAATAGCATTACAATTAAAGCAAACAAATATTTAAGAATTAATTTGTTTTCGTGTTTCAATTTTGAATAAAATAGTAAAGTGATTAATTCTACAGTAAACCAAGCAAATGTTTAATAAGCTTTTTCAAAGATGTTCTAACCCAAAAAAAATCTAAATCTATTAAAAAGAAAAACATTGTAAAACGATTTATAGAAAGCGAAAATGGATATTTGCAAAGGTTATATAAATAATTTTTGTTATTGTTATGATACTTTTTACTCAAAGAGAAGAAGACGTAGCATTAGTAAAGAATTTAAGAATGTATACATCAAATGTTATAAAAAAAAAGTTATTGAACGTAACAAGTTTCCACCCAATTCAGTGTACGTATCATGTTAGAGGGATCTTCTCGATTGTCAAAAAGGAAAACGGGCATTTCTCTATTTTAATCCGGATAGGAAACATAATTCAGAGAATTGTTTCACACTTCAAAATACACTTTAAGGATGAACCCAAAAAAAACAAAAACTTTCAAATACAAGTCCGTTCCTAGTGCTCAACTACCAAATTCTAGTGACATAACAATATCTGCAAAAAAAAAACCCCCTTGCGACTATTCAAGAAATTACGCTAGTTTTCAGCTGCGATAGCGATGAATGGAAAATCCGTTTTCAGTATGATCCATCAAACAGAATTCCATTTGAGTGAAGGTAATAAAGATTGCTTCTAAGTGTTTACATATATATATAATTGCTAACTATTTCAGACATAGAGGAAAGGGGTCTTCAGATGCCGTAATAGCAGAATATTTCTGACCCGTAAACAATATATTTAAAGCCATAAATTTCGAAAAAAGGACAAAACAGATGGATGTAGATGGCGAAGTACAGAAAGTTCAAGACCACGATAAACTATCATTATTGGAGGATTACTGAGATTCAGATTATGATGATAAATATGACTATGGCGTAGAGTTTCATATGTCTAGTGATGTTTCTGGTAAAATTAAAACTTCAGAAAATATTTAAAATATCTATAATATTAATAGACTAGACAATTTTTTATTACCGATTTTTTGTTCTACCCTTATATCCCGCTTTTGACCATACGTATATTATTTGAAAGGTATTTCTTTTTAGCTGGTCTCCAGATTTACAGATTTTTAAATTTTTTTTCCTTTATTTTGAGTAAATTGCATTTAAAATTATACATATGCTATGTGCGTGTTTATTGAATTTGTTAATGTGTTTGTTAATGAGTTTGTCATCTTTATTCACAATAACAATAAACCAAAAAAGTGTTGGTTTGTGAATTGGCTATGTTGAAAACTGCCCTGAAATTGCACTCGAATTTCGAGCGCTGGAATCTGCTAGTACCAATTAAATAGCATAACACAGCACAACTTTATTTTCTAAAAAAAATAGTGAAAAACGATCATTTTTAATTTACAAAGTGGTTTTTATGAACTACTTACGGAGAGTAAGCATGTTCAGATTATATTGATATGTTCACAAAAGTTGTTCAGTCCTACCGTCGCACAGTGGCGCCATTTGAGTTTTTTCGCAAAAATCATATCTTTTGAACAGTTTAAACAGCATATTATAGATAACTGTTCAACCTATGAAAAGAGCGTTTGGAAAGGATGCTATGCTTTGTAAGGGCCTACTTATGGGTTATCAAAGTTAAAATTTGTAGAAAAATCTATTTTATGGTAACTAAAAAAAATTATTTTTACATTTTTAGATTGTTTTTATTTTTTTTCTTTAGGGTTTTATGTTTTAAATTATTACCCAACAAATTAAAAAAAAAATACTTCTTTTTTAAATTTATTTTATCAATTTTCTGTAAAATATTCATCACAATTCGTAAGAGAAGGTATATCTAAAAGACTAATCATTTCTAAACTATAATTATTTTCTAACTCTATTCGTGACTTCACATGCCACAGGGAAGAAATAAGTGGATCGGAAGATGCTGCCAACATGTTGAAGAGGTCCTCATTTTGCTTTGAATGTGTTCTGCAATCTATACTTTTTATAAAATTTGTTAAGAGACTCCTGTGCTTCTTCAGAAAGCTCTCCAATTGGCAAAGACTAGTACTCAATTATATCTTTGCCATGCGCCAATATTTTATGGACGGTCTGGTCAACTTCTTCTGTGGATACATTTCTGCTAAAAGAGATGCAGTTTTCGATGCATATTCTCCATATTTTGTAGAATTGACATTTTCTTTGCAGTTTAAAACATTCAAGATCGTTCCCAATCTTTTCACGATTTGATTGTCAATTCCAGTGATTCTAGTTACTGCCTCATCATTTTCAAAAAATCTCCTAGAAGTGTTTCCATCGTTTGAGTTACCGTATCCGTGCTTGGGACAGTCTACTTTTAGTCCAACTTGTTTAAAAAAAGCATCCTGTATTTGCTTCTTTCTGATATTTTCCTTATCCTTTATTGATGTATTTTCATCGAAGTTTTCCTCCTCTTGTCGTAGGGTATACGCCAGTTTTAGCAAGAACTCCATACACCTTATCCTTGCGTGCAATGGTGACATTCCATATTCGTAATTCTCCTCGTTTGTAGAATCGTTTAAATTACCAAAGTTCTTCTGACTCTTTTTGCAGATCGGGCATGACAATGTTGAGGTTGTTCCTGTCAGTTCGTTTACGATTTTTCCGTCAACCATGGTCAGGTGGAACTCGTAATTGAATTCAATATATTTTCCTTCTCCAATTTGCAGCTTTGTAGGCTTAATCTTGCTTATTTGTTCTTCAATGTCCTTCACCGTGGTCCTTATGAGTTCTGCCGATTCCCTTGCAAACTGAAACATTATTGGTCGGCAATAATGCACTGATGACGGACGTGGATTTTTCCAGTGTAGGGAAACATCAGATTTTAGCCGCAAAGGAACAACAGATGCCATAAACATATTTCCGTCCGATATTGTAGCGTCATCGGAAGATATCCTTTGCTTATAAACGCTTTGTCCGGATGATCCATCGCAGCCCCATTTGCTGATCAATGTCAGTTTCTCAGGATGAAATTTCACCTCATTTTCAGGAAGACTCTCCAACAACCGTTTTGTTGTATGGCCCATGAGATCCTGCAGATTGGCTTTCACAGAGACTTCCGTAAACTCCGTATGCAGTGGTCGTGAATTTATTTTGGCTTGCGTAATATGCTTGTATCCTGGTAAAACGTCAGCCCCGTGTCGCATCAAGGATGCCCGTAGTATCTCATATTTCTCTTTGGAAAGTTGTAAGTCCATAAACAAAGCCAAGGCTTCTTCGGAACCATACTTTTTAATGTGTGCGTTTGTGGGCGTGGGAATGCTTTCCTTAATCTTTTTTAGTCGCAGTGGGCTTGCATCAGCAACAGATTTTGTAATCTGCGACCTAACTCTTTCACTATCCTTTGTATATTTAATAGACAGCGCGTCCGATAAATGCTTCGTGGTCAATATTTGCATATATCAGATAAAAATTATTTTTTATAATTTCGCTTCTCTCAATATTTCCGTATAAGCTATCAAGTTCTTCTAAAGCAGCTTCCGTGAAAAACTTTGGTGTGGTTGACCTTCTAAACAGTTCAAATAATTTTAAATTGTTTAACGCCATGGTTTCAGTACTTGTTGCGCCAACTTTCAGTCGTAGACTAATCCAGGCATTATGCTTGTTTTGCAATACATAGGCTTATGCTACCATGCCTAAAAATTTACCTGTTCCCTGCATACATATGGATTTAGGCTGAATTATGCAATTTTGATATTATGCTCGTGTCTAAATAAGATTTGTGCCTACCTGGAGGGACCAAAAGTCAATATTGTTCTTGACCATTTGTACTCCAAAGTAATTTAAGAAAAGTAATAACCATATTGATCAAAGTCTATATATTATAGCTAGAATGAATTCAAATATAAAAAAAAATCCAAAAATATTTTACAACTTTGAAAATTCTAAACGTAAAATTTCATCATACCCAACCACTATGAAAATGAATGGTACTGTCATTTCAAACGATGTCGATATTGCAAATGTTTTTGCTGAATTCTTTGCGTTCCACAATGACGTTAAACAACACACGATATCCCTATGATATTCCAAGGCTGACATCAATTAATATTTCATCCTTAGACGTGTTGACTGTTCTTAAGAATCTAAGAAGTATAAAAAGTTCACCTAATCCCGGTCCAGATGGTATTCCCAGCTGTATCTTAAGAAATTGTGCTGAAATATTGGCTGCCCCGTTAACTCTTATATATAATAACTCTCTTAAATTCGGCTTCTTTCCAAAGTGTTGGAAAAATTCATTAATTATTCCGCACTACAAATCTGGTAGCCGCAGTGATGCTACTAATTATAGAGCAATTGCAAAGCTTAATGCTATACCTAAACTTTTTGAGAAAATTATAACTGATATATTATCACACGAAATGTCATCAATTCTATCACCAGCTCAACATGGCTTTTGCAAAGGACGGTCTACGACTACTAATCTAATGGAATTTACTTCCTATATAAACTCTGGATTTTGCAAAAATAAACAAACTGATGTTATATACACGGACTTTAGCAAAACTTTTGATAAGGTTAGCCATGATCTACTGCTAGCGAAACTTGATGCTATTGGATTCTCCTGGAACTTCTTAAAATGGATTCGGTCGTACTTAAAATATCGTAAGGAATGTGTAATTTTCAATAACTCTAAATCGAAATATATAGATGTTACTTCCGGTGTCCCTAAAGGGAGTCACCTTGGACCTCTCCTATGTTTACTGTTTATTAATGATCTACCAAAGTCTATTCAATATAGCAATATTCTTATGTATGCCGACGATGTAAAAATCTACTCCACCATCATAAAAATGAAGACAGTATACGTCTCCAGTCTGACTTAAATAGCTTCTACAAATGGTGCAATGTCAACTTAATGGAATTAAATCTAAAAAAAAGTCAGTCTATGACCTTCTCTAGATATTCGCCATCTTCGAACGACTATGTCATCCATGACACAAAACTAAACTCAGTTGAATCGTTCATAGATTTGGGAGTTCATTTTGATAAAAGACTAAGTTTTAATTCTCACGTAACAATGACTGTTAATAAGGCAAATGGTGTTTTATCTTTTATAAAGCGTTGGGCAAAGGAATTTAATGATCCTTATATAACAAAAAATCTATTCACGTCTTTGGTCAGGCCGATACTTGAATACGCATCAGTAATCTGGGATCCACAGTACAATGTTTTCATCAAAAAACTTGAATCAGTTCAGAAACAATTCTTACTATTTTGTCTTCGATATCTTGAGTGGAATGCGGAATTGAGTCTTCCACCGTATCGCAGTCGTTTGGCTCTAATAAAGCTTCCAACTTTGAAAAGTAGAAGGATCATTTCTAATACAACATTCTTCCTCAACCTGGTTCATGGTAAAATTGATTCTGAATGCCTTCTCGGAAAAATTTGTATAAATGTCCCTAACAGACAACTTCTATCGTATGAGCCGGTTTACCTGAATTTCCACAGATCAAATTTCATTAATTTCGATCCATTCCGAAGGATTTGCACCGAAGTGAACAGACACTATGCTTTAATTGATTTATCCGATGATGTTGATGTTATTAAAAGAAGATTAACGACATATTTGAACTCTAATAATTATGTTTATAACTGTATTTAAAGTCGGTATTATTTTTATAAAATATTTTTGTAAATATTGCTCAGCTGTTGCTTTATTGTAGCTGAATTAAATAAATAAATAAATAAATAAAAATAAATACATCAATCAATACAAACAAAAAATAATGCGATTCCTTACCTATTTTTCGTGATATTACACCTGAAATCGCAACAAATTGACTAAAAATTGTGTGTTTTTTTGAAAACCGAAAGTCGGTCAACTTTAAATGGTTATATCTTCTAAACTAAAAATGTGATATTATCAGGAGTAGCATATTTGAAATCGTTGAAAAGTTTCCTATAACATGGGTTTATTCAAAACTTCGTCGGCGCACATGAAAATTTTGATTTTTGCAACCTCGTTTGCTCTACGGGCGCCACTGTGCGTCGCTACAATTTTGGTAAACATCGTTTGTGAAAAATTAGGAGTCCCTGTAAGTTATGCTGAAATAATTAAAAAAATAATATTGTTCCCTATATTTTTTCCAAAAAAAAGTGCAGGATTTTTTTCGCATAAAATGTTAAAACCAATTGTTCAACGGATTCTTTGTTACATTATTGTAAGCGGTATCACTAAGTTTGAATTAAATGTTAAACAAAAACTGATGTCACCTTTTTTTGAGAGGCTCACCGATTTTCCGAATTTTTTGAGGCCCATAAAAAAAATTGCTCACCAATTTCGCCAAACTGAGCTGAGGGTTTTACTAGACTTTGGTAGTAGAATCGAACATATGGTGCTAAGTCCGTATATAGTTTTTTCGCTGTTGCACTGTGTAATAAGTAAGAAACAATTTTATATATAAACAGCATACAAAAAATAGTTTATTAAAACCGATGAAATTATGTGACACATTATAACATGACAAATTCTGCGGAAAGGATAAGAATTAGCATAATTAGTCCCAAAATAGTCCAAATTAAGCGGTTTAAAACGTCATTTGAATCTACAGTGTACTATAAATTCTACCTTTGATAAATGCACTTCACAGTAGCCATAAAAGATGACTTCTGTCCTACACAAGCCCATGTGAAATTGATAGGTGATGATCCAACCTATTCTATTTTACGGATAATAAGCATACAAACTTTTTTTAAATGCTCGTTGTTTGTTAGTTCCTTTGAAGTTTTTCATTAAGGAAACTCAAACTTTTATTCACTAAAGTTTTTTGGTTTCTGAACTTGAAGTAGGCAAACAATTCGCCAAAAAATTTGTTTTTACTTTTTAATGATTTCGCTTGGTTTCACCCTTTTTAGAGTCCACATTACATTTAAAATTTCCCAAAATTATAGATAAACTCTGTTTTTGACACACTCCTTTGCATCTATAGTGCATGAGTAAGTGTATGTATGTTTGAGTGTATAATGAATGAATTGAAGTGCAGTGGAGTGTATTTTTATAACAAACAGCAGTGTTTGTCTAGGCTGTCTGCCTTCTGTCTGTACTTCATGGTTAATGAATAACAAATAAACTTGATAAAAAAAAAAACTTTACCCGTTAATTAAATTAATTTTAAATGAGTCTATATCTTTTGCACATCCAAACACAAAACTCTACATGCCATATATAGAGACAGTTTATTCATACAATTAACTAGACTACTTGTATTGCGAATGGACAAACATTCTCACATTCTCCATTAACCATCATACACAGTCAACTGCGAGTAATAATAATAATAATCGTACAATCAATTGAATTGATTTCATCACCGTGTCATGATGCATGTGGTGCGTGAGATGTTTGCATTCGATGTATAATAAATGCTTAAATGATTGCTTATCTACCACTTACGCATCGCCATCATTATCGTTCGTATTGGTGCTGGTGCAAGATGTGGTGGTCTTGTGTAAATAGCTGATATTTTTTTTTTTATTCACATTGCCGATTCTTTAGTTTTTAATGTCATTTGGGAATGTAAACTGAAACAATCAATAAATTAAATTTATTCGAGCGTTTGTGTATTGATTACACGTAAAATTAAATACTATTAATGATATTATAATTTGTTGTACTGTCTTTTTTAAATTTTTTATTGTCAGCATTTAAATATATGTTTATATATATTTTATAATCAAATTGTTGCCTTCGCCTTCAAGAAATTAAAAGGTAAATTATTAGCAAAAATTTAAATTCAAAGAATTATTTTTATATTAAACTGTTGAAATTTCGTTTTGAATTTTTTTTTAGAGTATTTTCCATTTTTTGTTTTGTTTTTCATCTTAAAGTCAACCCCTTAATTATGCTTATAATTACATATCACTGTCCTAAATTAGCTTGACAAAACAACAACACCACTCTTGATATAAAATTGTATGATCCATGAAGCGTCAGTAAATGTCAAATAAAACATACGCCTTGTGTGTGTAAACAGCGACAAAAACCCCCCTCGATAAAATTAAATAAGAAAATCAAACTCCAAACGCATCACCATCGCCATCGTCATCTTTTGCTACAGCATCCCCAAACTGTATTCTCATCGCATACACTTATATCTGTAGTATAAACATATGTTTGTAAACAAGGTACAAGTAAAAGTAAAGCCCTTCGAGACAGGGCTTCTCAATTTAATTTATGGAGTCTTCTGTGATGGAAAAGTTTTATTTGGTGTCCATCAATCCCACTAAAGATCTATCATGGTTCTTTAGATCTATGCCGTGGCTATTTCGATAAATATAACAAAGTTTTCTTTCAAGTCCACGCCCCTTTCACCTCTAAAAGTGACAACATAATATTCGGTTACTTGCCATAAATCCGACTCTCCTTTATTAGTAGACTACCCTATAAGTACCCTAAAAATAGGGCTGACACTTGCTTTTGCCAAAAAATATCTAAATTTGGTCTACTACTGTGATATGTAATATTAAAGAAAAAACAACTGTTACATTTTTATTTATTTTTTCAATTATAATATTAATTTAAAAAATTTAAGATTGTGTTTTATGTCGTATATGTTTATTGTGTAAAACTTTTTGTTTTTGGAAAACAAAAAACTAATGTGAAAATTGACAAAAGAATATCTATTAAATAAAATTCATCCCTGAAGATGCTGGAAAATACCCAGCGAAACGTCGGAGTTTGAAAATGAAATAAATAGTCTTTTATTTATTTTTTAAAAATAGCGACCTTGTAAGCCCATTTAGAAAAATTCTAAAACACTTAATAAAATTATTGTTAGTTTCGTTTTGAAGGAAAAGGAATACAATTTTTAGATAATTATTCAAATTTTAATAGGAAAAACAAACACGCAGCAAAAACGCAAGAATTCCGGTTTTCAAAACGTGTATTTAAGGTGGGAAACATTAAAAAAATCCAAGATTTTATTAAAAATATTTTGAAGGAAGAACTTTTTATGAACTGATTGCCTCACCACTTTAGTATTCATTAAAAATTGGCAAGCCTTTGGCTTTTATAGTTTCTGAAATGTGGCGGTGTGAAAATACAAAAAAAAAAAATTAATCTGGCGAAGGTGCGCCGACATAATTGCCCAGGTTCAGTCCTGTTCATTATTTTTTGCAAATATTTAAGATTATAATCATATGATATCTCAGAAAGCGATATTTTAAAAATTTCCTTATTGACTTTGAGTCTAGTGAGTTCGTTCTGGAAGCTGTGTTATAAATAAAAATTCAAACTCGATTATGATTTAGTAAAAATAATCAAATTTGTAATTTTTGTTAAAGATTTTTTTAAATAACAAAATTTAAATAAAATGTAATTATTTGTAAACGTGAACCAAAAGACTTTGTTCTTGTCTTTCTGTCAAAAATAATTATCATATAAGTAAACAAGTATGCTATACCATGGTTTAGAGACCCTATCTCTTAGGTCCACCAAAGTGGATATAGAAAATAAGCATAAGCCAAATTTGAGTGGCATTGTTATTAATTTTTTTTGCCTGCAAATATGAAAAAGTTCATACCGGATGCTATATTTAAATGGGGACTATGTCGAAAAATGGACCGATCCTGACCATATTTGGTAAAGTCACTTACACTTTGAAAAAATATATACAAACCAAATTTGAGAAAAATCTGTGCAATATTTTTGTTTTTTGATAGATTTAAGTGAAGATCGGGAAGCAGCTCGACATGGGGCCTATGACTAAGATTTGTCCGATAGAGATTATTTTTGCACTACTGATTAATAGATATAATAAACGCATGCAAACCCTATTATAAGTTGGATCTTATGGCAATTTATGTCGATATCATAGGGGTCATTTGTGTTGGGACTAGGTCTGAGCATGGACCAAATTTCACCAATTTTAATAGCGTTCATCCTATGGCCGATGAAATCTTATATACCAATGTTCATCAAAATATGTTCATATTTACGACCTGTAGTTTGATTACAAGGTTTACATGGACACACAGACGGACACACGGACGGACGGACGGACGGACATCGCTAAATCGACTCAGAAAGTGATTCTGAGCCGATCGGTATAATAAAAGATGGGTCTAGGTCAGATATTTTTGGTAGTTACAAACAGCAGCACAAAGTCATGATACCCTAAACACATAGTGGTAAAGGCTATATAAATAAAATTTGAAAAAAATATGAAAATCATCAAAAAAAAACTGTAAAAAGAAGAAAAAAAGTTTTTTTAATAGACATTTTGAACATTTTTTAAAATATGTGGAATATTTGATCAAAAAAAAAAAAGAGTTTGTGGAATAATTTAGTTTTTAATTTTTTGTTTCTCTGTTGCCTTATTTTCACCAAACTGGATAAATAAGTAACCGCTGAAAAAATTATGAGGTAAAGGTGCAGTTGGATAATCTTAGTAGTGAGAAATTCTCAGAATTTAAAAAAATTAATCGGAAAGTGGAGTTAACCGATTTGGCAAGTGAGGCATCCAAATATAACTCTCAAATCATAAAATTTAAAGTAACTCAGCAATAACATACATTTTTTTACTATCTATCACATTTTTAGATATCCCATCACAAAATTTTTGTCGTCTGATACTGATCTTTGGTCATTTGCAGAACAAAATTTTGGTATATATCATTGTAAAGAATGTCCGAATACCATTTGAATGAGACCACGATTTAAATTATAAGTTAACAAGAATTACAGATTTGTGCAGTAACGCTAGGCCACGTAAGAAAATTGTTTGACCTATACTCAACTTTTGATGTGTAACTCAACTTTTGTTGAGGAGGGTAAATTATATATTACAATACAATCACAAAAGCAGCGTCACATGTGAGGCGGAAGACAAAATCGGTGTGACTTATGATTGTATTTGTGAAAAAATTATGATATATAATAACCTGAAAAATGAAAAATAAGAAACGAAAAAAAAAATTAAGAGAAAAAAATTAAAAATAAAAAATGAAAAATTAAAAATGAAAAATGAGAAATAAAAATGAAAAATGAAAAATAAAAAATGAAAAATGAATAATAAAAAATGAAAAATCAAAAATGAAAAATAAAAAATTAGAAATAAAAATGAAAAATTAAAAACAAAAAATTTTAAATTTAAAACCAAAAATGAAAAATTAAAAAATGAAAAATAAAAATGAAAAATAAAATATGAAAAATAAAAAATAAAAAATGAGAAATATAAAATAAAAAATTATAAATGAAAAATAAAAAGTGAGAAACAAAAATGAAAATTAAAAAGAAAAAATAATGAAAAAAAAATAAAAAACGAAAAATGAAAAACAAAAAATTAAAAATAAAAAATGAAAAACGAAAAATTAAAAATTAAAAATTAAAAATTAAAAATTAAAAATTAAAAATTAAAAATTAAAAATTAAAAATTAAAAATTAAAAATTAAAAATTAAAAATTAAAAATTAAAAATTAAAAATTAAAAATTAAAAATTAAAAATTAAAAATTAAAAATTAAAAATTAAAAATTAAAAATTAAAAATTAAAAATTAAAAATTAAAAATTAAAAATTAAAAATTAAAAATTAAAAATTAAAAATTAAAAATTAAAAATTAAAAATTAAAAATTAAAAATTAAAAATTAAAAATTAAAAATTAAAAATTAAAAATTAAAAATTAAAAATTAAAAATTAAAAATTAAAAATTAAAAATTAAAAATTAAAAATTAAAAATTAAAAATTAAAAATTAAAAATTAAAAATTAAAAATTAAAAATTAAAAATTAAAAATTAAAAATTAAAAATTAAAAATTAAAAATTAAAAATAATAAATTAAAAATGAAAAGTAAAAAATAAAAAATAAAGAACGAAAAATTAAATATGAAAAATAAAAAATGAAAAATGAAAAGTAAAAAATGAAAACTACCAAATGAAAAATGAAATATAAAAAAAAAAATAAAAATAAAAAATGAAAAGTGAGAAATAAAAATTAAAAATAAAAAATGCAAAATGAACAAGTAAGAAAATTATAGTCGGTATAGACCGACTATACGATACCCTATACCATGCACTATCTTTTAGGCCCAACTAACTGGACATAGAAAATAAGCAAAAACCAAATTTGAGTGGGATTTTTATTAATTTTTTTGGCTGCAGATATGAAAAAGTTCATATCGGATGCTATATCTATATGGGGACTAGGTCCAAAAAAGGACCGATCGTGATCATGTTTGGTAAAGTCTCTTGTATTTTGCAAAAATATATACAAACAAAATCTGAGAAGAATCAGTGCAATATTTTTGTTTTTTAATAGATTTAAGTGAAGATCGGGAAGCAGCTCTATATGGGGCCAAAGCGATCATTTTTGGACTACTCATTAATGGACGTAATGAACGCATACAAAACCCAATTTGAGTAAGATCTATATGACAATTTGGATCTTATGGCAATTTATGTCGTTTTCATAGCGGTAATTTGTATGGGGGCTAGGTCTGAACATGGACCGAATTTCATCAAAATATATTCATAATTGCTATCTGCAGTTTGATTACAAGCTTTACATGGACACACAGACGGACAGACGGACGGACGGACGGACGGACGGACGGACATTGTTAAATCAACTCAGAAAGTGATTCTGATTCGATCGGTATAATTAAAGATGGGTCTAGGTCAAATATTTTTGGTTGTTACAAACAGCAGCACAAACCACATAGTGGTATAGGGTATAAAAATGAAAAAAAAAATTAAAAATAAAAAATTAATAATAAAAAATTAAAAACGAAAAATGAAAAATGAAAAACGAAGAATGAAAAATGAAATAAAAACGGAAAATTTAAAATTAACCGGTTGAAATTATAAATAGTAAATATTTTTGCATTAGCAGAGCCGCGGCAGTTGATTGCTATAAGTGCTATATAGATGAAGCTTTCTGTTTGATTTTAAAAAAGAAAAATAACAAATGAAAAATAAAATATGAAAATTAAAAAAATGAGAAATATTAAATAAAAAATTATAAATAAAAAATGAAAAGTAAAAAGTGAGAAATAAAAATGAAAAATCAAAAATAAAAAATAATGAAAAAAAAAATGAAAAATGAAAAATTAAAAATAAAAAACGAAAAGTAAAAATTAAAAGTAAAAAATTAAAAATGAAAAGTAAAAAATAAAAAATAAAGAACGAAAACTTAAATATGAAAAATATAAAATGAAATATGAAAAATAAAAAATGAAAAATGAGAAATAAAAAATGAAAACTAACAAATGAAAAATGAAATATGAAAAAAAAAATAAAAATAAAAAATGAAAAGTGAGAAATAAAAAATGAAAAATAAAAAATGAGAAATGAAAAAAAAATTAAAAATAAAAAATTAATAATAAAAAATGAAGAACGAAAAATGAAAAATAAAAAATGAAAAACGAAGAAAGAAAAATGAAATAAAAAACGGAAAATTTAAAATTAACCGGTTGAAATTATAAATAATAGTAAATATTTTTATATTAGCAGAGCCCCTGCAGTTGATTGCTATAAGTGGTACATAGATGAAGCTTTCTGTTTGATTTTAAAAAAGTGCCTTAAAAAATCTTTAATTACTAGATGTTTACACATCTCCCCTGTGATCGGACTCACATGATTTTTTTTATACCGATCGAGACAGAATAACATTCTGATTCGATTTAGCGGAGTCCGTCCGTCTATGTAAACCATATAATCAAACTGCAGGTCGCAAATTTGGATGAAACTTGGTATATATGCTTTCATCGGACAAAGAACGAACCCTTATGAGATCTACTTAACATAGGATCAAAATAAAAATATGGATCTCGGTAAAATTTGGTTTGCCGAAAATAAACACTGTAGAAAAATTCATAGTCATACCCCCCAATAAAGCTGCTAACTGATATTCACTTAAATCTACCAAAAAAGCTAAAATATTGCGCAGATTTTTCTCAAATTTGGTTTGTACATGTTTTTGGAAAAAATAAGTGTTTATAATAAATATGGACAGGATCGGTCCATTTTTCAACTTAGTCCACACACAAATATAACATCCGATATGAAATTTTTCATATCTGCAGGAAAAAAATAAAAATATTTATGGTTATTTTCTATATCCAGTTAATTGGAAATTAAAACCCATCTCTAAGCGTAAGGTAGAGGGTATTTTTAGTGAGTCTAGAACGACTATAAATTTCGTAATTTTTTGTATTATAATCTTTTTTTACTTCAACGAAGGCGCCATATTCTGATTGATTTGTAACAATTTACAACAATTCACAGACACAATCCAGTCAATAATTATACCTGTCTTTATTTTAGGGAGGCAAAAAATCCTCATTTGGGAGCCTATTAGCAAGTCAGTTGGAGAAGCTCTTCTCCGTGTATGTATATGCACTGTCTGTGAGAATTTAAAGGATTTCTTGTCGAATTTGTCAAGCATGAAATAAGTAAAAGCGTAGCTACTGGGCTGTTACATTGATGCATATTTCGGTTGACTTACAACTTAAACACATACAAATATGCGTCTGACTTAATGTTTATTATCCTCATACACATACATAAAAATATGTACGTGTGCCTGTGCAGTAAATAAGAATGCCTTGATGAAGGCACTCATTTGTCGTTTTGTAATATAGAAAATGAGTTTATTATTAAAAATGAACACTTTGTTTGTCTTGCGATGCCATAAGAACGAAGGAAATGAAATGTATGCGTGTAGTTTCGTTTTAATGTCATAAAAATAGTATTTCTTAACGCGTTGTTGATTGTGCTTAAAGTTGCATCTTTGAAAGAATACAAAATGTAATAACAAATATATAAAAAAAAAAGAGAAAAACACCAACCAAACAAAAGAATGTGTTAATGTTATGCCGCCTGTTTCCCCGATTGTGGTTGTCTTGTTGAAATATACCGATTCAACTTACAGTTTTTTCTCGTTCTGTAGTTGATTTATATATAATTGTCAGCATGTACATTTTGATGCTCATAGGGGAATCACTAAGTAATTGGAAACAAATGACAAAAAAAACAAAAAATAAATAAATAAATTTCATGATTTCCATCATGCAGTCATTGTGGAGTATAAATGTGGATAGGAAAAGATAAGTCAAAATATATCAAGTGTTATGATGGTTCATATGAAGAATTAAAATTTTCAATTTTGATTGGATTTCTACAGTGGGTGGGATATAAACAAAATCATCAATAATATCGAATCACAACCGCCAAATAGATATAAATAACATATTTTAAAATGTTTGGTTTTAGATGAAATTCAATACTTCATGATTATTATTTATCTCTCAAAATTTTGTAACTGTAACAAGTGAGAAAATTAAAGTTGACAAGAACCGACTGCACAACACCCTATACCATGCATTTCGAGAGAGCGTTTAGGATCCAACTATGCTGTGGCATTAACTGGATATGGAAAATAACCATAACCCAAATTTTAGTGCTATTGTTATTAATTAATATGTGATGCTATTTTTATATGAGGACTTGGTCAAATGAAATGGACTGGTCATGACCATATTTAGTAGTCACTTATATAAACCAAATTTGACAACAAAATTTATGCACTATTTCCGTTTTTTGAAAGATTTATATGCGGACTATAATAGACACATAGTTAAATCGTCATATATGGTAATCTGGACCTTATGACCAATTTTGTCGGTCTGATAGGAGTTATTTGTAGAGCTCATACAAATGTATGTAAATATTCACTTCATAGATGTTTGACTTCATTTAAAAAAAATTTCCAAAATACATGCTATATATTTTGAAGTTAGTTATACCGATCGATTACTCTGCTGATATATTAAACTATGGAGTAGGCTAACTACTACTCGAAAAAGATCATCCACTTTCCACTCAAATGTATGAAAATATGATCTGTGTTTGTTTGATACCTATTTACAAAAAAATTTTCATGAACACTTGGAAAAGGCTCCTAGTATTTTAATCTGAATATATGTAGAGAATGTGTTTGCAAATTTCAAAACATTTCGACAAAAATGTTGGCGTGTGGGAACAAATACTCGAAAAAGATCGGAAATTTTGCAAAAAATTTAAAAAAAATAGAAACTTTGTTTTTTAATTTTTTCACTGTCTGTAATTTACTATATTCACAGATTACTCATAAAAAATTACTCATAAAAAATTTTAAACCATTCCGCCAAAATTGTGGCGCCGGTATATCACTAGTCGACTGATATTTGCCACTATCTATACAAATGTATGAAAATGTGCTCTTGTTTGAAGTTTGATGATATTTTCCAGAATATTTTCCACAATGATGTAATAAAAAATTATATTCGGTAGAGCTGTGTACATAAAGAAAACACTTTCTTCAAGTTTGGAGGAACTACTACTCGACAAAAAACAGAAACTAAAAAAAAAATTTTTCAAAAAAAAAATTTTTTTTCTCACTGCCCATAATTGACCTTATTGACAGATGACTCATGTAAAAAATTAAGTCGTTCCGAATAAAATTGTGCTCTGGGCCAACAACCACTCGAAAAAGATCAGCCACTTTCTATACAAATGTGTGAAAATTTGCTCTTATTTCAAGTTTGATGTAAGATGTTGCTAAAATTTTTTACTATTTGTAGTTGCAAATATATCGAGATAATCTTCTTAAAATTTCAAGTATTCCAACAATAATTGTGTTGTTGGTCAACTACTACTCGAAATAGCTCGACCACTTTCCATACAAATATATGAAAAAATTCACTTCATGCAAGTTTGACATCGATTTACAAAAAATATTTGAGCGACACATGGTACAAATTTCTGTTTTTTATACCCTATACCACTATGTGGTTTGGGTATAATGACTTTGTGCTGCTGTTTGTAACTACCAAAAACATTTGACCTAGACCCATCTTTTATTATACCGATCGACTCAGAATCACTTTCTGATTCGATTTAACGATGTCCGTCCGTCCGTCCGTCCGTCTGTGTGTCCATGTAAAGCTTGTAATCAAACTGCAGGTCGCAAGTATGAATATATTTGGATGAAATTTGGTACATAAGCTTTCATCGGCCATGGGATGAACGCTATTGAAATTGGTGAGAATCGGTTCATGTTCAGACCTAGCCCCCATACAAATGACCCCTATAAAATCGACATAAATTGACATAAGATCCAAATTGTCGTATAGATTGGGTTTGTATGTGTTTATTACATCCATTAATGAATAGTCCAAAAAAGGTCCCTATGGGACAACTCTTGGTCATAGGCCCCATATAGAGCTGCTTCCCGATCTTCACTTAAAACAAAAGTATTGCACTGATTCATCTCAAATTTTGTTTATATATATTTTCTCAAAAAAAAAAAGAAACTTTACCAACCATGGTCAGGATCGGTCCATTTTTGGACCTAGTCCCCATATAGACATAGCACCCGATATGGACATTTTCATATCTGCAGCCAAAAAAGTTTATAAAAATGCCACTCACATTTGGTTTATGCTTATTTTCTATATCCAATTAGTTGGGCCTAAGAGATAGGGTCTCTAAACGCATGGTATAGGGTATCGTATAGTCGGTCTGGACCGACTATAATTTTCTTACTTGTTATAGTTGGAAATATGAGTACATTAGGTACACCAAATTTCAAAGTACTATGGTCATAATTGCGGCTCGGACGAATTACTATTCGTAAAAGATCAGACAACTTACACAAAAAGTGTGAAATTTAATCTTATTTCATGTTTGCGATAAATTTACAGAAAATTTTTCATAATGACTTCCTAAAAGTTTTAATTTTTAGAGTTGTTATTGAATTTTTTTTTTTTAAATTTCAAACCTTTCCGACAATAATTGTAGGGTGGACGAACTACTACTCGAAAAAGCTCGACCACTTTCCATACAAATGTGTGAAGACATTCACTCCATGGAAGTCGGACATCACTTTACAAGAAATTTTCCAAAAATAAATGGTAAAAATTAATACAAATTGTAGTCTATCATATCAATAGATTATTTTCTTAAAATATTGAAACATATTATTTTTAATTTTTTTATTTTTCATTTTTTATTTTTAATTTTTTATTTTTAATTTATTATTTATTTTTAATTTTTTTTTTTTAATTTTTTTCTTTTCCTTTTTCAGTTTTTATTTTTTATTTTTAATTCTTTTTTTTTTATTTTTAATTTTTTATTTTCCATTTTTTATTTTTCATTTTTCATTTTTCATTTGTTATTTTTTATTTTTCATTTTTCATTTTTTATTTTTCATTTTTCATTTTTTATTTTTCAAATTTAATTTTTTCATTTTTTATTTTTCATTTTTATATTTCATTTTTTATTTTTATTTTCCATTTTTTATTTTTCTTTTTTTATTTTTCATTTTTTATTTTTTATATTTCATTTTTCATTTTTTATTTTTCATTTTTCATTTTTTAATTTTTCATTTTTCATTTTCCATTTTTTATTTTTAATTTTTCATATTTAATTTTTTCATGTTTTATTTTTCATTTTTCATTTTTATATTTCATTTTTTATTTTTATTTTTAATTTTCCATTTTTTATTTTTCTTTTTTATTTTTCACTTTTAATTTTTTGTTGTTCATTTTTAATTTTTTATTTTCATTTTTAATTTTTTTTTATTTTTCATAATTTTTTCACCAATACAATCATAACTTACGCCGATTTTGTCCTTCTTACGTCTTACGCTGTTTTTGTGATTGAAATGCGAAAAAGATTTTTTTTTGCGCGTATAAAATTTTTTTTCCATGTTGAACATTTTTCATGTTTTCATGCCACTGTACCCTTATATTTGAGAATATTTCCACCAAAATTGGCCTTCTAAGGCAGCAAGAAATATCTAAAAAGTTACAACTTTGCTCATTACGACTGAAGATTTATAAGGCGACAAGATTTCCCTTTTTTTATTTCCTATTCACAAGCATTAACCAGCAACAGCAATTCGAAGACAGCCACAGAAAAACCGAACTCGAACAACCAACATACGTTCAAACATTAAAATAAAGCTCAAAGCAATGCGACATCAATGTAGGAAAAAATAAAATTTATGATGAAAATTTCATTGACAATTGTCAGGCTGCAATACGAGCAGCCAGCAAGTTGTTGCCACTCAGGCTGTTTGAAGTTGTCTCCAACTGCAAGAAGTGACAAGAAGGAAGGCATTTAAGGGCTCTATTTTGGAAGTAAAAACACGTGTATTGTGTTACTCACTCCCCAAACATAAATAACAAATCTTTTTGCTTTCCTTAACACCCCACCGAACATTGCCTTACAAAAAATATAAAAAAAATAAATACATACAAGAATTGTATCTATTGCCTTTGATGATAATGTTTATAATAAGTTTATTTAAGTTACATAAAGACACAATCTTTTGCAGGAGAAAGTCTTCGAAAAGGGTAATGGGGGATAGAGGGCTTTGCTTATAATTTGAAAGTAAAGTAAAGCATTTGTAATGCAGAACAGCATTTTCCCGTCACATTACATTAGAACAAACACTTTGTCATTGATTTGTTTAAGCAGCACAGAAGGATGATATAAAATTGAGGGATAATTTTTACCATCCGCAAACAACAACACAACACTACTGTGGGCTGTGTGTTTGTGTGTGTATTTATGTAACAACTGCATTTTCCCTACAGAAGAAGATTATTTATTTTACAAGATGTGACATTGGAAATTATAACAAATGAAAATATAAAAAAAAAGCGAAAATTTATGCCGGATGTTTTTGGTTTTGAAATTGGAGCTCATTAGTGCATGTTAAGTATATTTTTTGAGGAATGTCAAGAGATTTTCTTTTTACATCTTTACAAAACTAATAGAAAACAAATTGTTAAGCACGAATGACATTAAATTGAATTTAATGCTACTAAGATTATATTTTTTATGTTTTGTAAACAAATAGAACCCTCATTATCATTAAAAATCATTAATACACATAAATTAATTTTGAAATTTTATTTGAAATTTAGTGATTGTGGCTAATTAGAAAACAACATTTTTTGAAACAGATTCAGGTGTCGGTTCAAACAAATTGTAATTATAGCGATGGCAATAAATTATTATCTGTCATAAAAGTTTAGCTACAATGGATACGACAGACGATAACCACACAAAAGGAGATATTATTGCTGAAGAGAAAATCTATAGAGAAATTCTCAGATTCAAAGAATATTTCTCATAAAAATCTGAGTCTATGTTGCTATAGAAAAATTCTCACAATATGAGACTATTTTGCTATAGAAAAATTGTCAGAATCTGCGACTATTTTCCTATAGACAAATTTTCCTATTTTTCTACAGAAAAATTGTCAGAATCTGAGACTATTTTGCTACAGAAAAATTGTCAGATTCTGAGACTATTTTCCTACAGAAAAATTGTCAGAATATGAGACTATTTTCCTATAGATAAATTTTCCTATTTTTCTATACAAAAATTGTCAGAATCTGTGACTATTTTCCTATAGAAAAATTGCCAGAATCTGAGACTATTCTGCTATAGAAAAATTGTCAGAATATGAGACTATTTTCCTATAGATAAATTTTCCTATTTTTCTATAGAAAAGTTGTCAGAATCTGAGACTATTTTGCTACAGAAAAATTGTCAGATTCTGAGACTATTTCCTAAAGAAAAGTTGTCAGAATATGAGACTATTTTCCTATAGATAAATATTCCTATTTTTCTACAGAAAAATTGTCAGAATCTGAGACTATTTTGCTACAGAGAAATTGTCAGATTCTGAGACTATTTTCCTATAGAAAAATTGTCAGAATATGAGACTATTTTCCTATAGATAAATTTTCCTATTATTCTATAGAAAAATTGTCAGAATCTGAGACTATTTTCCTATAGAAAAATTGTCAGAATATGAGACTATTTTCCTGTACACAAATTTTCCTATTTTTCTATAGAAAAATTCTCAGAATCTGAGGCTATTTTGCTACAGAAAAATTCTCAGAATCTGAGACTATTTTCCTATAGACAAATTTTCACATTTTTCTATAGAAAAATTCCCAGAATCTAAGACTATTTTGCTATAGAAAAATTCTCAGAATCTGAGGCTATTTTGCTGAAATAAATTCTTAGAATCTGAGACTAGTTTGCAATAGACAAATTTTTCTATAGAAAAATTCCCAGAATCTGAGACTATTTTGATATAGACAAATTCTCAGAATCTGAGACTATTTTGATATAGACAAATTCTCGGAATCTGAGACTATTTTCCTGTAGACAAATTTTCCCATTTTTCTATAGAAAAATTCTCAGAATCTGAGACTATTTTGCTATAGAGAAATTCTCAGAATCTGAGACTATTTTGCTATAGAAAAATTCTCAGAATCTGAGACTATTTTCCTATAGACAAATTTTTCTATTTTTCTATAGAAAAATTCTCAGAATCTGAGGCTATTTTGTTAAAAAAAATTCTCAAAATCTGAGACTATTTTGCAATAGACAAATTTTGCTGTAGAAAAATTTTCAGAATCTGAGACTATTTTGATATAGACAAATTCTCAGAATCTGAGACTATTTTGCTATAGAAAAAATCTCTGAATCTGAGACTATTTTGCTATAGAAAAATTCTCAGAATCTGAGACTATTTTCCTGTAGACAAATTTTCCTATTTTTCTATAGCAAAATTCTCAGAATCTGAGGCTATTTTGCTGAAAAAAATTCTTAGAATCAGAAACTATTTTGCAATAGACAAATTTTCCTATTTTTCTATAGAAAAATTCTCAGAATCTGAGACTATTTTGATATAGAAAAATTCTCAAAGTCTGAGACTATTTTGCTATAGAGAAATTCCCAGAATCTGATACTATTTTCCTATAGACAAATTTTCCTATTTTTCTATAGAAAAATTCTCAGAATCTGAGACTATTTTGCAATAGACAAATTTTCCTATTTTTCTATAAAAAATTCTCAGAATCTGAGATTATTTTGATATATACAAATTTTCAGAATCTGAGACTATTTTGCTATAGAAAAATTCTCAGAATCTGAGACTATTTTCCTGTAGACAAATTCTCCTATTTTTCTATAAAAAATTCTCAGAATCTGAGACTATTTTCCAATAGACAAATTTTCACATTTTTCTATAGAAAAATTCTCAGAATCTGAGACTATTTTGCTATAGAAAAATTCTCAGAATCTGAGATTATTTTCCTATAGACAAATTTTTCTATTTTTCTATAGAAAAATTCTCAGAATCTGAGACTATTTTGCAATAGACAAATTTTCCTGTAGAAAAATTTTCAGAATCTGAGACTATTTTGATATAGACAAATTCTCAGAATCTGAGACTATTTTGCTATAGAAAAATTCTCAGAATCTGAGACTATTTTGCTATTGAAAAATTCTCAGAATCTGAGACTATTTTCCAGTAGACAAATTTTCCTATTTTTCTATAGCAAAATTCTCAGAATCTGAGGCTATTTTGCTGAAAAAAATTCTTAGAATCAGAGACTATTTTGCAATAGACAAATTTTCCTATTTTGCTATAGAAAAATTGTCAGAATCTGAGAATATTTTCCTATAGATAAATTTGTCAGAATATCAGACTATTTTCCTATAGATAAATTTTCCTATTTTTCTATAGAAAAATTGTCAGAATCTGAGACTATTTTCCTATAGAAAAATTGCCAGAATCTGAGACTATTTGGCTATAGAAAAATTGTCAGATTCTGAGACTATTTTCCTATAGAAAAATTGCCAGAATCTGATACTATTTTGCTACAGAAAAATTGTCAGATTCTGAGACTATTTTCCTATAGATAAATTTTCCTATTTTTCTATAGAAAAATTGTCAGAATCTGAGACTATTTTCCTATAGAAAAATTGCCAGAATCTGAGACTATTTTGCTACAGAAAAATTGTCAGATTCTGAGACTATTTTCCTACAGAAAAATTGTCAGATTCTGAGACTATTTTCCTATAGATAAATTTTCCTATTTTTCTATAGAAAAATTGTCAGAATCTGAGACTATTTTGCTACAGAAAAATTGTCAGATTCTGAGACTATTTTCCTATAGATAAATTTTCCTATTTTTCTATAGAAAAATTGCCAGAATCTGATACTATTTTGCTACAGAAAAATTGTCAGATTCTGAGACTATTTTCCTATAGATAAATTTTCCTATTTTTCTATAGAAAAATTGTCAGAATCTGAGACTATTTTCCTATAGAAAAATTGCCAGAATCTGAGACTATTTTGCTACAGAAAAATTGTCAGATTCTGAGACTATTTTCCTACAGAAAAATTGTCAGAATCTGAGACTATTTTCCTATAGATAAATTTGTCAGAATATCAGACTATTTTCCTATAGATAAATTTTCCTATTTTTCTATAGAAAAATTGTCAGAATCTGAGACTATTTTCCTATAGAAAAATTGCCAGAATCTGATACTATTTTGCTACAGAAAAATTGTCAGATTCTGAGACTATTTTCCTATAGATAAATTTTCCTATTTTTCTATAGAAAAATTGTCAGAATCTGAGACTATTTTCCTATAGAAAAATTGCCAGAATCTGAGACTATTTTGCTACAGAAAAATTGTCAGATTCTGAGACTATTTTCCTACAGAAAAATTGTCAGAATATGAGACTATTTTCCTATAGATAAATTTTCCTATTTTTCTATAAAAAATTGTCAGAATCTGAGACTATTTTGCTATAGAGAAATTCTCAGAATCTGAGACTATTTTCCTATAGAAAAATTCTCAGAATCTGAGACTATTTTCATTTAGACAAATTTTCCTATTTTTCTATAGAAAAATTCTCAGAATTTGGGGCTATTTTGCTGAAAAAAATTCTCAGAATCTGAGACAATTTTGCAATAGACAAATTTTCCTATTTATCTATAGGAAAATTCTCAGAATCTGGGACTATTATGATATAGACAAATTCTCTGAATCTGCGACTATTTTGCTATAGAAAAATTCTCAGAATCTGATACTATTTTCTATAGAAAAATTCTCAGAATCTGAGACTATTTTGCAAAAGACAAATTTTCATATTTTTCTATAGAAAAATTCTCAGAATCTGAGGCTATTTTGCTGAAAAAAATCTCAGAATCTGAGACTATTTTGCAATAGACAAATTCTCAGACAAATTTTCCTATTTTTCTATAGAAAAATTTTCAGAATCTGAGACTATTTTGCAATAAAAAAATTTTTCTATTTTTCTATAGAAAAATTTCCAGAATCTGAGACTACTTTTCCACAGAATCCATTAGAATATGGAACTATTACTCTACTATGACTCTGAGAACAATTCTCAGATTCGGAGAGTATTTTTCTGTAGAAAAATCTGAGACCACTTTTTTATAGAAATAATCTCAGAATCTGAGACTATTTTTATACAATTCTCAGAATCCATTCAGAATATAAAGAAAAGTTTTCAGAAAATAAAAGTATTTTTGTATAGAAAAATTCTCAGAATATTAACCTATTTTCCTAAAGAACAATTCTCAGAATCTCAAGGACTATTCTATAAAACAGTTCTTAGAATCTCAGTCTATTTATCTATAGAAAAATTTGCACAATCTGACACTATCTATATATATAAAATTGAATGTGTGTTTGTTTATTTGTTTGTTTGTGTGTACCTTATAGGAGACCAAACCTCTGGACCGATCTTCCTGAAATTTTCACACCATTTAACTGGGACTCTGGCATGATTAATAGGGTACTTTTTTTTTGACCACGCCCACTTTTACGCCCACTTTTTTAAAATTATGTAATTGCTCCCATATAGTTTTTAACAGATTTACTTCAAATTGTATACACATTATACTCCAGGCGAGGTAGAAATAAACATTTCTTACGCCACGCCCCCTTTCACGCCCCTTTTCACGCCAAATTTTGTTTGAAAGTTTTAAACTTTTTTTTCTCTGTACAAATTTGTTCCTTCCAACGGATTTTTTTATTTGGTAGTATATTGCTCTTAATACCATATAACTATGAACCACGCCCATTTCACCGCCCCCTTTTTTTTTACATATACCACTAAAAATGTTTGCTATACAAAATAATTTTTTTGTAATATGTATTTATCTAAAGTTTTATACACTTTTTATCTACAGGTAAGGTAGCCATACATTCTTTTATTACCAAGTCCCCCTTTTTCGCCCCATTTTACCTTAAATCATAATTATTCTGCTTTCAATCTATCTATATATATAAAAATGAATGTGTGTTTGTTTGTGCTTTATAGGAGGCCAAACCAAAGAACCGATCTTCCTGAAATTTTCAGAGCGTGTTACTGTGACTCTGGAAGGAATAATATGCTATATAAATTTTTGATTGGACAAAGGGGCGGTGCCACGCCCATATAACCCAAAATTTGAAAAAGTCATATCACGGGAATTTTTTTACCTACAGCAGTCATATTTGGTACATATGGTATTAGCATGAATAGAAATACATACAAGAAGAAAAGTGGGCGGGACCACGCCCCTTTTTAGAAAAATAAAAAATCGTAATAACTTCTAAACTACTGGAAGGATCGTCATGAAATTTTCACAAAAGGATATTTTTGCGAAAACGTTGATGCATTTGATTGTAACGAATGATCTCCGGAACCATAAGAGCTGTCGAGGTAGGATTTCCAGCATAGGTTCGGTTCGAGCTCTTCTGTGTTTTTTTTTTTAGTTTTAACCCTCTAGCTGGCGTTGGGGTCAAGTTAAAAACAAAAATTTTTACTTTCAGCGCGATTTGACTGCAATTCAGAATGAACGTATGTTTCGTCATAAGAAATTTTTGTATGTATAAATGGACCCGATAGGTGGCGCTGGGTAAAGTTATTTCGAATATTCTTATTTATGGTGTGATTTTAATGAAACTAAGAATGTACATATATGTATGTTAGAAACATTTTTTTATTGGACCCGGTAGATGGCGCTGTCGTTCGAAAAATAATGAGTTGTCAAATTTATATAAATTTTAATAAATAAACTCACAAACGTTTTTATATATAAATATTCTAACGAAAAAGAAGGAAAAAGCCGCTACATTATTGCATGGTGGCCGCACAGCTCATTCAGCACTCAAATCACCGTTAAACGTACAAAAAAATGAGAATGCCGTCTGTAATATCAAAAAACATTCCGGTATGGCAAAAGTTCTGCAAAAATTCAGTATTTTTATTTGGGATGAATGTACCATGGCTCACAAACATTGTGATTTGATTTGATAAAAGATTTGAAAGGCAATGAAAGATTTTTTGGTGAAGCTCTCATTTTATTATCTGGAGATCTTCGTAACACATTTTATATAGGTATATACAGATTCAAACTAAAATAAAAATTCATTGAGGGCAAAACAACGTTTGCCGGGTCCAGCTAGTTTTTGTATAAAATAATTTCCAGAATCTAAGATAATAAAATCTGACACTATTTTTCTATCCCAGTTTCAGAGATTTTTCTATAGAACACTTTTTCTCTAGAACAATTCTCAGAATCTGAGACTATTTTTCTATAGAACACTTTTCTTAGAATCTGAAACACAACTATCTTTCAGTAAAAAATTCCAAGAGTCTGGGAGTATTTTTCTGTAGAATAACTCTCAGAAACTGAGATATTTTGCTATAAAAAAATTGTCAGAATCTGAGACTGATGTGCTACAGAAAAAACCGCAAAGCCTCACATTATTTTTCTGTAGAAAAATTCTTAGTATCTCACACTATTTTTCAATAGAAAAATTCTCAGAATGTGAGACTATTTTTCCGTGGAAAAATTTTCAGAATCTGAAACCATTTTTCTATAGAAAAGTTATAAAAATCTCTGACTGTTTTTTGTAGAACAATTCTAAGAATCTAATACTATTTTCTATAGAACAGTTCTTAGAATCTGAGATTTATCTATAGAAAAATTCTCAGAATTTGACACTATTTTTCTATAAAAAAATTCTTCAGAATCTGAAATTCTCGAACTCTGAAACTGATTTTCTGTAGAAACATTCTCAAAATCTGAGAATTTCTTTCAATAGTAAAATTCCAAGAACCGAAGGCTATTCTTTTACGAAAATTTTTTAGAATCTAAGTATATTTTTCATTAGAAAATATCTCAGAATAAGAGACTATTTTTCTGTAGAACAATTCTCAGAATATAAGACTATTTTCTATATAACAGTTATTAGAATCTGAGACTATTTATCTATACAAAAATTCTCAGAATCTAATACTATTTTTTCAATAAAAAAAAATGTTCAGAATCTGAGATAATTTTTATAAAATAAAATCTGAAAATCTGAGAATGTTCTTCTGTAGATATAATTTCCGGATCTTACACTATCTTTCTATAGAAAAATAAAAATCGAAGGCTATTCTTCTATGAAAATTTTTTCAGATTCTATATATATTTTTCATTAGAAAAAATCTCAGTATCTGAGACTATTTTTCTATAGAACAATTCTCAGTATCTAAGACTATTTTCTATAGGTCAGTTCTTAGAACCTGAGACTATTTATCTATAGAAAAATTGTCAGAATCTAATACTATTTTTTTATAAACTGTTCTTCTGTAGAAACATTTTCAGGCTCTGAAACTATTTTTCTATAGAAAAATTCTAAGAATCGAAGACTATTCTTTTATGAAAATTTTTTTAGATTTTATGTACATTTTTCAGTAGAAATATTTTAGAGTATGAGATTATTTTTCTACAGGAAAATTTTCAGAAGCTAACAAATATTCACAGCATCTGAGACGGCCATTTCATAGATATATTTATAAGCATATTCAGAACCTGATACTATTTTTCCAAAAAAAAAATCTGAATCTGACAAGTTGCTAAAGCTGTTTTTCTATTCAAAGACTTTAAGCATCTTAAGTGTTTTTTCTTTAAAGAAAAATATATAGAACATGAAGCTGTTTCACTATACATAATTTTTTAGAATATGCAATAATTTTTTTTTTTTTTTAATTTTTAGAATCGGAGAATGTGTTTCCCTACACAAATTCGGAACGTCTTAGTTTTCACAATCTAAGTTCTTAAATAACTCTAAAACAAAGACTTAAAAATAAAAATAAGTTTTTATACTAAAGAAAAATTTTCGTTAACGGGTTATAAAGGAAATCTCCTTTGGCTTATCTGTAACCTCAGGATGAAAGATGGATTGAAATACTTAGCAAAGCTAAAACTTATTTTGCTGTTCCCTGGTAAATTTCAGTCAATGAGACATATAATAATGGAGAAACCTCATTTTAAAAAAATACTTGTAAATAATGATATCCCCTAAACCACTGAGGGTCTAGATCAATATTTTATAAATTGATTAAAAATTTTTACATATTGTTATACAATCTGTTATACTCCTAATCTTATCTCGAGAAAATTTTTTGTCCAAATATAGCAGATATTGTATTTTAATTTACAAAAGACTTTCATATACTATCCACCTTATTACAAATATTTTTTTTTGTTGCTGGTTTTTTTTTTTTTTTTTTTGGCTTCTCAGAGGCTCATTTAGTGATTTGTGTTAATTTGACACAATAGGGGGTCCAATGAAACGATCACCTTCGGTCCTAAACCACCAACAACACTTACGATAACAACGACAAAAATCATATAAACGTATAAATGTTTTTTTCTTTCGTTCTTTCTTTCTTTATGCCAGATATTTATGAGACCATAAATTGCGATTAATAAAATTTACACAACCTTTTGCTTAGCCGGCCGGCTGCATATTTAGCACATGTGACATTTTATAAGCAACTGTTCATATTCCAGCAAACAACAACAATCAACATATGCATGTGTTGCAATACTTACAATATATGGACATTTAGCTCCAAAAAGATTCAGCTCACACATTTTAAAACCATAAAAATCTTTAAGAACTGCCATTGCAGGCAGCCATCCTTTTTATTCTGTTACTTTTGCTAAAGCTTAATGAGAATTTGTATATATAAATTATCCAAACAATAAGCAACAGATGATGCAAACAAATACCAGCCAACGGAAGACTGTTGATGAAGAATTGTGATTGAAAGTAGTTGAGGTTGGTTGGATAAAATATTTGCGCGGGCGCGCAAACAACAGAACAACTAATTGTCCATATAAAATTTTGTGTTAATATTTATGATTTTATGAGGCATATTTTAACACGATAATGTACTTTTACACTTTTACATACTACACAATAATAATGAATTTGGATTGAAGCTGAAATGAGGTCTATAATTTTTTCTTAAAGCAAACACAATTATAGCGGCAGACTACTCAAAGGAAGATCAAACAAATTTGTCTATTGGTATCAAAATGTTGGTATAATAAACTTATGGCGTTTTCTTTTCTGGCAAAAATGTTACACTTTTTTCCCACTTCGCACTTTTTTTCACTTTTTGTGATCTTTTCTAAAAAAATGTCAACTTGCGAAAGGGTAACGTGTTCTTTTCTAAAAATATTGCACTATAAATATGTGAAAAAGGTGTATTTTTCGCACTCTAAAAAATCAAAGGGGGAGAATAACACGATAAAACAGCTAACATTTGCGTTGTTTATAAATGTGTATTTGTGTGAAGAAACAAAAAATATTGTAATTTTTATTGTTTTGTTTAAAATAAATTATAACTATGGAAAATTTCAATGTTTTTTAAATTTTTATTTTTCATTTTTGGTGTCCAAGAATAAAAATGTCAACAAAATCATTAAAAAGTGTCGCATAGTTGTAATTTTATGTTCTATTCTGACCATTAAAAATGTAACATCTTTAATGTGTGAGGCAAACATTATAAAAATGTAACATTATAAAGTGTATAATTTTTTTTCAGAAAAGAAAACGCCATTAATATAGTCACCACCATTTCTTTGTGATGATCTTCTGAAAACATTAATGGGATCCCCCAGTTTTGTGTTCAAACAATTTGCATTATTCTTTTCGACTCAATACAATTTTATAATTTCCTTAACTATAATATTAAGAGGGTAGGCGATTTCTTGTGACCGATGTTTTGTTCTACCGTTTTATCCCGATTTTGACCAAACGTATATTATTTGAAAGGTATTTCTTTTTAGCCGTTTTGCAGATTTACAGATTTTTAAATTTTTTCCTTTATTTTGAGTAAAATGCATTAAAAATTGCTACTAACACATAAATAAAATTATACAATGCTATGTGTGTGTTTATTAAATTTGTTAATATGTTTGTAATAAAAATGAGTTTGCTTTTTGTGTTGATTTGTGAATTGGCTATAATTGATTAGCATACATTTAAGGTCTTTATTTAATGAAAAAATAAAATTTCCTAGAATTTGCACTCGAATTTCGAGGGCTGGAATCTGCTCGTAAAACTATTTTTTTGCCAACTCAAAATATTTTTTGACTCTAAAATATATGTATGTCTCCATATAAGGTGAAGCACCGAGCCATTATCGCGAAAATAACTGAAATGACAAAATAAAATTATACAGGAAACAGTTTTTTTTTTATATTTATGCTTTATCTTTAAAGACACTAAGAATGTGCACTAGAGCACAACCACACAACTTTCCGTTATGTATGAAAATATTTTTTTCATATCATTTTTGATCAAAAATTAAATTTCTCAATTTTGTATGTTGAACGAGCGGAAATTTTATTTTATTTTTTCCGGATTTTTTGTTGTTGCGCTTAATAAAAAATAAGAGTTATTCCAAACTTTATTGATTTTCGTGGCTGATCTTTTTTAACACCCACGGCAAAGAGCAATTAAACAACAATTTTAATGACATTTATGATTAAGCTGAGACTAGTTTTATATTTGAAAAAAAAAAAAACAATATCTTAGCCTTAATGTGGATTTAAGCTGAAATTGCTTTTACTCTAAATTCGTAATGATACTTTGTACACATATTTTGATAAATGACACAAAATCAAATTCAGAATATATAAAAAAATTACACTTTTCGAAAAAGAGCAAGTAAAATGCGATATTTTTTGCCAGAAAAGAAAACGGCATAATTTTAACATATAATATCTGGAGTATTATGACAGCACGAGTTCTGAAACTACGTACATGTAGTTATTAATCTAATTTGAAGAGTCTCGGAAAAAATGGCCGAAATGGAGCAATGGGCGTGGCACCCACCATACAAAGCAAATATTTAATGTCATAAATCTGCAATACTGTAATAAAGAAAGCATTGGAGTTCAACAGTTATTAATGTGAGTAGTCGCACAAAAATGGGAGGGATCCGATTAGTGGGCGTAGCACCCCCAGACAATGTAAATATTTAATGTCATATATCTGGAATACTGTAATAGTGAAAGCCTTCCAACTTTGTCTGAGTTCATGGGTTATTAATGAGTAGTCGGACAAAAAATGGACTGGATCGGACGGGCATGGCACCACCTATACCAAAAAATATGAAGTACTATGAAAATGACAGTCTTGAAACTTTTGACAAGTACATTAATTACCAATGAGAGAAGTCGTGAAAAATATGGGCGGAATCGCCAAAAACAAAAATTGCTAGAACCGAATAACAAAAATAGCAAAAAAAAAAATTGCCAAAATCAAAAATTGCCAAAATCAAAAAAAAAAAAAAATCCTCAAATCAACAATAGCAAAAAAAAAAAAAACAAAAATCGCCAAGTCAAAAATCGCCAAAACCGAAAATAGCGAAAAAAAAAATCATCAAACACAAAAATCACCTAAATCGAAAATTGACAAAACCAAAAAATCGCAAATAACAAAAATAGCAAAATACGAAACACGCCAATATCCAAAATCACCAAAACCGAAAAACGCGAATAACCAAAATCGCAAAACACAAAAATCGACTAAATTAAAAATCCAGTTTTTGATTAGGGCGTGGCGAAGCGCATCGGGTTACAGATAGTTCACTATAAAAAATTTCCACAATACAAAAATCTTAAATTAATAGAAATTGACTAACTTATTAAGGCTAAGCCCCATAGAAGAGCTTTATATTTTATCAGCTAAAAATATTGTTACCTTTTTCAGTAAATATTTTTTCATTTTTCTATAAAAAAAAAATTTGTTTTCCGAAAAAAATTTTCAACTCAAAAAAAAAAATTTTTTCGCTTGTCTAAATAAAACAAGTAAGAAAATTATAGTTGGTCTAGACCGACTATACGATACCCCATACCATGCGTTTAGAGACCCTATCTCTCAGGCCCAACTAACTGGATATAGAAAATAAGCATAAACCAAATTTAGTGGGATTTTTATTAATTATTTTGGCTGCAGATATGAAAAAGTTCATATCGGATGCTATATCTATACGGGGACTAGGCCCAAAAATGGACCGATCCTGACCATGTTTCCTAAAGTCTCTTGTATTTTTCAATAACATATACAAACAGAATTTGAAAAGAATCTGCGCAATATTGTTGTTTTTTGATAGATTTAAGTGAAAATCGGGAAGCAGCTCTATATGGGGCAATGACTAAGAGCTGTCCCATAGGGATTATTTTTGGACTACTGATTAATGGATGTAATGAACATACACAAACCCAATTTGACTAAGATTTATATGATAATTTGGATCTTATGGCAATTTATGTTGATTTCATAGGGGACATTTGTATGTGAGCTAGGTCTGAACATGGACCAATTCTCACCAATTTCAACAGCCTATGACCTATACAAGCTTATATGCCAAATTTCATCAAAATATGTTCATATTTGCGACCTGCAGTTTGATTACAAACTTTCCATGGACACACACGCGGACGGACGGACGGACATCGTTAAATCGAATCAGATAGTGATTCTGATTCGATCGGTATAATAAAAGATGGGTCTAGGTCAAATATTTTTGTTAGTTACAAACAGCAGCACAAAGTCATTATACCCAAACCACATAGTGGTATAGGGTATAAAAAAATCATTATAAATATTGATTAGAACTCTGAAAAATTTCCATTTTCCATTTTAAAAAATTTTTTAAAACCTTAAAAATTTTGCAGCCTTAAATCTTTTCACTTAATATTGTGGCCACCTTAAAATTTATTTTACAATTATTTTTTAAAATTCTTTTAATTAAAAAGAGGTTTTACTTTAATAATTTTGTATTCACTATAAACAAATTATGTGAGTCCGATCACAGGGGAGATGTGTAAACATCTAGTAATTAAAAATTTTTTATGGCACCTTCTTGAAATCAAATTCTAAAAGCGTCATCAATGTATCACCAATAGCAATCAACTGCAGGGGCTCTGCTAATATAAAAAAATTTATTATTTTTAATTTTTTGTTTTCAACTCTTTATTTTTCATTTTTCATTTTTTATTTTTCATTTTTTATTTTTCATTTTTTATTTTTCATTTTTTATTTTTCATTTTTCATTTTTCAAATTTCTTTTTTAATTTTTCGTTTTTCATTTTTCATCTTTCGTTTTTCGTTTTTCATTTTCCATTTTTATTTTTCATTTATTATTTTTAATTTTTCACTTTTAAATTTTTATTTTTAAATTTATCTTTAATTTTAATTTTATCTTTAATTTTATTTTTAATTTTATCTTTCATTTTTCATTTCTTATTTTTTATTTTTAAATTTTTAAATTTTCATATTTGATTTTTTATTTTTGATTTCAATTTTTTGTTTTCATTTTTCATTTTTTATTTTCATTTTTTTTTTATCATTTTTTATTTTTTAATTTTCATTTTTATTTTTAATTTTTCATTTTTCATTTTTCATTTTTTATTTTTCATTTTTCGTTTTTCATTATTTATTTTTCATTTTTTATTTTTAATTTTTTATTCTTAATTTTTCATTTTTTACGTTTATTTTTTCATTATTTATTTTTAATTTTTTATTTTTAATTTTAAATTTTTTTTAATTTTTTATTTTTTAGTTTTAATTTTTCATTTTCATTTTTAATTTTTAATTTTTAATTTTTAATTTTTAATTTTTAATTTTTAATTTTTAATTTTTAATTTTTAATTTTTAATTTTTAATTTTTAATTTTTAATTTTTAATTTTTAATTATAATTTTTAATTTTTAATTATTAATTTTTAATTATTAATTTTTAATTTTTAATTTTTAATTTTTAATTTTTAATTTTTAATTTTTAATTTTTAATTTTTAATTTTTAATTTTTAATTTTTAATTTTTAATTTTTAATTATTAATTTTTAATTTTTAATTTTTAATTTTTAATTTTTAATTTTTAATTTTTAATTTTTAATTTTTAATTTTTAATTTTTAATTTTTAATTTTTAATTTTTAATTTTTAATTTTTAATTTTTAATTTTTAATTTTTAATTTTTAATTTTTAATTTTTAATTTTTAATTTTTAATTTTTAATTTTTAATTTTTAATTTTTAATTTTTAATTTTTAATTTTTAATTTTTAATTTTTAATTTTTAATTTTTAATTTTTAATTTTTAATTTTTAATTTTTAATTTTTAATTTTTAATTTTTAATTTTTAATTTTTAATTTTTAATTTTTAATTTTTAATTTTTAATTTTTAATTTTTAATTTTTAATTTTTAATTTTTAATTTTTAATTTTTAATTTTTAATTTTTAATTTTTAATTTTTAATTTTTAATTTTTAATTTTTAATTTTTAATTTTTAATATTTAATTTTTAATTTTTAATTTTTAATTTTTAATTTTTAATTTTTAATTTTTAATTTTTAATTTTTAATTTTTAATTTTTAATTTGTAATTTTTAATTATTAATTTTTAATTTTTAATTCTTAATTTTTAATTTTTAACTTTTAATTTTTAATTTTTAATTTTTAATTTTTAATTTTTAATTTTTAATTTTTAATTTTTAATTTTTAATTTTTAATTTTTAATTTTTAATTTTTAATTTTTAATTTTTAATTTTTAATTTTTAATTTTTAATTTTTAATTTTTAATTTTTAATTTTTAATTTTTAATTTTTAATTTTTAATTTTTAATTTTTAATTTTTAATTTTTAATTTTTAATTTTTAATTTTTAATTTTTAATTTTTAATTTTTAATTTTTAATTTTTAATTTTTAATTTTTAATTTTTAATTTTTAATTTTTAATTTTTAATTTTTAATTTTTAATTTTTAATTTTTAATTTTTAATTTTTAATTTTTAATTTTTAATTTTTAATTTTTAATTTTTAATTTTTAATTTTTAATTTTTAATTTTTAATTTTTAATTTTTAATTTTTAATTTTTAATTTTTAATTTTTAATTTTTAATTTTTAATTTTTAATTTTTAATTTTTAATTTTTAATTTTTAATTTTAAATTTTTAATTTTAAATTTTTAATTTTTAATTTTTAATTTTTAATTTTTAATTTTTAATTTTTAATTTTTAATTTTTAATTTTTAATTTTTAATTTTTAACTTTTAATTTCTAATTTTTAATTTTTAATTTTTAATTTTTAATTTTTAATTTTTAATTTTAAATTTTTAATTCTTAATTTTTAATTTTTAATTTTTTAATTTACTTTTTCTGTTTTTAATTTTTTATTTTTCGTTTTTAATTTTTCAATTTTTATTTTCAATTTTCATTTTTATTTTTAATTTTTAATTTTTCTTTTTTCATTACTTATTTTTAATTTTTTCTTTTTCATTTTTTATTTGTCATTTTTAATTTTTTATGTTTCTTTTTTCATTATTTATTTTTATTTTTTATTTATAATTTTTCTTTTTTTAATTTTTATTTTTTAATTTTAATTTTTCATTTTTAATTTTTTATTTTTTATTTTTTAATTTACATTTTCTATTTTTAATTTTTTATTTGTTATTATTCATTTTTCATTTTATATTTTTCAATTTTTATTTTTAATTTTTTATTTGTCGTTTTTAATTTTTTTTATTCTTATTTTTTTTTTTAATTTTTCATTTTTTGTTTTTCATTGTTTATTTTTAATTTTTCATCTTTTATTTTTAATCTTTTATTTTACATTTTTTATTATTTTTATTTTTCATTTTTTATTTTTTATATTTCCTTTTTTATTTTATTTTTCATTTTTCTTTTTATTTTTAATAAATTTTAATTTTTAATTTTTATTTTTCACTTTCCATTTTTCATATTGTATTTTTAATTTTTAATTTTTAATTTTTCCTTTCTGATTTTTAATTTTTTATTTTCCATTTTTTATATTTTATTATTATTTTCCCTTTTCTATTATTAATTTTTTATTTTTAATTTTTTTATTTTTTATTTATTTTTCATTTTTCAGTTTTCATTTTTCATTTTTTCTCTTTCATTTTTCATTTTTAATTTTCCATTTTTTTTTTCATTTTTTATATTTCAACAGCGACAAAAATGTTATTACGTATCATAATTTTTTCACCAAAACAATCATAAGTCATACCGATTATGTCTTACGCTGTTTTTGTGATAGTATTGTGAAATAGAAATTTACCCCCCTGCGCGAACACATCAAAAAGTATTACAAATTAAAAACGTTTTACCTCAAAATAATAAATTTTCAGCTGGAATTGAACAAACGCCATATACGAGTAGACTATCAACAGTAAGTAGGACTAATAAATTTTTAAAATTATTTACCTCATATTTTTTACATATAAAATGTTATTCGTTTTACAATTTTTTTCATCTTACATTTTCACATAAAAAAATTTCGAACTCGAAGTTATAGTTTTTAAAAAATATATCGAAACCGGCATAGGACATTAAAGATTTAGCAAATCTGAATTTACATTCTTTAAAATAAAACAAAATTTGTTGTTATGATAGTTATGATAATTAAGAAACCTCATATGATATTTTTGCATGTTATACTCTGTTGGGATTTTTTTTGCTTATTTCGCCATCATTTAGCTTGATCAGCATTTTTCAGAGTTTTTGCCAAAAAAAAAAAAAAATTGGGTTTTTCAAATGTTTTTGGAAATTTTTTTACAACTTAGTAATTAAATGTATTTTGTACTAATTATTTTAAAAATGTTAACTCTGTAAAATTATTTTGAGTTTGAAAAAAAATCTATTAATGACCTACTTAATAATTATTCAAAAGAACAATTTATGCATTGAAAACAGAGAAAAAATAGAAAAAAATATAGGAAAAATAACACAAAAAAATAAATAATATATAAAAGTGACATAAATAAAGCATTTTTTAATTTTGTTTTTTTTTTAACACTAATTATATTTTGTTTACTTATAAAAGAAAAACAAAATTAAAGATGCTTTATTTTTGTCACTTTTTCTATTTTATTTTATTAATTTATTTATTTATTATTTTTCTAATAGTTTTCCGATATTTATTTTTCTTTTTTCTGTTTTCACTAATTAATATTCATCAATAGCAGCTAGCAAACGCACCAAAATCCCTGTTAGTTTATGAATGCAGCTCGTTAGTAAAAAGAGACAGCTATAAACTAAATTCGTTTTTTTGGAGCTAGTATTATTGAAAAATCTATTAATTATAGCGAACTACTTTAAAGTCTCAAGTTTTTCTCCTTTCACCCACACTTAATTAAATTTTTAATGAGTAAGTCATAAACATATAAAGAAAATGGCTTGCAGTCACTGGAAAAGAACGTGCTGTTGAGCTTCCAGTTATTGTTGTTAATAATCCACACAATTTTCAACTCTTAAAACATTTTAAGTTTTTGGCTAACATCTTAACATTCTCCCAAACAAAATAAATGGCGATATAACTACAAGAAAAAAAAGAGCAAAAAACCTAGCGGGAAAATCCAAACTGAAAGACATGCAAACCGATAAATCATAAATTGAGTTGCACTTTATACGAAAACCATGTATGACAGTCAAAGTTAAGTGGCTGAAAACTCAAATAGAAGGAAAAATTAAATTCTTTCATAGAAGTGGGCAGTTTGTAAAAATGTAAATATAAAAAGGTAATCATTGGCTGGCCATAAGAAGATTTGCCTTTTTCCATTTAAGTTTGATAGAACAGAACAGTTTGAAAAATGTGGTTAAAACAATTTCATTTCATCATACACATTGTGGCCGCCAATATGAATTGAAAAGTATATTGAAATAGTTTATTACACAGAACTATCAAGCCAAAGAAATTCCAAAATCCTTCCAAACTCAAGCGTTGGTTGTCGAACGTATGAACGTGTTAAAGCTAAGAAGGCGAGCTGTTTGCGCATGTCTTCTTAAACCAATTGTAAAAGAAATTTATTTTATTTCATTTCCAGTTACTTGTTACCGTACAAAAAAAAAGCCAAGAATTTAATTTGTTAAGACTCTCTTCTTAACTTTGGAATCTGTTGAATATAGTAAAAGAAAATTGCTCTATAGTTTATGTTGGTTGACTATGGAATAATAGGAACTTGTGTACACAATATGACCGTGCAAAATTTTAATCTTTTGTGGCTGTCCTTTATTTATTTTTTTCTTTAGTTTGTTATTTTGTGATGCGAGGGCGTTTATAGCTGAAAGAACGTTATGTTAAATAATTTCAATTCATTGAAACAGGTCTTTTTGCCAAGACTAGCAATATTGTAGAGATTATTTTTTATTTGGTAAATCAAAGTGTCATTGACTATTGAAATTGGAAAATAGATTTGTTATTTATAGAAATTGCGTTGCATGATGATTGCATGACGATGCACAATGTCTTCTTTTATGAAATTGTAGAAAGATCAGAAGAAAAGAAAATCTACATATGGCAGATACGAATTTTAGTCACCCGATTTGCAAGTTAGTTATGGAGCGTGACTCGTTAAAATATGAAAATACAAACAAGAAACAATTAACTTGGTCCTTTTAGGACGAGTTCTTGGGATGCAAGTTGAACTTAGTTTAGTTAAGTTTAGATGTTTTTAAGAATCATACCATTTAAATTAATTGACGAAGGCCGAGTTTTTGGGATGTCAGTTATTCCCAGTACAATACTTATAAATTTCAAACTACTTGGGTAAGAATGATGTTTTGAATGTGAGTTAAACTTAATTTTGTTAAACTCAATCTTTTTAATACATTAGTTTCAGTTGTCAGCTCAAATTGGTTTAGTCAGTATTCAAACATATTAATTAAGGCCAAGTTTTCGTCATGCCAATTATACTTAGTTTAGTTAAACTCAGCTTTTTTAACAGTTATAACATTTAAACTCCTTGAATAAGGACGAGTTTTTTTTGGATTTCGGTTAAACTTAGATTATTACATTAGTTTTAAGCTATATGATTAAGGCGGAGTTGTTGAGTCGGAAATAAAATTTGTTTAGTTAAACTTAGTTAAGGTAAACATAGTTTAGTTAAACTTAGTCTAATTAAGCTTAGTTTAGTTAAACTTAGTTTAGTTAAACTTAGTTTAGTTAAACTTAGTTAAACTTAGTTTCGCTAAACCTAGTTTAGTTAAACTTAGTTTCGCTAAACCTAGTTTAGTTAAACTTAGTTTAGTTAAACTTAGTTTAGTTAAACTTTGTTTAGTTAACTTGTTGACTTATTTTAGTCAAGTTAGATTTTTAAGTTATATTTTTTGCGCTCATAAACTTAGTTAAACTTAGATTAGGTAAACTTAGTTTATGTAAACTCAGTTTAGTTAAACTTAGTTTAGCTAAACTTAGTTTAGTTAATCTTAGTTTAGTTAAACTTGGTTTAGTTAAACTTAGTTTAGTTAAAATTAGTCCAGTTAGATTTTAAAGTTAAAGTTTTTTGCGGTTATAAATATCAAACTAATCACATTGTGAATAAACTTAGTTTAGTTAAACTTAGATTTTTAACAATTATAATTTTTAAACTAATTAACTAAAGCCAAATTTTTGGATGTGAGTTGAACATAGAATTTTTAAACAAATTAGTTACAAATAATATGACTAAGGACGAGTTTTTGAGTTGTTAGTTCACCATAGTTTAATTAAACTCATGTTTTTTTAAAATAATTATAACAATTAAATTAATTTACTAAGGGCTTGTATTGGAATGTTAGTTAAATTTAGTTTCGTTAGACTCAGTCTTTATAACACAGTAGTTTCAAACATTCAAACATATTGACTAACGCCAAGCTTTCGGCATGTCAGTTATACATATGCCGTTTTCTTTTCTGGCAAAAAATGCCGCATTTTATTTGCACTTTTTTCGAAAAGTATATGTTTTTATATATTCTGTGTCAAGAGCAACCTTATCTTATACATCAATCGAAAGGTTACAAAGTCGAGCCATCGTAAATAGCAAAAAATTGCAGACATTGACTTCTTTCACGTTATAGAATATTTCCTCATTGTTCCCCTATTTTGAATATTTTCACCCTATGACTTCAAAGAGGATAAGAATCAATAATTTTTTGAATTTTATGAACACAGTACTTTGAAACCTTTCGATTGATGTATAAGATAAGGTTGCTCTTAATTCAGAATATATATACAAATACACTTTTCAAAAAAAGTGCAAATAAAATGCGGCATTTTTTGTCAGAAAAGAAAACGGCATTACTTTAATTAAACTCAAATTTTTTGATAATTATAACATTTAAAATACTTGACTAAGGTCGAGTATTTGGGATGTTAGTAACACTTTGCTTAATTAATCATTGAGTTTAATACCGAGTTTTTTGGATGTGTTTTAAACTAAGTTTAATTAAACTCAGACATTAGTTTCCAACTATATGATTAAGGTCGAATTTTTGAGTTAGTTTAATTAAACTCAGATTTTTAACATAAAACCTTCAAACTATTTAACTAAAATGAACTTAACTAAAAAATATTTAATTGACATCCCAAAAAATCGTTATTGTAACTTTAAACTACTGGAATGAATAGTTAATATCTTTAGTTTAAATAAACTAAGTTTGACTCCAAAAACTCTATAAAAAGAAGTTAGTTTATAAAAAATTTAATTAACAAAAATCTGACGTTCATAAGAGAAAAAAAATTCTCGCGATATTAAGATTGGACTTCCATGTTAAACCCGACTATGGTTTTCAACATCTTCCATTACATCATGTTTCTAAACAATTTTTTAACGCATATTTTGGAAATTTTGAGATTCTTTAGTATAAAAACTTACTTTTCACGTGAATATTGTAAAGTGTTACAAGCAAAATGGTAAATTAAATATACCACTGTTTTGTATCATAGGGGGCATCTGAATGGAGAAAGAAATTTTCAATTATATCAGAAAACTGAATATTCATTAAAATTATTTTAATGGAATAATTTGAGTTAAAATAATTTACATTTATTAAACAAAAAGTAATAAAAATAAATATTTGCAATAATTGGATAAACCTGAACTTTTTAATTTACGAAAGAATTGCCTAACAGGTGGCCAATTGAAATGCATTTTTAATACGAAACTTCTTATTTGATTATTTGAAAGAAATATGATTTTTAAAATGATGAACAATTTATCAAAGCCGTAGCTAGTTAGCTGAAAATATCAGAGTTGATTCTTCGGGTAGAAGACAATTTTGGTAACACGCGTCAGTACTGACATAGTGCTGTTATTACAACTACATGATCTTGAGGTTTGGAAAGCGATTTTGGTAGCCTTGAGGGTTATTACTATGACATTCCTAAAGTTTTTGATGTGTAAACATCTACACGCGCAGGGGAGTAAATTTCTATTTTTAAATACAAGCACAAAAATAAAAATAAAAAATGAAAAATCAAAATTAAAAAATTAAAAATGAAAAACGAAAAACGAAAAATTAAAAATGAAAAAAAAAAAAATTAAAAATAAAAAAAAAATAAAAAATGAAAAATGAAAAACGAAAAATGAAAAACGAAAAATAAAAAATGAAAAATTGAAAAGGAAAAATGAAAAATGAAAAATAAAAAATGAAAAATTAAAAATTAAAAACAAAAAATAACAAATGAAATATTAAAGACGAAAAACAAAAAACTAAAAATGAAAAATAAAAAATTAAAAATAAAAAATGAAAAATAAACATGAAAAATGAAGAAAAAAATAATAAAAAAATGAAAAATAAAAAATTAAAAATTAGAAATGAAAAATTTTAACTTAAAAATTAAAAATGAAAAAAAAAATTAAATACGAAAAAGCGAAAAATTAAAAATGAAAAATGAAAAATAAAAAATGAAAAAAAAAAAATAAAAAATGAAAAATTAAATATGAAAAATGAAAAATTAAAATGAAAAATGGAAAAGAAAAAATTAAAAAAAAAAGAAATATAAAAAACGAAAAAAAGGAAAAATAAAAAATGAAAAACAGAAAATTTAAAAAGGAAAAATAAAAAATAAAAACAAAAAATGAAGACAGAAAAATAAAAAATTAAATATAAAAAATAAAAAATAGAAACTTAAAAATGAAAAATGAAAAAATTAGAAAAAAATAGAAAATAAAAATGAAAAACGAAAAATGAAAAATAAGAAACGAAAAATATAAAATTTACCGGTTGAAATAATAAATAATAATAAATATTTTTATATTAACAGAAATATGAAAAATGAAAAATAAAAAATTTAAAATTAAAAATAAAAAATGAAAAATAAAAACTTAAAAATTAAAAATGAAAAATAAAAACTACAAATTAAATAATTAAATTAAAAAAATGAAAAATCAAAATTAAAAAATGAAAAATGAAAAACGAAAAATTAAAAATTAAAAAAAAAAATGAAAAATAAAAAAAATAAAAAATGAAAAACGAAAAATGAAAAACGAAAAATAAAAAATGAAAAATTGAAAAGGAAAAATGAAAAATAAAAAATAAAAAATGAAAAATTAAAAATTAAAAACAAAAAACAAAAAATAACAAATGAAAAATTAAAGACGAAAAACAAAAAATTAGAAATGAAAAATAAAAAATTAAAAATGAAAAATAAACATGAAAAATTAAGAAAAAAAGTAAAAAATTAAAAATAAAAAATAAAAAATTCAAAATGAAAAATATAAGCTTAAAAATTAAAAATGAAAAAAAAATTAAAAATAAAAAAAAAAATTAAAAATGAAAAGCGAAAAATTAAAAATAAAAAATGAAAAATAAAAAAATAATAATAAAAAATGAAAAATTAAATATGAAAAATGAAAATTGAAAAACGAAATAAAAAAAAAACTTAAAAATGAAAAAATGAGAAAGAAAAAATAGAAAATAAAAAATGAAAAATGAAAAACGAAAAATGAAAAACAAGAAACGAAAAATATAAAATTAACCGGTTGAAATAATAAATAATAATAAATATTTTTATATTAGCAGAAATATGAAAAATGAAAAATAAAAAATCTAAAATTAAAAATAAAAAATGAAAAATAAAAACTTAAAAATTAAAAATGAAAAATAAAAAATTAAAAATTAAATATTAAAATTGAAAAATAAAAAATTAAAAGTGAAAAATAAAAAATGAAAAATAAACATGAAAAATTAAAAAAAAAAATAAAAAACGAAAAACGAAAAACAAAAAATTAAAAATAAAAAATGAAAAATAATAACTTAAAAATTAAAAATGAAAAATGAAAAATAAAAAATGAAAAATGAAAAATAAAAAATGAAAAACGAAAAATTAAAAATGAAAAATGAAAAATAAAAAATGGAAAATAAAAAATTAAAAATAAAAAATGAAAAATGAAAAATGGGAAATGAAAAATAAAAACAAAAAATAGAGAAAGAAAAATAAAAAATTTAAAATAAAAAATAGAAAATTAATAATTAAAAATGAAAAAATGAAAAATAAAAAATGTAAAACGAAATATGAAAAATAAAAAACGCAAAATATAAAATTAACCGGTGTAAATAATAAATAATAAAAATATTTTTATAACAGCGGATCCCCTGCAGTTGATTGCTACAAGTGATACATAGATGACGCTTTCCGTTCGATTTTAAAAAAGTTCCATAAAAAAAGCTTTAATTAACAGTTGTTTACACATCTGCCCTGATCGGACTCACATGATTTTTCTTGATTGTTTGCATCAGATATGGACAAAGTTAGCCTTTGCTGGGTCCCGGGACATATTGGGAATCAAGGTAATGAGCAAGCGGATGAACTTGCCAGAAGGGGAGCTTCCACAAAATTAATAGGGCCAGAATCATTTTGTGGAATAGGAAAAGGAGTATGGAAAGGCGTACTCAGGGAACATGAAAATTGTGTTAGACGGACATTTTTCTCGAGCCACTTGGGCTTAAGGCAAACCAAAATTTTGTTGGGTCGCTACAACAAGAAGTGATTTGGATCGACCATTAGATAGTCAAAGAACGGTCTGAGAATACTAACTGGGATTTTAACTGGTAACTTTAGGCTCAGGGAACATCTGAGCAGGTTAGGAATTATAGCAGACCTCATGTGCAGTTTCTGTGATGAGGAAGGCGAATCACCAGAGCACATACTTGGGAACTGTGGAGCGCTAATGCACAAAAGAAAAAAGCACCTGGGTTTCTTCCAAATAATAGGTAGTGACATAAATTTACTAGAACAAGCCAACATCCTCGAATTCCTGAGGGCTCCAGGGTTGGATGAGAGTTTATAGGGATGACCTATTAGCAGAGGGCAGTATAATAGATCACTTCGGTCGCAGTACTTCAAACACCTCTTTACACAATACAATACAATACAATACAATCAGATATGGAAACAATAAATTTATAATAATTATATTAAATTATTTATATTAAAATGCCATTGCGATGTAGTTGCATATTTTTCATATTTTGCTATAAATTTATGTTTTTGCATATTTTCATCAAAATACTCATATAATTAAAAAAACTAGGAGAACAAATAAATTTACAATGAGTTGTATAAACTCACGCTGCATATTTTGCTTTCACAATGCTATTTTATTGAAATTTGAACATAAATATCCATTGGAATAAATAAATGTTAAAGAAAATGTCATTGATTTGCAATTGCATATTTTTGGATATTTTTGCTTATTTTGCTTTATATGCATATTTTCATGAAAATGCTTATGTGGTGAACATTTTTCATAAAAATCCCTCCGTTATATGAAATTTACAACCAAATAACACCGTTTTATTTTTTGCATATTTTGCTCTAAAAGTATGTTCTAGCATATTTCCATCAAAATGCTTATTATTATTATTAGTGAACGTTTTGTAGTTTCATATTTCGCATGTTATTGCATATTTTTATCAAAACTATTAATTAATTAACTTTTTACATAGACGTCAATTCGAATCAATAAATCTATAATATTAATAGGCTAGGCGATTTCTTGTGACTGATATTTTGTTCTACCGTTTTATCCCAATTTTGACCAAATGTACATTATTTGAAAGGTATTTCTCTTTAGCTGTTCACCAGATTTACGGGTTTTTAATTTTTTTCTTTGCTTTTGCGTAAATTGCATTTAAAGTTGCAACTAACACATACATAAAATTATACATACATATGTGTGTCTTTATTAAATTTGTTAATGTGTTTGTTAATGAGTTTGTTTTCTTCATTCACAATAACAATAAACCAAAAAAGTGTTGGTTTGAGAATTGGCTAAGTTAAAAAATAAAATTGCATAGAAATTGCACTCGGATTTCAAGCGCTGGAATCTGATAGTTAACATTAAATGTCATTATTTTAAAGTTGGATATTTCTGATATTTTTGCTTTAAATGCATATTTTTGCACATTTTCATAAAAATGCTTATTTAATGAACTCTTTTCATAAAAATCTATTCGAATAGATAAATTTACAACAATATGACACTTTTGTAAATACATTTTTTTTTTTGCATACTATTGAATATTTTACTAGAAATTCATATTTTTGCACATTTTCATAAAATTGCTTATATATTGAAATTTTTCCATACATCCACAGCTAAAAATTTACAGTAAAACAGCATCGATTTAATTTTGCACATTTTTGAAAAATTTTTTCAAAATCAATGAGGATTGAACTTTCTCTATTAACATCTGTTTGAATCAATAAAATTTTCAGTAGCTTATTTTTGCATATTTTACAAAAATATATATATGAATATTCCTGTTAATATGTTTAATAAAAATGCTTATTTATTGCACTTTTGTGTGCTCAATCTACACACTCTTATTTAGTACAGTGCATTATTTTATTTGTTACAAAGGAAAAAATGACCAAGAAGAATATGTTAAATATGAATAAGATCCCAGAAGAACAAAATCGTAGATTAGGGAGCAGTCTATTTTTCGGCAGCTTGTCATAGCGCTTAAGAAAGGCTGAATACAAAAGTTATTTACTTTCTTTTAAGAAAAACAGATAAGGAAGCAGAAATATTTATATTGATTTTACAATTTGAAACAAGCGTCTTTAATTCACTTACAGTGCTGTGAAAGAATCGAATTTTAGCGGCTGAAAAGTGGCACATCGTGAACAAAAATTGTGTCTTATGCAAGCAGGTTAGCAAGCGATTCTCCTTTAGAAACCTGCTTCTGGTAAGCAACGTTTTTTGCTGGGATATTACTGCAACACAACACGTTCATGAAACTTGTCACCGTAACCTATTGATCGCTTTATGTTAACTAAAAAAAGTATTTGTGTTTCGTTGACGATGTCAAATTTGTTAAGAGTTTTATCAATTTTATTTGTTGAATTGGTCGTGTACATCCGAAGTACATCAAGTTTATTTGTATGTTAAAAGTTAAGAAATCGTCTTTTAATTATTTTTGCAATTTCATATTTTCACACTTTCCCTTTGCTGGAGCAGCCTTCTTGAAATCTACCAATTTTTATTACAGGAAACTCACACTTCCCTATCAAAACAAGTTAAATCAGATACTGGGTACAATTTACAACTTCTTTTTTTCATTTACTGCTCTAGTAAATTGTGTCTTAAACAAAGAAACTGTAGTGCCATTAAAAGTAATTTAGTTGGCAAAATATTTTTATGAGTATTTTTTATTTTTTATTGCCAACAGAAACTTTTATACTTTTAGTGTCAAATTAATGTGTTAAAATTGGCAATTTTATAACAACGTTTTATTAACAAATATGTCTGTAAGTATAAACCATATAATTTTATTTTGTTTTAAATTCCTAACAATACGAGTAGCTACTGGTATAAGTATTTTAAAGTTATCTTCTATAACAATGAGTAAAAACATGACATTGGAGTCCATGTACAAGCAAAGTTAAGATGTCGTTCTAATGATGGCCTGCAGTTTTTCCTATTTCATTTTTAATGTTGCGAATTTTAATTACTCACGCACTCACTACTATATAACAAACCAACATTGTGCTTTAATTATTTTGTTCAAAATCAGCAAACTTCTGGCACTCGTACCTCATCCACATGTATGTACATTGTACACTGTGGATAGACCCCAGGAAAAATATTCTACAGCTTTATTTCAACCCTCCAGCTAGTAATCATAACGATCAACAATTTTCCCCAATTCTACATTAGGCAACATCTCATCTGATGGTCACCCCATGGTGGTTTCTTTTGGAGGCAACTTGGTACACACTCCTATACATACATGCATCTGAACGTTATTTGAGGTGCTCGTAAAGGACTGTGTGTGTGTGTGTGTGTACGAGAGTGTATTAAAGGAGATGCATTATTTTATAGCTAGTAATTTACTAGCTTAGTATAGTGCTAATTAACTTGGACTCCAATAGACTGTGTATACATACATATATACATACATATGTATACGTTATGTAGGTATCAAATTGATAAGAAACTTGAATATTATGTTAAAGTTGGAGAGCTTATGCAGCATCCGAGGTCCATTGTTTAGAGATTGTCTAGCCAGCGGCAGGCAAGAGCAGAGAAAATAGTTGTACTTTCCAAGAATGATAAAACTAAAGATTTCGCCATGTGCATGTTTTCCCATTATTTGACGTAGTAGTGCCTTCGAAAGGGTTACCAAAAATACGTAAATATGAAGTGTACAGTGAGCTAATGGAAGCAAAGCAGCAGTAAAATTCAAATAACAGTAACATACTCGACCTACTCTTGGGTTAACCACCTAAGTAAAGGTGGGCTAAGTAAGCCATCAAATTCCGTAATGGAAACGCTGAAATCGTGTGATGTAATATTTTTAAAATTAGCGAAAATTTGCAAAAACATTTGTTAGAAGTAAAGGACAGTGCAGCAAATGAAGAAGTGAAAAAACTTTATGGATATATGTAGAATGTACCTTAGAATAAGGTTACTAAATGCCGAAGTTGCTCAAAATATTAATAAACGGAAGAGGAAATTTAATAAAATAACAACGTAGAACAATGGCCTTTAAAAATTTGTTCAAATATTGTAAAATCATTTTTATTTAGTGAATCTATAATATTAATAGGCAAGGCGACATCTTGTGACCTATGTATGTGTGTCAGTTTTAATCCTATTTGGACCAAACATCCCTCATTTGAAAGGTATTTCTTTTTAGCTGTCCACCAGTGTGACAGATTTTTATATATTTTTTGGAGTAAATTGCATTCCAAGTTGCAACTCGCACATACATAAAATTATACAATGCTGTGCGTGAATTTATTAAAATTGTTAATGTGTTTGCAAAAAGCACTGCGTTGAATTGAAAAATAATTTTGGACATAAACATAATCCTATAACGACAATAATGACAATAAAAAGTGTTGAATTTTGAATTGACTAAAATTGATTACCAAATCATTAGGGTTTTATAAAATAAATTATTTTATGAAAAAATAAAATTTCCTAGAATTTGCAGTCAAATTTCGAGAGTTGGGATCTACTAGTATAAAATAAATAAATTAACAAATTTATAAAAATTAACTAATTAAAAACATAAATAAAAATTTAGCAATTGTTAAGAACATTACCCCCAAAACTTTCAGTACATATGAATAAACCATGTCTTAGTTCGAATACATAAAAACATGTATCTTACTAATTTTTTAGGCGATGTTAGATATTTAAACGGTTTTAGTGGCCAAAAGAGTATATCTTACAAGGCATATAGAGTTTTTGGAGGGCGCACAAAAAATTAGTAGCGAGTTTCTTAAAAGTATTTGATTTATATTTCCTTTCAAATTTTTTGACTTTGACAACAGCTTTTTTTTAAATTTTCTTTAATAACAAATACACACGTATACATGTTCTTAATGACAATTTTATTTTACATAAAATAAGCTTTTTTTATTTAATTTGGTTAAAAATTAAAAAGTTATTATTATAATTACTTACTCTCATTAAGCTTTCCCCTCTTCAGCGTGCCATTGAAAAGTTTTGCAATAAATAATTCGCACAGTTTTTATAATTTTTATTAATTATGGAAATATATAGATCGTTTCTTTTTTCAGCATAAAATTCTATTTAAAAATAGAAAATTTAATGAAAATTTATAAAATCGTGAAATTCAAATAAACCGAAAAAAGGAAAACTTTTTGAAATATTCTTAAGGAAATCACCATTTAATGCACATAAAAAATTATATATATGTATATCCTTGGAAAGCTTCGTTACAAAAACGTGTAAAAAAATAAACAATTTGACTATGCTGAATCTTTTTTACCCTCCACCTTTATGTTACGTTTACTTTAATATTTGGATTACTTGCAATATTTATAACAAACTAGTATAGCCCAGCACTCGAAATTCGATTCATTCAATTTTTGTCTTCCAATGTTTTTTAATCTATATATATAAAAAATTTGTGGATATTTAAATGAGGTATGTTAATCAATTTAAGCAATTCACAATTCATATATAATTTAAGTCATTCGCACTAACAGGGTGCAACGAATTATTATAAATTTAATTTAATTTAATACATTTTTAACACAGATTAAACATAAATTTTATCATTCTCAGCTTCTCCTCTATATGAACTATAACTATGCCAATTTCACACTCCTCCGTGCCCGCATATTGCTTAAAAAGGGAACTAAAAATCTACCTTTACGTATTAATATATACTAGCAGATACCAGCGCTCGAAATGCGAGTGCAATTTCTAGGAAACCATATTTTTCAACTTAGCCAGTTCATAAACCAACACTTTTTCGGTTTATTTTTATTGCGAATGAAGATAACAAACTCATTAACAAACACATTAACAAATTTAATAAACACACACATAGCATATGTATAATTTTATGTATGTGTTAGTAGCAACTTTAAATGCAATTTACTCAAAGTAAAGGAAAAAATTTAAAAATCTGTAAATCTGGTGAACAGCTAAAAAGAAACACCTTTCAAATAGTATAAGAATGCTCAAAATCGGTATAAAACGGTAGAACAAAACATCGGTAACAAAAAACCGCCTAGCCTATTAATATTATAGATATGTGTAGACCAAATATTTGAAAAAGTAAAAAATTTGATAAACTTAATACTAAATTATTACAACAAACTTACTGAATTTTGAGTATTTTTAGAGGTGTCTCAATATATTACCCTATTTCAAATACAAATCTTCTCGAAATAATGAAAAACAATATTATAATAATTTCACCACATTAATTGTTTATTTTGTGAGTGACCGTGATTTCAACAGAAAGAGAGACAGACCGACAAAGGGACGGATGGACAGACGAACAGAACTAACATCGCTATAACGATTCGAGTTCTTATAGAAATCCAGAATATATATACTTTATGGGGGTCGTAAATTAATTTCTAAATGCGCTACAAACGTAATGACAAATTGATATATACCTAATGCACAGTGGTCTGGAGGATATAAAAAGTAACTAAAAACAACTGAGTTCAAGCGTTCATAAGTACCCGAACCAACCAGAAAACCGTTTTTTTTAGAATAGCACAACATTTAAAAGGTGATTCTGAAATACTTATGATATATATGTGAGGAACTGAATAAGTTTCCTAATCTACGATAGGTTGTGTTATCAACTTCCTTAGATAAAATAATTTTTGTTGATTCTTTTATGTTTTTGATGTGCAAACATCTATTTGCATTTCACAATCACAAAAATAGCGTAACATGTAGGACGTAAGACAAATTCGGTGTGACTTATGATTGCCTTGGTGAAAAATATGATATGCAATAACCTGTTTAAACAAGAGAAATGAAAAATAAAAGATGAAGAATGAAAATGAAAAACGAAAAATAAAAAATGAAAAATGAAAAATAAAAAATGAAAAATAAAAATTAAAAATTAAAAATGAAACATGAAAAATAAAAAATGAAACATTAATAATGAAAAATAAAAAATAAAAAATGAAAAACAAAAGATGAAATATAAAAAATAAAAAATGAAACATGAAAAATAAAAATAAAAAATGAAAAATAAAAAATAAAAAATGAAAAATGAAAAATAAAAAATAAAAAATGAAAAATGAAAAACAAAAGATGAAATATAAAAAATAAAAAATGAAACATCCTATGGGCGATAAAAGCTAAGATACCAAATTTCATAAACATATATTCATATTTGCGACCTGCAGTTTGATTAAAAAGTTTACATGGACACACAGACGGACGGACGGACGGATGGACGGACGAACATCGTTAATTCAAATCAGTTAGTGATACTTATTCGATCGGTATAATAAAAGCAGCAGCATAAAGTCATTGTACCCAAACCACATAATGAAAAATAAAAAATAAAAAACGAAAAATTAAAAATGAAAAATGAAAGACAAAAAATGAGAAATAAAAAATTAAAAATGAAAAATAAAAAAATAAAAATGAAAAATAAAAAATAAAAAATGAAAAATGAAAAATGAAAGATGAAAGATGAAAAACGAAAAATGAAAAATAAAAAATGAAAAAGAACAAGTAAGAAAATTATAGTCGGTCTAGACCAACTATACGATACCATATACCATGCGTTTAGAAACCCTATCTCTTAGGCCCAACTAACTGGACATAGAAAATAAGCAAAAACCAAATTTGAGTGGGATTTTTATTAATTTTTTTGGCTGCAGATATGAAAAAGTTCATATCGGATGCTATATCTATATGGGGACTAGGTCCAAAAATGGACCGATCCTGTTCATGTTTGGAAAAGTCTTTTGTATTTTGCAAATATATATACAAACCAAATCTGAGAAGAATCAGTGCAATATTTTTGTTTTTTAATAGATTTAAGTGAAGATCGGGAAGCAGCCCTATATGGGGCCAAAGGGATCATTTTTGGATTACTCATTAATGGACGTAATGAACGCATACAAAACCCAATTTGAGTAAGATCTATATGACAATTTGGATCTTATGGCAATTTATGTCGATTTCATAGGGCTAATTTGTATGGGGGCTAGTTCTGAACATGGACCGATTCTCACCAATTTCAATAGCGTTCATCCCATGGCCGATAAAAGCTTATATAACAAATTTCATCAAAATATATTCATATTTGCGACCTGCAGTTTAATTACAAGGTTTACATGGACACACAGACGGACGGACGGACGGACGGACGGACGGACGGACGGACGGACATTGTTAAATCAACTCAAAAAGTGATTCTGATTCGATCGGTATAATTAAAGATGGGTCTAGGTCAAATATTTTTGGTTGTTACAAACAGCAGCACAAAGTCATTATACCCAAACCACATAGTGGTATAGGGTATAAAAATAAAAAATTAAAAATAGCAGATCCCCTGCAGCTGATTGCTATAAGTGATATATAGATGACGCATGCTATTCGATCTTAAAAAAGTGCCATAAAAAAATCTTTAATTACAAGATATTTACACGTCTCCCCTGTTATGGGATCACATGTTTTTTTTTTAAATAAGATATTAATAATTTTTTCAAAGATTGTTTGAGATAAAAATAGTTTTTGAAGCAAGAAAATTTTTTGAAAAAGAATTTGAAGTATAAAAAAAAACTATCAGATAAGTGAACTAATCAATAAGGAAAGGAATTCCATCCATACATATGTATGTTTTACTCGATAGTCTATTCATGATATGGACTGATATATATCCAAATCAAAAATTGTACAATAAAATGCCATCGATTTTCTATTGCATATTTATTACTTATTTGGCTTTAAATGCATGTTTTTGCAAATTTACAGTAAAATGATTACTTATTGAACTTTTTCACAAACATCTATCAAAATAAAAATTATTGACAGAACGAAAAATTTACCATCGATGTTCAGTGGCATATATCTGTCACTAGCATCAACCGCCTAAGTCGAAAATCATGCTTTTGAGAAAAATAACTGTTAATATAAATGTAATGGGGCTTCATTACGACTCATGTCAGTATGTTTTCATTAATAACTTTTTATTAAACAGCGTTAAAGAAATGTGGATTTCACGTAAATATAAAGCGTTGTTAGTAGAATATGATAGCATACATAACTCAAATTATTCTTAAGTCGACTTAGGCGGTTATCGCTTGTGACCACAGATATATGCAATATTTTACTTTTATTGAACTTTTTTGAATCAAAAAAATAAATAAAAAAAAAAATGCCATCGATTTTACGTTGCATATTTACATCTTAATGCTATCTTATTAAACTTTTTCAGAAATTTCTATCCAAACTAACAAATTTGCATGGTTTTGCATATTTTGTTTTATATGCATATTTTGAATATTTTCAAAATTATCATTTGTTGTATTTTTTTCATAAATAGCTATCGGCATATAGAAACTACAATAAAACGTCATTTTCTTTAGCTTATTTATGAATATTTTGCTTTAAATGAATGCATGTTTTTGCACATTTTCATGAAAATGTTTATTTATTGATCGTTTTTCATAAATATCTATCCTAATTAATAAATTTAGAAAAAAATGGCATCCATTCCAGTTGCATAATTTTGCCTATTTTTCTATAAATACATGGTGTAGCATATTTTCAAAAAATGATTATTTTTGTAACTTTTTTCCTTAAATATCGATACATATCTATAACTTTATTATAAAATGACATCGATTGGTAGCTATATACCTTACTTTAAATGGTTATTTCTTCTTATACTAATGAAAATGCTTAATTATTCAATTTATTTCATAAATATATATCCGAATCAACAAATTTAGAATAAAATTTCATTGATTTTTAGTTGCATATTTTTGCATATTTGTTAATATTTTTGCATGTTTTACTTTAAATGTATATTTTTATTAAAATTCTCCTTTGGTTGAACTTTTTTTCACAAATATCAATATCGAATCAATAAAGTTATAAAAATATGTTATCGATTTGTAGTTGCATATTTTGCTTCAAAAATATGTTTTTACATACATTCGTTAAAAGTATTATTTAGTACACTTTTTTCATAAATATCTATCCCCGTAAGTAATTTACAATACAATGGCAATTGCTTTGTAGTTGCATATTTTGGTATATTTTTCTTTAAATACATATTTTTGTCTAATTTAATCAAAATGTTCATTTGTTGAATTTTTCACAAATATCTAGCAAAATAAAGAAATTTACAATAAAATTACATAGAATTGAAGTTGCTTATTTTTGCATATTTTGTTTTAAATGTATATTTTTGCCTATTTTTGTCTTATTGAACTTTTTCGTATATTTTAAAATTTTTTTTTAAATTTAGTGTAAACATTTTTCTGAAATTTTGTGCAAAAACTTGTGTTCTGATTAATTATTTATTTATTTTTTTTAAAACATTCGGCGGCCGCTACATTTTTTACTAACAATGTAGTAAACAATTTCGTACTCGTCTGCTCCCATTAACTCAGTAGACGTTGAGAAGTTTTCTGCAATGTTTGTATGTAGAGACCTTTTTAGAAACACGACTTAAAATATAACTGAACTTTAAACACGACTTAAAATATAACTGAACTCGAATCTGTTTATTCTACATGTTCTGTTTTTTCTTACTACACGAGCCACACCACGACTTAAAATATAACTGAACTCGAACCTGTTTATTGTACATGTTCTGTGTTTTTTTTCAGTACACGTACCAGAACATGAACTTCAAATAAAGCAACACTCAAAAATGTGTGCTTTATGTGTGATTGAAACAAAAAGTATGTGATACAAAAATGTTCGTGTAAATAACGAAATATTAAAACGAACACAGTCATGGTTGTGTTGCGCACCGAAGAAAATTTAAAAACAAACATAATTGATATGAAAATAAAAATATGTGTGTGTTGGTCTAAGTTATGTTTGTTTACATATATGTACAAGTTTTTTAATCGGTGTGTGTTTTTTTCTGAACTCTGGATTTTACACATTTTTGTGGTATTTGAAGACATTTTTTACTTGTGCACACATTACCAAATATACCGAACTTATCTATAATATTAATAGGCTAGGCGATTTCATGTGACCGATGTTTTGTTCTACCATTTTATCCCGATTTTGAACAAAAGTATATTATTTGAAAGGTATTTCCTTTTAGCAGTTTTGCAGATTTACAGATTTTCAAATTTTTTTTCTGTATTTTGAGTAAATTGCATTCAAATTTGCTACTTTCACATACATAAAATTACACATATGCTATGTATGTTTTATTAAATTTGTTCATGTGTTTGTTAATGAGTTTGTTATCTTCATTCACAATAATAATAAACCACAAAAGTGTTGGTTTGTGAATTGGCTAAGTTCAAAAAAAAAAAAAGCTTCCTAGAAATTGCACTCGAATTTCGAACGCTGGAATCTGCTAGTATTTTAATTAATTTTTGTAAAACAATGCAGCATATTATGGAATTTCTAGTGAGTAAAATTCTTTATCCAACTTATCAATTACCCCACTTATTTACAATTAGTGCTATTTATTATTTCGTATCCAGTTTGTCCTTTAAATTATATAAAATGATTTTTAGCTTGTCACGTTTTCAAGCTTAAGGTTTACGCGCAATTTTTGAATTAAAACGAATTGCTGACAGCAAAACAGTTCTCATATACCAGAATCTAACTGCTAACATTCAATACAACATTTTAGAACAGTACAAAACACGTGTTTAATATATAAAATAAATTGAAACGAAAAACACATAAAAACAACCTGTAGTTATAGTTTTAGCAACACAGCACCAGGACCAACACCTGAATTAAAGTTTAGATTTTTTTAACTATTTTGTTTTTTCGTGTTGTTACATTTGTAATTAAATTGTAATTAAACTTTAATACGAAACGTGTTATTACCACAGATTTTCGGTAGCTTTTTTTACAACATTTTATATAGAGCTAATTGGGAAAATTGTAATTAAGTTTAATTTCTATACAATTTGTAAGAAAGGAAATTTTATTTAAATATTTATTTAAGTATATAATTTATAACATAGAACTCATTAATTACTTGATGACCTCTTAACGTGTTTTGATGCCCATATAAAACTTCATTTTGGCAAATTGTTAAAGCTGTTAAGCGTTCTCTTCGTTCGTTCGTTTTTTTTTGCATTTAGTGCTGCAGAGCCTTATGAAAAATACGTTTTCATGTTTCTTTAATTAAAAACTGTTTGCTAAGTTTTTGGATTCCGAAATAATTCAGTAAGAACCGTAATAAATCTAAAGTTCATATACATATACGAGTACAACTAACCAAATATGTGTATTTGATGTAGCACGAGTATATTGAAGTACTGCATACAAGAAATGCTGTAGTTTTTAGTTGGAACTCCTTATGTTCATACCTTTTTAATGCGGTTGGTACTGAAAGTGTACGTACATAAATGGAATGCTAATAAATTTCCGTTACTAATCCTTTGACACTGCAACGAGTATTTGCACAGTCATACATATATACTGCTGTATCTGTCTGTCTGTTTATACCACTAAATAAAGTATCACCAAATGATTATAATTGTCTGTTTGTAAACTTTGCTAAAATGCGGGTTAAAATTTATATTCCAAAAGGTCAAAAGAATATTTGCAATACGGCTGATACAAAAAGTTTGAAAATCAAACCATCATACAAGCATATAGGATAACCCAGCAAAAATTACTCTTCAAAACTAATCTTAAAAATTTAAATCATTTTTTTAACGATAAGGGCGGGCACCGAAAAAGGCCGACCAAGTAATGACGAAAGTTTCTTGGGATGCACGCGGCATAATCGACATTAACTATCTTTAACAGGGAATACCAGAAAGGGGGAATACCATGTCAACTTATTACACCATTTTAATGGTGATGTAAAAAGGCACCCGCATTTAGACTGGAAACGATGAACGGGGTTTCACCAAAAACATTTTTATATTTATTTTGAGTTTTTTTTAAATTTTTTGAAGATCGGCAAAGGGTTTCAGGAATCGATTTGATCAATACATGATGCCCTTGCGTTTCTATAGCGGCTCTTGTATCCAACTTTTTTGAAACAATAACTGGATATAGAAAATAAGCATAAACACAATTTTAGTGATATTTTAATTAATTTGTTGTGTGCAGATACGAAAATAGTTATATCTGATGTGATTTTTATATGGGAAGTAGGTGAAAAATGGACCTACCATAGTCTTAATTTGCATATTTAGACCAAATTTTAAAAAATCTATGCACAATTTCTGTTTTTGATAAATTTAACATCTTTATATGGGGACAGCTTTTTATAGGGACTATGACCAAAAATGGTCGTATAGAGTTTATTTGAGAATTATTGGTTAGTGGATACAGCAGACACACATACACCGCATGTCATCGATATATACATATATGTATAAGATAATGTGGATAATACGACCATTTCAGACGGTCTGATAGGGGTTATTTATATTGGCCAATGCACACATTTTCAGCAATTCCAAGCCGATAAAGGTTTGTATACCAAATTTAATCAAAATATATTCATATTTGCGACCTTTAGTTCGATTACAAGGTTTACATGGACACACAGATGGACGGACGGACGGACTGGCAGACAGAAGGACGGATATCGCTAAAGCGACTCATAAAGTATTATGCCAGGTATAATAAATGTTTTTCGTAGTTACAAATATCAGCACAAACTTATAAACCCTGACCACAAATATCAGCACAAACTTATACACCCTGACCACAAACAAATTGGTATAGGGTACAAAAATTAGGTTATGTAACATACATTTTTCTATGGTCTGTTCTTTAAACAAAACTAGATATATCACATCTGAAGGAGTACCACCAGCCAACTAAAAAAAAAGTCGACGGTGAAAAAATCATTAGTCAATTAAAAATTCAGTATTTCAAAAGTTCAAACCTCAGTAAGCAATATGATCACGTAAAATTAAATCCGTCAATTAGGTCTTATGGTAAAATTTCTTTGAAATTGTACAAATAATAATGATTTTGTTTCCGTTTGATTTATCTTTTAATGTTCTTTCGAAATTCAAATGAAAGTTATATCAAAGAGCTGCCTAACGCATTTAATTTTCTAACCCAACTATTTCCTTTTTATCGAGTAATTGAGGATTGAACTTGGGAAATACTGAATTTTTGTTTTTAAGGTCATCAAAGTGTCATTTGGGCTACCGATTTTTATGGCTGCTAACAGCAATTTATCTGGTATTGTAAAAAAAGCACCAGAAAAAAAATTATGTCTAATAATCTAATTTTTTGGATAAAATTGATTTCGTGCATCCCATTATGACCTCAAAAGTCTGGGAAAATGTTCTCAAAAATTTTATGGTACTTCAGGATTCATATTCCGCTTTAAGAGTTGCTAAAATAAAAATCATGTGAGCCCGATCACAGGGGTAAATTACTAGATGCAAACATCAAGTAATTAAAGATTTTTTAATAGCACTTTTTTAAAATCAAATAGAAAGTGCAAATATCACTTATAGCAATCAACTGTAGGGTCTCTGCTAATATAAAAATATGTATAATTACTAGCAGATTCCAGCCCTCGAAATTCGGGTGCAAATGCCAGGAAATTTTATTTTTTCATTAAATAAAGACCCTAAAAGTATGCTAATCAATTATAGCCAATTCACAAATCAACACAAAAAACAAAGTCATTTTTATTACAAACAAATTAACAAATTAAATAAACACACACATAGAATTGTATAATTTTATGTATGTGTTATTAGCAACTTTAAATGCAATTTACTCAAAATAAAGGAAAAAATTCAAAAATCTGTAAATCTGCAAAATGGCTAAAAAGAAATTCCTTTCAAATAATATACGTTTGGTCAAAATCCGAATAAAACGGTAGAACAAAACATCACTCACAAGAAATCGCCTAGCCTATTAATATTATAGATTTATTATTTCAATGGGTTAGTTTTTAACTTTTCGTTTTTCATTTTTGTTTTTCATATTTAATTTTTTCTTTTTAATTTTTTAAGTTTAATTTTTCATTTTGCTTTTGCATTTTGCATTTTTTACTTTTTATTTTTTAGTTTTTTATTTTTCACTTTTTTATTTTTCGTTTTTTATTTTTCACTTTTATTGATTTTTAATTTTCTCTTTTCATTTTTAATTTTTTATTTCACATTTTTAATTTTTTTATTTTACATTTTTCATTTTTTATTCTTCATTTTTCATTTTTTATTTTTCATTTTTTATACTTCATTTTTCATTTTTTATTTTTCATTTTTAATTTTTTATTTTTCATTTTTCATTTTTTATTTTGCATTCTTAATTTTTTATTTTTCATTGTTTCACTCTTCATTTTTTATTTTTTATTTTACATTTTTCATGTTTTATTTTACATTTTTTATTTTTCATTTTTTATTTTTCATTCTTGTTTTTCATTTTTTTTTTCATTTTTCATTTTTCAGTTTCCATTTTTTATATTTCATTTTTAATTTTTTATTTATAATTTTTTATTTTTCGTTTTTCATTTTTCATTTTTATTTTTCATTCTCTACTTCTCATTTTTTATTTTTTATTTTTAATTTTTCATATATAATTTTTTTTTTTTAATTTTTTATTTTTAATTTTTTAAGTTTAATTTTTCATTTTTCATTTTGCATTTTGCATTTTTTACTTTTTATTTTTTATTTTTTTATTTTTCACTTTTTTATTTTTCGTTTTTTATTTTTCACTTTTATTGATTTTTAATTTCCTATTTTTAATTTTTAATTTTTTATTTCACAATTTTCATTTTTTTATTTTATATTATTCATTCTTCATTTTTCATTTTTATTTTTCATTTTTTATACTGCATTATTCATTTTCCATTTTTCAGTTTGCATTCTTAATTTTTTATTTTTCATTGTTTCATTCTTCATTTTCTATTTTTTATTTTACATTTTTCATGTTTTATTTTACGTTTTTAATTTTCCGTTTTTCATTTTTCATTTTTTATTTTTCATTTTTCATTTTTCATTTTTCATTTTTTATTTTTCATTCTTGTTTTTCATTTTTTATTTTTCATTTTTCATTTTCCATTTTTTATATTTCATTTTTAATTTTTTATTTATAATTTTTTATTTTTCATTTTTCATTTTTTTTTTCATTCTTCGTTTTTCATTTTTCATTTTTTATATTTCATTTTTAATTTTTTATTTTTAATTTTTTATTTTACATTTTTCATTTTTATTTTTCATTCTCCATTTTTCATTTCTTATTTTTCATTTTTAATTTTAATTTTTCATATTTTATTTTTCATTTTCCATTTTTCATTTTTAACTTTTTATTTTACATTTTTCATTTTTCATTTTTTTTTTTTTTTCATTTTTCATTTTCGAGAGCTTATTTTGTCTTACGTCTTACGCTGTTTTTGTGATTGTATTGTGAAATAGATTTTTGCCCCCTGTTTTTTATTGTTCTACGAATTGCTTAGTTCCAACGATGAAATCATTGCTATTGCCTCTTTTGACGACCTTGAGAAAACCAATTATTTGGAAGTTATAAAAAATCACAAAACGTTGAACAAAAAGAGAGAGTAATTGATCTTTTATTGGTAAAAAAGACTGGCTTTCTTTTCAGGACGTTGCCGCTTTATTGATCAACTCTGGTACTTCGGGTCAGAGAAAATAAATTCGAACTTGCTAAATAAGTGTTGGCTGGGTTTCATCTGTAAAGTCAATTTAAACAAATACCAAATAAGTTTAATTTTTCATTTTTCATTTTGCATTTTGCATTTTTTACTTTTTATTTTTTATTTTTCGCTTTTTTATTTTTCGTTTTTTATTTTTCACTTTTATTGATTTTTAATTTTCTATTTTTCATTTTTAATTTTTTATTTCACATTTTTAATTTTTTTATTTTACATTTTTCATTCTTCATTTTTTATTTTTCATTTTTTATACTTCATTTTTCATTTCTCATTTTTTACTTTTCATTTTCCAGTTTTTCATTTTTTATTTTGCATTCTTAATTTTTTATTTTTCATTGTTTCATTCTTCATTTTTTATTTTTAATTTTTCATTTTTTATTTTTAATTTTTAATTTTTTATTTTTCATTTTTCATTTTTTTTGTCATTCTTCGTTTTTAATTTTTTATTTTTCGTTTTTCATTTTCCATTTTTCATTTCTAACTTTTTATTTTACATTTTTAATTTTTCATTTATTTCTCATTTTTATTTTTCATTTTCAAAAGGTTATTTTGTCTTACGTCTTACGCTGTTTTTGTGATTGTATTGTGAAATAGATTTTTAGCCCCCTTTTTACACATAAAAAAAAAGTTTTTAACGATGAAATCATTAATCAAGCTATTGCCTCTTTTGATGACCTTAAGAAATCCAATTATCTGGAAGTTATAAAAAATCACAAAACGTTGAACAAAAAGACAGAGAAATTGCTCTTTTATTGGTAAAAAAAGACTGGCTATCTTTTCAGGACGTTACCGATTTATTGATCAACTCTGGTACTTCGGGTCAGAGAATAAAATAAATTCGAACTTGCTAAATAAGTGTTGGCTGGGTTACATCTGTAAAGTCAATTTAAACAAATACCAAATAACCACCTTCCAATAACTATGTATTATAAATGTATCATATATATCGATATACACACAATAACACACACACACGTGCATAAAAACTTGCAACATTTATATAGGCTCATAATTCTGTATCGACTTGTGAATTATTGGTTCAACAAAATAAATTTGTCTAAAATCGTAATTTATTTCCTTTGGCGTTTTGTTTGCTGTATGGAGAAGAGTAAATTAAATTTAGTATGCTTTTAACCTGGTTAATCCTTGAAAAATTCTATACAATCATAAACATAAAATTTATAACCCCTTCTGTTTGTCAGTTTCGCTTTATGCTGCATTTCACAGGAATTAAGATAAGTCAGTTTGGGTTATGTTGGTTGTTTAAGATCAAAATGATCATCTGTGACACTTGTTATCTTATCGGTCTTCTCACCATCCATCCTCTATAAATATTTTTAATGATTAAGTTTATTAAGGAGATTCAGAGGAAGGAGCTACGATTTCATAATTTACCATCTCATCATTTTTTTTTAAACAATTTTTTAGAGTTACTAAAACAATATTCATAAAATATCATCAAATCCCAGCCTTTAATGTGATTTTAATAAAAAATGGTTGTAGAATATTGGAGCTGTTGTTTTTGTTTAATTCAAAGAAACTTTATTGATTATTTATTTATTATTTCAAATTGAACTGAACACCTCAGAGTGACGATGAAGTGCAAACAAGTTAGCAGTTAACAAAAAGGTGGGAAGCCTGGATGCAATTCTTTTCAATCATGGTGTACTGGAATTGTGCAAAAGTGTGGAGATGAGAGTAAAGCGAATTGGAAATTTATTGTAAATTATGTTCAGGGTGGTAGAGAGATTATATTTCTGAAAGGGTTTGTTGTAGGAATTGAACCTGGTTTTACTTAATACAGAGGCCAAGCATTAGCTTCTGCAAAAAAATAGTTCGTGTAGTTTCCTAAAGTTCGGACTACTGTAGGATTACAAGGATGTGAATTAATCATGTGAGTACAAAACTACTGGCACCTTCTCCATTTTCCTCACCCAAAAATTGCAAAAGCCAGCTTTTGGTGGTAAAAAATCGAAATTTTTAGAAACGTTTCAAAGAATGAAAAATGGGGCTCATTTTTTTAAGGAATTTAAATGAGAACATTAATTCAAGTTTTTATTTTATGTGGTAGAGGAAAGATATTAGGGCGCTGCAACAAAAACTTTTTTTATTTTCGTGAAGATTTTTTGTATTTTTGGGAAGGTGTTTAGAGTTTTAAACTATTGATTTTATCTTAAAAAATTTGGTTGGTACAAAGATTTAATAAAAATTGAAAAAGCCACACTAAAATATATCATAACGAATTCAATTGAGCACCAGTAAAAATTTAGCACTTTTCACGTAGCGAACATGGATTCATTCGGCCAAGGAAATGTTTACCGATTTTCTTTTGTGAAATGTTGTTATATTTGTATTCATTCAAGTCATTTTTAATGAATGCTGATAACCATGGCTTCTTACTGGGCTTAGAACCTCTCAACACCAAGTAAGGAACAACTGACAATGTTTCCAATTCCTTTCCGACTTTTTCCATCTTCATAAATAATTAGTAGATTTTACGCACTGTTGTATTGATAGTTGAATGTTTTTTTATCCATATCCGTAATTTACCAATGATTCGATACACTACGTAATATCAAAATGAACAATATTTTATAATACACATCTCCAAAATCGGATATAAGCCCCCATAACGATGATTGACTATGTGGAACAATGGGGAGATGTGCTTGCAAAAAGAGGCAGAAAGCAGAATGTGAGGGTACACTTTTGGGCCAAGGCTGTATATTTGCAGAAATTGAAGGCAGAAAACGATTTAGAGGTTTTTTAAAAGGAAAAATGTTATAGAAATAAAATCAGATAAGTATTGATCTGATATACTAGATATATATATATGTACATTAGGGTGGCCCTTCGTTATATGGAGGGAAAAAAAGTGTTCAAACTGTCTGTCTCACCCCCTAGAAATATGCGAATAGCAAAAAAACTGCGAAATACAAAGTTTTGGGCTAATCAAAAAACGTTTAGTCGTGGCGCAAAGCCATTGAAAATTTCAAGTGTGTTTATATGGGGAAAATATGACTTTTTTTCAGATTTTACGAAAATTTCGTTCTATAGTTTAATTTTTCCGACAAGCTGTTATATAATTCAGGATCAGAATTAAATTATTCCTTCAAAAGGCTATAAAACTTCAAAATCGAATAAAACATCGCCAAGAAATAGCAAATGCCCCAGACCACTTTTGTGCCAAAAAAAAAACTAAGTCATGAAATTTGATGGCATTTTTTTCAACTTTGAGAAATTGATTAAAGCCATCATTCTTTTTTGGTCTCAATACTTATAAGTACTCAGATATGAAGTATTGTTTTATTAACACGTTGCTAACTTATTGCGCATTGAGACCGAAAATTGGAAATTTTTTTGATAAAATTTTTTAAACTCCTTGTTCAAGTTTGAAAAAATTTTCTTAAACAAAATTTAAAAAACTGAATCTATCACTTTAAGGTTTCATTAAATACATGTTGCAAATTAACTGTGTGAATTTTTAAGTAAATCCCTCTGCCACAATTTTTTTGACAAGGATTTTATTTTTGCGGATTTCGAGAAATATTGGTTTTTTGTGAAATATTCTGTAAATGTACTCTTTCTAAATACTTTGTATCAAAAATTCATCACTTTTCTACTTTTAAATGTTATATTTTATCTTAATAGCCTAGGGTTTCGGAAAAAAATAATATGACTCCATTAACCCTTTTGGAATTGGGGTCACATATGACCCCAAGCTAATAAAATACAATTTATTAAAAAAATTCAAATATTTTGTAAGTGCTGTCCAATTTTTAATGGCAACGTGGTAATTAAACAATACTTCATATCTGAGTACTTATAAGTATTGACACCAAAAAAGAATGATGGCTTTAATCAATTTCTCAAAGTTGAAAAAAATGCCATCAAATTTCATGACTTAGTTTTTTTTTTTTTTGCCACAAAAGTGGTCTGGGGCATTTGCTATTTCTTGGCGATGTTTTATTCGATTTTGAAGTTTTATAGCCTTTTGAAGGGATAATTTAATACTGATCCTGAATTGTATAACAGCTTGTCGGAAAAATTAAACTATAGAACGAAGTTTTCGTAAAATCTGAAAAAAGTCATATTTTCCCCATATAAACACACTTGAAATTTTCAATCGCTTTGCGCCACGACTAAACGTTCTTTGATTGGCCCAAAACTTTGTATTTCTCAGTTTTTTTGCTATTCGCATATTTCTAGGGGGTGAGACCGACAGTTTGAACACTTTTTTTTATTAAGGGCCACCCTAATGTGCATATATATATACAGTGGGTGACAATACAAACTTTTACAAAATTCTGAGTTTACCAGTTTTTTTTTCGTAATAATTTCGCGTTAAGTCCTAAAAATATGAATTTGTGCGCAAAATCGCACTTTGGTGTGTTTTATATTCAAAGATAACATTTTTTTTTACAGAAAATACAATTAATAAAATAGATAAACAAAAAAACGTATTTTTTGATGCCAAAACAATGAAAAATTTTAAACCTCTGTGCCAGAATTAACTAGAACACCAATAATGGAAGACGGTATGAAAGAAAATGTAAAAAATCTTAACCATTACTAAATATATTAGTTTCTGATGTTTTATTTCAACTGCTTTTTAACCAAATTAATGGTTACTAGTAGATTCCATCGCTAGAAATTCGAGTGCAATTTCTAGGCAGCTTTATTTTTCAACTTAGCAAATTCACAAACCAACACTTTTATGGTTTATTATTATTGTGAATGAAGATAACAAACACATTAACAGACACATTAACAAATTTAATAAAAAACACATAGCATATGGATAATTTTATGTATGTGGTAGTAGCAACTTTAAATGCAATTTACTCAAAATAAAGGGAAAAATTTTAAAATATGTAAATCTGCAAAACGGCTAAAAAGAAATGTCTTTCAAATAATATACGTTTGGTTAAAATCTGATAAAACGGTAGAACAAAACATCGGTCACAAGAAATCGCTTAGCCTATAAATTTTAATAAATGACTTTTAATAAATTAGTCGAGCTCGAGGTCACGTTTTTGTTTATAAAATATCCTTTATTATTTTATTTTTTCTCTTCCAATATTTCGTCATTCATTGAATGACATCTTCAGGGAGTACGTACAACAACAATAAATATTACAGATAAAATAATGCCAAGAATAAAATTTTTTGAAGCGTTAAAAATCAGAATAATAGACAATTTTACTGCTAGTCTTAAGCCAAAGAGAATTTGTGAGAAAGAGTCTATGAATAAATTCATAATTTCAAAAATTATCAAAAAAATAGCGGCGACTACTATACATTTAGGCAGCAGGCCACGTAAAACGAGTCAAAGATAGGATAATTTATTGGCAAGAGTGTTTAAAAAATGTCCAAAAATGCTACCTTAGAGGTTGTTAACAACCTGTAACTAAAAATATGCGCGAGAACTTTTTCCCGACAAGCAATTTTGGTTGTTTCCATCCCGTAATGAAGCCACTGATATCAGAAAAAAATCGTCTGGTTCGCATACATTTTGCTAAAGAATATATTAACTGGTCAAGACGAAATTGGAGTACTGTTCTCCTTCCAGATGGGTCCAAGTTATTTAGGAGGCCATGATGGAAAAACGTTTATTATACGACCAAAGGGAAAAAGCCTACGCGGTGGAAAATATGCCCCTAGTCTGGAAGTTCCAATATGACAATGAGCCAAAACACACTACTAAATTTGTAACCGAATGGGTACAATTAGTATTTTGGAATGGCCAGCCCAATCACCAGATTTCAAATCCATAGAAAATCTACGGGAAATTTAAAATGAAATATGCGGACACAAAATTACACAAACAAGGCAGATCTCATTGAAGCAGCTAATTCAGTGTGAAGCACTACTAAAAAATGATGGAAGCACAAAAAAATATTGAAATCAAAAATAGATGGAAATTTTCAATTATTGTTTAGTAAAGGTTTAAATTTTTTTGTCAACAGCATAAAAATGCTTTTAAAATCTGTTATTTTTTCTGAAGTTAAACTATTTTCTTTTTTAAATAAATAAAATATACAAATTTTTTAATTAGTAAAAGAGCTTTTAATTTATAAACGAATTTTTTGGTACTAACCGTTCAATTCGTCAAAAATATACTTTGTTAAAAGTTATCACTCACTGCATATATATACATATATATTTGGGGGCTCCAACCTTTTTTTATTTATGAAGCAAAAAAAATGTCAGTTATTGACTGGGCCACCCCTAAAAATATGTATTTGGGTGTAAAATAACGTCTCCCAAAAAATTCGGACAATCAGATAAGAGGAACACGTGCATCAACGGCCCTGAACTTCAAAAATCCGTATGCAATGCAAAAATATGACTTTTTGTTAATATCTTAATATCTTAACTTGCGATGAATTTGAAAAAAAAATACAAAAATTCATAAAACCTTAATAAGTGACAAAAATCGCTGTTTTCCCGAAATCCGCTGAAGTTAAATCGCTGCACTGGCGGAACGAAAAGAGGAATGCCTTCAATTTTTAAGCGTTTTAGTCCTTAATATGTGCTTAATAAAACCTTAAAGTCCAATCGTTGATTTTTTAAAATTTCTTTAAAAAATTTTTTGAAACTTTAAAATTGGAGATTTGAAAGCTGCATTTAAAAATTCAGACCTTTTGGCTGTAGTTTAAAACGAGTTTGCAAAGCCCATGATAAAATAAGCTTTTTAATTGAGTACATTGGAGTTAATAAAATACAAGAATTTTTTTACATTATATTATTTCTACAAATTTCACAATTTCGGCTCGAACTTCTTGATTAAGCGTTCTGTGTCACATTAGTTGCCCAGGGCAATTGTAATAACTTGTTTTTTTTTTTTACCGATTTTGGTTTTTATTACCTTATTAGAAAGATAAGTTACTGCTTATTAGGACTTTGAAACCCTTTTAATTCAAGATCAATTTAAAATATTAAAAATTTTAAGAAATTTAAAAAAATTCATATTTTTCCTATGTATACCGTTATTCAAACTTCAGGGCCGTTGAGGCACGTGTTCCTCTTATCCGATTGTGCTAAATTTTTTGGAGACGTTATTTTATACCCAAATACATATTTTTAGGTGGCGGCCCAGTCAATAACTCACAAATATTTTTTTTTCGCACCCTAATATATATATATATATATATATATATATGTATATATAACTTATGATGGGACCATTTCGAGCATTTCCATGAAATTTTGATGAGAATATGTAAAGTCCATTTTCTTCCCTCATTTTTTTTATACCTTTTGGGATAATTACTAAATTTGTCATTAAAATCAATGCAAGAAACGTTACTGATTAATTGAAACTATCTCCAATACAGCTCTGGCTAATTTTGTCATGAAACTTTTCAATGAATATGGAGTTTACAAGCTTTATTATGATAAAGCTCTTATATTAAGATAATTCATTGTTTGTATATAACATGTTATGTACAAATAATTAATTAGCACCCGACAAATACAAATATTGAGTTTATTGCATTATGAAGCCTTCTTTTAATATATCTTAATATAAATTGAATCAAAAAAATCATGTGAGTCCGATCACAGGGGAGATATGTAAACATCTAGTAATTAAAGATTTTTTATGGCACCTTCTAAAATCAAACAGAAAGCGTCATCTATGTATTACTTATAGCACTGCAGGGGCTCTACGAATATAAAAATTTTTATTATTATTTAGTATTTCAACTGGTTAATTTTTTATTTTTCATTTTTCATTTTGAATTTTTTTATTTTTCATTTTTAATTTTTAATTTTTAATTTTTAATTTTTAATTTTTAATTTTTAATTTTTAATTTTTTTAATTTTTAATTTTTAATTTTTAATTTTTAATTTTTAATTTTTAATTTTTAATTTTTAATTTTTAATTTTTAATTTTTAATTTTTAATTTTTAATTTTTAATTTTTAATTTTTAATTTTTAATTTTTAATTTTTAATTTTTAATTTTTAATTTTTAATTTTTAATTTTTAATTTTGAATTTTTAATTTTTAATTTTTAATTTTTAATTTTTAATTTTTAATTTTTAATTTTTAATTTTTAATTTTTAATTTTTAATTTTTAATTTTTAATTTTTAATTTTTAATTTTTAATTTTTAATTTTTAATTTTTAATTTTTAATTTTTAATTTTTAATTTTTAATTTTTAATTTTTAATTTTTAATTTTTAATTTTTAATTTTTAATTTTTAATTTTTAATTTTTAATTTTTAATTTTTAATTTTTAATTTTTAATTCTAATTTTTAATTTTTAATTTTTAGTTTTTAATTTTTAATTTTTAATTTTTAATTTATAATTTTTAATTTTTAATTTTTAATTTTTAATTTTTAATTTTTAATTTTTAATTTTTTATTTTTAATTTTTAATTTTTTTTTTTTAATTTTTAATTTTTAATTTTTAATTTTTAATAATTAGTTATTAGACAATACATAAAAACTAACATTTTAATTTTTAATTTTTAATTTTTAGTTTTTAATTTTTAATTTTTAATTTTTAATTTTTAATTTTTAATTTTTAATTTTTAATTTTTAATTTTTAATTTTTAATTTTTAATTATTAATTTTTAATTTTTAATTTTTAATTTTTAATTTTTAATTTTTAATTTTTAATTTTTAAATTTTAATTTTTAATTTTTAATTTTTAATTTTTAATTTTTTATTTTTCATTAAATTTTTCATTTTTTATTTTTCATTTTTAATATTTGAATTTTTGTTTTTCATTTTTATTTTTAATTTTTCATTCTTTATTTTTTATTTTTAATTTTTCAAAACGTTTTGATAACGCTATTCGCTCCCTTATTTTATATCCAAACACTTCCTAATGAAATCATGCCTTCATAGTGTCTCCAAACACTTACCAATGAATTGTGCCTCCATTTTATCTCCAAACAATTCATTTTTACTGTCGTTTTATTCGTTTATATATTATTTTGATTTTATTTAGCATTAATATTAAATGCAGTAATAAATGTGTTATTTATATGGAATATATTATAAAGTTAAGAATACTTTTAAATTATTGAGGAAAGTAATTATAAATGTTTAGAAAAAGCGAGAAAAATATTATGCAGAAAACAGCGACAATTGTACTACATATCATAATTTTTTCACCAATACAATCATTGGTCACACAGATTTTGTCTTACGTCTTACATCTTACGCTGATTTTGTGATTGTATTGTGAAATAGAATTTAACCCCCTGCGCGTACAGATGTTTACGCATCAAAAATTGTACCTCTTTCTGACTCCTACCTTGTTTTTGAATTAAAAGTAATTTACAAGCTGTCGCAGAAAAATTATTGTTAACACATATATAACTTTATAAATGAGTACGAAATAACAGAACAAACAATTTAAATTTAAATTTCACAAAGAGTTAACAAGAACTCTGTTCACATATTTCACTTAAATAAATGGACAATGGGTGCGTTGCAAAAACGGTGCAAATAAGAAACAACCAACGCGTAATCATGCACAATTTATATGAGAATATACAAACATGTATCCCTTGTTTAGCCAGGAAGTATAATTGTATGAATAAGTGCTATTGTGGGTTTTAGGTCAATACAAAGATTTGTCATAAGTTTCATTTTAACGATTTAAACTCAAAATTATACTTTCAATTGATTTTCTGTTTTACATATGACCGTGTTTATATTTTGGTATTACCTGCAGGGCAAGAATGGGGACAGTATCATCTTCTTGGGATTTAAACAATTAATGTATATTTTAGGAATGTTTTTTCTCGCAGTTTTATTAGTGTGTAAAAAACTATTAAGACAACACGTTAAAATCGCCTAAGTACCAATAAGAAATTTGAAAATTTCAACTTAATTTTTATAGATTTGGCTGTAAATGCCAAAAGATTTACAGGGGTCAAATATTTGGGCACAGAGCTGAAAAGATGACTCTACGGAAAACATACACAATAATATTACTTACATATACTTAGTTTATTGAAAACCTAGACAAAACATTAATTTATCTAAACATAAAAATGTCCTAATACTCGTTTAGATTTGGCCGCTGGCAACAATAAAGCAATTAAAATTCAAATATTAACGATGTTTCTTCTTCTATTTCAAAGATGCTACAATTTTACTGCAATTTCAACAAAACGCCACCCACTGTGGTGGCTGGCAATATACAGACAAACCTGTATGCTTTTTAGATATCCGTTCACATTTTGGTCAAATAAATTTATGTCTTACCACCATTAAACTAAATATTTTGCCACAATTTATACAGGCAGGCGATGGTGATTGTGTTGATGATGCTGAAGCTGATGACGATGTTGATGTGAATGAACGATGTGATTGTGGCTGTCGTCGATTGTGGCCGTTGTCGTTTGGACAAAAGGAAGTGTTTGTTATATTAGACATGAAGGTGGCTGCTAGCTTGTCTGTCTTGCTTTACTCCTCTACTATTAAAGTGTACTGCAAAAAAAAAAAATATACATGATGACAATTTTCAGCACCGATCGCGCTAACGTAACATGAAATCGTACATGTTGTTTGCGAACTGAAATAAAATTTATGATCTAAATGATGTGGTTACATGATGCCACAATCACGATCCTTGTTTAACTAGTATAAATATAAAAAAAAAAACAATCAATGGTTGAGATTTGCTTGAGGTACTTGTCCCTCTCTCACTATACGAACATAAATACATACGAGTATAATGGTTGTTGGGTTGTGCTAAAGACAAAAAGATTAATAGATGCCATCGATATTGCCGAATGAATTAAAGTATCGATGTATAAATTTTAAGCAATAAGAAATTGAGGAAAGAAGGGATTTCTATTTTAACCCTTTTTAGTGTGAGGGTACAACAAGACACCTATTCGACTTATGATGTAAATTAGGAATGAAAAGGAATTTCAAGTAAATGAGTAAAGAATGGCAAGGAATTCAATACTAAAGCATGTTTTACTCAGTAGTGTATAGTAGGTACCAATACAATGGAAACTTTACAAAAAAAATATATATTAAACAAATTGAACGGTCAATACCAAAAATTTGGATTATAAAATCGAAAACTCCTTTATTAATTTAAAAAATTGTATATTTTATTTATTTAAAAAAAAAAATTTTACCAACAAATAGCTTCACTTCAGAAAAGAATTAACAAATCTTAAAACATTTCATTTTTACTAGCAGATTCCAGCCTTTGAAATTCGAGTGCAAATTCTAGGGAATTTTATTTTTTCATTTAATAAATTATTTTATAAGACAATTTACATTTCATCATTTTTTAAATATCGATTGCGTTATTTGTTTATGTCCAAAATTATTTTTCAATTCAATTCAATTATAATTGTGAATGATTTATGTCCAAAATTATTTTTCAATTCCACACAATTATTATTGTGAATGAAGAAAACAAACTCATTTTTATACCCTGTACCATTATGTGGTCAGGGTATAATGACTTTGTGCTGATCCACCTTTTATTATACCGATCTACTCAGAATCACTTCAGCGATGTCCGTCCTTCCGTTTGTCCGTCTGTCCGTCCGTCTGTGTGTCCATGTAAACCTTGTAATCAAACTACAGGTCGCAAATGTGAACATATTTTGATGAAATTTGGTATGTAAGTTTCTATCAGCTATGGAATGAACGCTGTTGAAGTTGGCGAAAATCGGTGCATGTTCAGACGTAGTACCCATACAAATAACACCTATGAAATCGACTTAAACTGCCATATGATCCAAATTATCTATATGATCGGTCAAATTGGGTTTGTTTGTGTTTATTATACCCATTAATCAGTAGTCCAAAAATAAACCCTGTAAGAATATTCTTAGTCATAGTCCCATATAAAGCTGCTTTCCAATCTTCACTTAAATCTATCAAAAACGAAAAATATTGTACAGATATTTCTCAAATTTGGTTTGTATAAGTGACCTTACCATATATGGTCATGATCGGTTCATTTTTCGACCTAGTCCCCATATAAATATAGCATCTTATATGAACTATTTCATATTCAAAGAAAAAAAAAATTAATAACAATGCCACTTAAATTTGTTTATGCTTATTTTCTATATCCAATTAGTTGGGCCTAAGAGATAGGGTCTCTAAACGCATGGTATAGGATATCGTATAGTCGTCCTAGACCGACTATAATTTTCTTACTTGTTTTTTTGTTTTGCAAACACATTACCAGATTTAATAAACACACACATAGCATTGCATAATTTAATGTATATGTTAGAAGCAACTTTAAATGCATTTTACTTTAAAAAAAATTTAAAAATTTAAAAATCTGTAAATCTGGGGGACAGCTAAAAAGAAATATCTTTCAAATAAGATACCTTTGGTCAAAATCGGGAGAAAACTCTTTAACAAATCATCGGTCACAAGATATCGCTTTGTCTGTTACTATTATAGATGTTGTTGACAAAACATTGAAAATAATTAAAAGCTTTCCTTTTATTTCTGGCTGTTGGTATCCACAATTTCTAATACTGATGCACACCACGAAGGCACGGAGTCAATAAAATTGTTGATGACATCCATTAAAATATTTTGCTATTCTGTATTAATTGCCTCTAGGATCCTGAAAATAAATTGACCTAACACCATATCCAACGAGCAGCTATGACGGCAATCCGACCAGCGTTCTATCCGAGCCGAGATCCGTAACCGAAAATGGCGTTGGATTGGTCACAGGCTGCGCAGACCTCAAGGCGACATTGCCAAAACTGCTATCGACAGGAATCCCCAGAGCAATACTCAAGGAATAGGATGACCCTCACACACTTGGTGGCGCCAGCTTGACTCCGAAGTCAACCAAAGCGGCATGAGCTGGAGAGAGATCAAAAATCTATCATTAAATCGACTCCGATGGAGAAACTTTGTTGCGACCCTTTGTTCCTTATAGGAACCATAGGACATAATATATATTTCGAGCTATAATTTTCCATAGCTTTTCTATGGGCTTTAGATCGGGTGATTGGGCTGGCCATTCGAATGGACTAACTGCATTAGATTGTGATAATTCGGATTCAATTTTTGTGGTGTGTTTCGGCTCATTGTCATATTGGAACTTCCAGACAAGGAGCATATTTTCCTCCGCGCATGGATAGATTATGTCATTTGGATTTGCCTGTATCCAATTCCAGTTAGAGTATCTTTTACTACATGCATTAAACACATTCCTTGGCCGGAAAAGCAATCCCATACTATAATATTACCACCGCCAAGCTTAACAGATTTAGTTGTATATTTTGGGCCTAAACTTTTTCTCTTTGGTCATTCTTCCACCATGTTTCTTAAACTAAACCTGGATACATTTGGAAAGAAAATAGAATTCTAATTCCATCTTGGGCTTTTTAGAAAATTTATATCAGTGGTTTCTTCACGGGGCGATAACAACCAAGATCTGCCTCAATTATGGGATTATTCATGGAATACTTCTTAAAAATTTTCTTTTGCTTAAGACCAGCAGTAAAATAATCAATTTTAATGCTTCACAAAACCTCATTCTTGCCATTATAATTATAATCTATTATAAGATTAAAACATTCAAAAAATCAATTGTATTTAAAAAACAGTGGAAAGGAAACGTAAATAACGGTTAAGATTTTATAGATTTTCATTCACACCATTTCCATGTTTATCGTTTTAATCAACTCTGGTACAGAAGTTTAAAAGTTCACCAAATTCTTCTTAATTTCATATTAAAAGACAATTATCGATTCTGTAGTAATTTACAAAATAAACTTAAAATTGTATTGAAAATCATTAAATTTTAAAGAAATTGTCAGATCTTGTCATTTAGATTCTATTGAGTTAAGAGATTTTTTAACTCCTATATTCTTTATATGAAATTTTATCTTTTAAGTATGCTGTCAAGATTAATATCACTAATATCACCACATTATTAGAGAAATTTGAATATAAACAGTCAAATGCTTTGAGGCAGGCTTGCACAACCTCTATGCCTTATTCTAAAAATTATATTAATAAGTCTCCAGGACCAGATGGTGTACCAGCACTGGTCCTGAAATAGTGCTCTTCGACGCTAGACAGTCCATTGGCCAAATTTTCAACCTTTCGTACCGTGCGGGAGTCTTTCCCTCTTGCTGGAAGGTTGCTAATGTCCGCCCAATCCCTTAAAAGGGTGCGGCTAATAACCCTGAAAACCGTCCAATTGCAATCTGCTCTGCGCACTCAACGGTGATGGAGAGCATGATCAATTTCCATCTTGTGAACTACCTAGAGGCCACCTACTTCTTAACGATCGACAGTATGGATTCCGTAGAAACCATTCCACGGGACACCTGTTACCTCTACTTTCTAAGCGCTGGAATCGCTCCATTCGCAATTTGGGCGAAAGTAAAGTGGTTGCTCTAGATACTTCCAGGGCACTCAATCGTGTGTGGCACGGTGCATTGGCATCAAAGCTTATTGCATTTGGGGTCGGTAATGACTTTCCTCGATTTATATCGAGTTTTCTCGGAGACCAAACGATACGTGTTGTTATTGATGGGGTCTCATCTAATGAGTTTCAGCTTAATTCAGGGGTACCCCAAGGTTCCGTTCTTTCTCCTTCTCTTTTCCTTACCTTTCTGAACGATCCTATCGGTCAAACTTTTAATTCTATATACTCTTTTTGTCATTAATTTTCCTTCAATTGTAGGCCAAGCCCTGGCATGTTGGGGGCAAAAGGCGAACAATGAATAACATACTCAATCAACACCTGTTAACAATCTCCGAGTGGGATAAAGCAAATAGGGTGTATTTTAATGCGCTAAAGACTCAATGTTATATGTTGAGCCATAGGGCCACGGATTCAACAATGTCATCTGTATATATGGGTGGTATAGGTATTGAGTAATCGAATACTCTTGATGTTTTAGACATGATAATTCAATGTGATGTATGTTGGAATGAGCATGTTTTTCAAGTGTCGCAAGAAGCATTCAAGTATCTTGGTTTTCTAAAACGGTGCAAAAATTACTTCACTCCATCGGATCTCCTTACAATTTATATCACATACATCCGGCCGAAAATGGAATACAACTCCCATATATGGGCAGGAGCTCCAAAGTCTATTTTGGAGCCACAGGACCGTGTACAAAGGAGGGCGTTGATGCTCATCAATGACAGTAGGTTATCCAACTCTATTGACTCATTGGAACATCGTCGGAATGAGGGTTGTGTTCCATAGATACTACCAAAGGAAATGTTCTTCTGAGATTAGCGAATATATACCAAGTGTTCCGGTTCGCTCTACCCGCTTCTCTAGTAGATCACATCCGTTTGTAGTCTATTGTCCAGTTGACCGCGCAACGCATTACAGAGAGAATTCGTTTATCAGTCGAACTAGCCGTACGTGGAATAAACTCCCCGCACAGGTCTTTCCTGACAGTTATAATCTAATAAAATTGAAGTCAAATATCCACAAACACTACTTCCTCTTTCCTCCTTCCCATAACCTATTTTCCTGAGATAAACACAATGCACTTCATCTGTAAGGGACATCCCCTTAGTGTTGGTTAGTAAAAAAAAGTATAAGCTAAACCAAAACTGACCATGTCATTTTTACCAAAAATATTTTTAGGAAAAACAAGAATTTTTACCAAGAATATTTTTAGGAAAAACAAGAATTTTTAAGAAATTATATCAAATATTTCCAATTACGATTGATAGCTGTAACGGGATGTAATACTGGTCCAAAACAACCAGTTTGTATTTCAATGGCAGCGATAATCACGAGTGATTTGTTTACTCACAAACAGCACGACCACACGTAGGTTTTTTTTTTGTTTAAAAATATCTATTCAAACATGTTGTTACACCATATTGAAACAAGACACCACGACTAGACAGATTCAAATTGAAATATTCCCAAACATTAATAAAATCATATCCACATATACTCGTACATATGTACATGTATGTATCATAGTGCATTTTAGTGTTTCGAATGATATTGCGGTTGTAGTTGTGGTTCTATGTATATGTCTTTGAGTATGTACTCGTATGTATGCGATGTAGCGCAAAATTCATGGGGACACTTAACGTGTTAAATTGGGATTGAATTAATTGACTTAACACGCGGTCTTAAAAAATTAGGAATGAATGTCAAACATTTATACAGAAAGTGTGAGAAAGATAGAAGCAAATTTGCTGGTTAGGTACACGAGTATGAATTACATTGTGGAAGGAATGATTATTGTCACCAATATGTTCAATGGTCGACAGGTACAAAAAACTAAATACAAACATATTGAGATTTTTCCGAAATCCTTACATTAATGATAAAATATAAAATTTTCTGTTAAAACAAAATGTAAAAAATTCTTTTTAAAAACTAACAAAACCAGGCTTGATAATTCAGAACATACGGCAACTTTTTATGCAACACAGGCTTTTATTAAACAACAAAAAACTAGTATTTTTTATTTGTGTTTTTAGCAACTACCAACGCCTAGTTAACACATAAAACATACAACACGCTCACTCGCCAACTCTGTCACAAGCAATTGCCTGCAGCTGTTTGCGATTCATTTGCTCAATCAACGCTTAATGCAAAGGTTGGCATCTTGTTTGTGTTGTTATTGTTGTTATTGCAGCTACATGCCGTTTGCTGGAATTGTATGTATGTGCTCCAGTTCCTGGTCGGTTGGTTAGTTGCTGGTTAAAGCCTGGAATTGATTTGAAATGATTATAAATTTTCGCCCCCTTAAATGTAAGCAACGCGCAAATTTTCATAAGCATGTCCAGTGTCACTAGTAATTCATTTGTTACTGCTGTCTGACTGCAAAACACAACACAACAACACACGGACATACGAAGGACAGACAATATGAATATTGTACACAGCAGAGATTTAACAATGCAAGTTCAGGGTGACAATGGATTTTTTTGTGTGTGTGTGTGTGTTGTTTTCTCTTTTTTTTTTTGGTGTTTTTACCATAACAACACTTTATTGCCAAAAACATGCATATAAACTTAATAATCATTATTCTTTAGTTGGATTAGATGGTTAGTATGTGCTTTTAAGTTCAATTTACGTTACATGTTTCATGTTCCTTAAAGAAAACATGCAAAATTTTCTAAGGAATTTTCTTATTTTGGTATGTGACTCTGGCAGAGTCATCTTTAGTAGTATTACACATGGTGTTTGTGTGTGTTTTTTTGAATTGTTATGGATGGTTAATGCAGTCGAGTGCAATACATGTCGAGTCGTTAGTGAGACCGAGTCAGGCATTTTGTGCCTTAATAAACCTGATATGGTTCATTAATTGATTTATTACTTGCATGTTTGGCTTGTAAATTTACCTTAAAACAGCATTAATTTCTCATGCAATGTTACAACATTATACACCCGCTCCTTTTACAAAGATAGACCGCAGCAAATACAGCAGAAACAGGCAGCAGCAAAAATACAATAACTGATAAAGACAAAAGAATAGCCAGCAACTATTTCCATTCAAACTACTTACATACACATGTTAGCAGAAAAACAAATACAGTGTGACATATATATGATATAAAATATATGTACATAATCGTATATATATATATATACATATATTTATGTTATCAATTTTGACAGATAGAAAGAAATTTTATTAGAAATTTTATTTTAACTTATTGAACATTTTTTCAAAGTCTCTGAAAGACTAAACTTTTCACTTAAAACCTTAAAAGGCTGCACTTGCCACTCAAATATGACAAAAAAAACTCCATAGAAGCTTTGACTATATCTCTACAATACTCTATAACATCACAGATCCGCTTTTCGCTCTTGGGATAAAATATTTTGCCCACACAATATATAAAAATTTAGGAAATAAAATGTTAAATATCTGTAATATTAATAGGCTAGGCGATTTCTTGTGACCGTTGTTTTGTTCTACCGTTTTATGCCGATTTTGACCAAACGTATATTATTTGAAAGGTATTTCTTTTTAGCCGTTCACCAGATTTACGGATTTTTAATTTTTTTTCCTTTGCTTTTGAGTAAATTGAATTTAAAGTTGCTACTAACACATACATAAAATTATACATATGCTATGTGTGTTTTATTATAATTGTTAATGAGTTTGTTATCTTCATTCACAATAATAATAAGTTGAAAAATAAAGCCGCCTGTGAAATCTTATAGTCCAAAAGATTTTTAAAAACTTTTCAGATTTTTTCAAGAACGTTCACTGAAATCGATTTTATCTAAAAACCAGTATGAGTGTTACATTCGGTTATACCGAATCTCTGGTGCAGACAGACAGACAAACGGATCAGGAATATATATACTATATGAGGTCACAAATCCATTTTTCGATTCGTTACAAACCAAATGAAAAACTGATATATACTCTCAGCATAGTGGTGTTGAGGGTATAAAAATCATTTCTGAAAATAAAACATGAAAAAAAATTTTTTTTCCAACAAATTTTTTTTGGAACAAATTTTGAACAAAATTTTTTTTCCAACAAATTTTTTTTGGAAAAATTTTGAAAAAAATTTTTTTTCCAACAAATTTTTTTTCCAACAAATTTTTTTTCCCCAAAAAAAATTTTTTTTTTCATGTTTTATTTTCACAAAATCAGATAAATCACTCACGAAGAGTGCTAGCCTACTAAAAAAATTTACTTCAGTATACATTTGCTACCCTTAATTTTAAAAACATCAATATTTCCCAACTTCGAACCTCAATTACTCGAGAAATTTGCAATACGGAAGTAAAATAAGTTAGATAGCCCTTCACAATACCTTGATTTCAAAACAATCTGTCCATCGTCACTTTAGGAGAAATATTAAAAAATATTGAATAATACTGCAGTTTTCCTAAAGACGGAATTTGTACCAAAATACGCATATATGCATGATGGGGTTCAACGAAAAGGTATTCCGAAGACCTATTTAACGTATACAATTTTATGCCCAAATATTTTCAATTTCTCTGAAGTTGTGAAATACATAATTTTTTTCTCTTAATGTCCCCAAAGTCATGACGAAAATTTTTTGGAAAAGAAAAACAATAAAATGTAAATATTATGTCAGCTTGTTGGACCGATTCCAACTCAGAAAACAAATTTCGCCAAGAATAAAGTGATGGTACAGAGTAGGGCATTTCACCAAAAACGTTTTGCTCTTCCTACCTTTGCAACTCCTAAAGTGGAAAATGCATTTTTACAGCCCAAAATATTTTTGTGTCGCTGATATCGATTTTATACATGATTATTATTTTTTTATGTGGTCTCCCTCTTGTCTTATTTTCATAAACCCGAATAAATCACTTCTAACGAGTACAAGCTTATTAAATAAAAGAATTATCAGTTTAAAGCAATTTTGAACACCTTACGATTAAAAATTCTATATTTCCTAAGTCTAAACCTCAAATATTACAGAAATATGTATAGAAGTAAGTCTGTTAGAAGACGTCCAAAATACAAATATTTAAAACAAAATCATTTTTTAACCCACTGAATTTCCCCTAAACATAAGATTTGTACCAAAATACCATAAAATCGTGTTCAAATCGCAGATATTTGAGAACTTATTATGTAAAGCATTTAATTCTATGCCCGAATATTGGTAATTTCCTGTAATTGAGTTTTTAAATTGGGAAAGTGGCCCTTAAACTAATAACTTTTACCGCAGATAATGGTTTTCTTTAGAAGAGATTTATCTCAATTTGTGAAAATAAAGTACCAGAATTATTTTTTTTTTGTATGTTTCACACCCTAATTTTTTGGAAAAACTTTTCGATTTCTGCGATTCCTTACTGAGTTCGAAAAAATCTATCAAAATTCTCAAAAACGTTTTGGGCTACATAAATCCATCTTTCGCTTTAGGAGTAGCAAAAATCTAAAAAACGTATTTGGTGAATCGGCCTAAACACTAGGGGCCGTATGCAAAAAAATTAAAGTGTACTTCAAGTAGACTTTATCAACAAAGTTTGTATGAAAAACATACAATAAAGTCTGCCCTAGGTGTTAATACACTAGCAAACTTTGCCTGGCTTGGCTTTTTCATAAAAATGTTTTCCATAATTATAATTTAATTTTGAGAAATTAAATACTTTAATTTTAATTAATTAAAAAAAAATATTTTCCATAATTATAATTTAATTTTGAGAAATTAAATACTTTAATTTTAATTATGTACATTTTTGTCGTATAGACAAATTTGTATAATTGTAGTTTTTTTAACTACAAGAATATTTAATTGTCTCGCATAAAGTTGTTGCGATTAACATCGTATTAAGCTGGAAGCATTCAAAACATTCGCCGGGACATGCCTCTATTAGAATTTTCATTGGTAAAATCCGGTTCGAAGGACCAAACTGATATTGTTCGAACTTGATTCAAAAAATATTTCAATCCAGATATAAATTAAGGTTAATTAAGTTAAAGAATCTGAATTTTTTTGCAGCGAAGCGATTCAAACAATGCTAGCGATTCAAACAATGCTAGATGTTTTTTAATTACATTAATTTAAAAATATACAAATATCGGTTTCTAATCCATCTTTATTTCAGTTAATATATGAAATAAATTAGTTGTATTTAATATTGTAAGAACAAACACGCATGCCCGTAAACTTATGTCTATTTTACATGAGGTAAACGTCGCACAGTGGCGCCATTTGAGTTTTTTTGTTGCAAAAATCATAACTTTTGAACCGATTGAGATAATCAAATAAGTTAAAAAGCATATGGTAGATAATTATCCAACCTATAAAGTTACTGTTACTGTGAACAAAATGGTACACCTTCTAGATGCTTCCTTGTGAGTTATCAAAGTAGAAATTTGTTAACGGCATGAAATAAATCATGTTTATGTTAACTAAAAAGCATGATTTTTAACAATTTTATATTTTTTATGTTTCTTTTTCAAGTTCTTTATATTTAAAAATTATTATCCATAAATAAAAATAAATAATATTTATTCGACCTTTCAAATTGTTAATAAAACTTCATATGGTTGAGCTCGAGGTCAATGATTTTTATTATATAAATATTCTCCTTATTTAATAAATATTTCGATACTCTTTGAGTACCATCATCAGGACTCTTCCCTAAAATTTTTAACAAAAAACAATAACTTAAGTATATATAGTATAAATAACAATAAGACAACATAACAACAATAATTATTACAATACGTTTAACATGAATACAAAAAAACATACAGTGAATGTTTACATGAAAAAAACTAAATATTTTAAGCTACATATATTTGCTTACACATTGTCAGTTGTTATTGCACTGAAATATACTTAAAACTAATTATTACACTGTGCCTTTATCAAAAATCTGTAACTTTGAGCGTAACTATTAATGTCAGCTTTAAAATTCATTCTCTTTGTTGTTGGTGTATTAATAATGTGGAGCATTTCTAACATGTAACGGCGTCTATAATTATTCTCGCTTTGTAATACTCTCACATCGTCAAAATTTGGTGAGTGTTTATTCTCTACACAATGTTGTGTCAGTGCAGTTTTTTGCGTATTACTGTTACGCATTAACCTTTGGTCTGATTTGTGGCCTGCTATGCGTGACTTCAATTTATTTTTCGTAGTGCCCACATAGACTTTATCACATATCATATTTTCACCACCACTGCATGGAATTTTATATATTACGTTGGATCTTTCCATTGTCTGTATTTTATCCTTGGTTTTACTGTATAGTTTAGCCATATTGTTCTCAGTTTTATGTGCAACTCTAATATTTTCACCATTAAATAGATGTGATTTTTCAAATCTTTCGGAAATTCCGGCGACGTACGTTAAAGATTTGTAAATAATTGGGTCCTCAGTTACTTTTTTACAGTCTTGCTTTTCATATTTTAAATCTCTTATTAGTTTGTTCTTAAGCTCCTTAGGGAAATTATTGTCATGTAACATATTTTTAATTTTATTTATATTATTTTTATGAAATTCTCTGTCACTAATGTTTAATACTCTCTTAATGAGGTTATTGGCTGTGTTTATTATTATCCTTTTTGGGTGTTTTGAATGAAAGTTAATAATTCGGCTGGAAGCTGTTGGTTTTTGATACCAATCTATTTTAATATTGTCATTTTCCCTGATAATCATCGTGTCAAGATACGGTAATCTGTTATTGCACTCCTTTTCAACTGTAAACTTAATACTATGGTGAAAACTATTCAATTTCGTCAAAATTTCCTCAATTGCACTTTCCCGAGCTATACTAAAAATATCATGCACGTATTTCGTCAAGATTTTAGGTTTTTCTTCCAAGTTGTTGTTAACTGTTTCCAGAAGCCTTTCCATCACAATATGATGATACTCAAAGAGTATCGAAATATTGATTAAATAAGGAGAATATTTATATAATAAAAATCATTGACCTTGAGCTCAACCATATGAAGTTTTACTAAAAATATTTTCCATCAAAGTTGAAAAAAGTGAAAAAAAATAGACAGTTGGTAAATTGCGATTTACCTGGAGAATCACAAAGCAAACTGCAAAATTGTTTCCTATAATATACTGAATAAATACATAAATCAAGAGAAATTAAAAAGATTCCACCTAAAACTGGTCCAAATTGCCAAAAATTGCGTGTGTGTTCTTTTTTAACTGGAACAATGTCTTATTAACTTTTTTACCTCTAGCAGTCGAAGCAGCTGGACTTTGTTGAATTAGATAAAGGAGAATATATTTCGAAAATATGGCAGATATAAAAAATTATATATTTTTTTATTTTCCATAAAAGTTGAAAAATTTTGCATTTCCATCAAAGTTAAAAAATAGTGAAAAATATAGACAGTTGGTAAATAGCGAACACAAAGTAAACAGTGAAATTCCTTTTCTATAATATACTGAGTATATACATAAATCACTGGAAATATTCTACCTGAAACTGGACCAAACTGCCTACAAAATGTGTGTTCGGTCAACTCTGAAGTGTTATATCTTCAAAACTAAACATCTGATTTTATTGAAGATAGCAAATTTGTAATCTTTGCACAATTTCCTATAAGGTGAGTTTATTTAAAGTATCGTAAGCGCACATTAAATTTTTTATTTTTGCAACCTCATTTGTTCTACTGTGCGTCGGTTAAGGTTTCAAATACAGGCAACTGAGATTTTAACTGATCTTGGCCTCATTTCAAATTGTCAAACCCAGGTGCAAAACTTTTACAAATAAAACAGGTTTGACTCTGGTCAACTTGGAACTACTGTTGCTTGGCCTTAATGTTAGAAATATATTTGCCACCCTGTACCCAATATAAGATATTCACAACCACAGTCATTGAGTACGTGTAGTTCACTATTAATGCGTTTCTTTGTGTCCATTGCATTGATGTCTTTCGTTCGTTTCATTCCGTTTCGTCCATTTAAGGATATTATTGTTATATAAGCTGCACGTAAGCCTTATCCATTGTAATTGTCTTTCAGTGAACACACATAGTTTTAGCACATACGTACTACGTACCACCACTACCGTTACAGCGCTCATGAAATTAAATGTTTCAATCGTAGCTGTTGTGCTAAATTAAACACATACTCGCTGAATAGGAAACAATAACTTAAACTAGTAAGTAGAAATATCGCCTTATGTTGTAGTTTCTAGTTAGTTACTCGTGGTAAATAATAACCATAGTCTCGTATATGTTTTATAGTTTCGCTTGGTGGATTCACAACTTGTTATTGTCCTCCAGCCATATTACGTGCTTTCATAACACTATGCTAAAAATGATGAGTCTTCACATATTCATACTGGTTAGGATTTATCCTTCAAGCTAGAAAAGATGTTTATATACTACCAACAAACACATGAGCAGTGATGGAGTGAGTTTTCCATTCTTCTAGCATTTGTTGTTTGAAATTCATGCAAAAGCCAAGTAGCAATTTTCATCATCATTGTCTACTTAGCAAATATATTGTTGATACCTTGATTTAGCTAAAAGTTTCCTCAAATTGGTAAAAGTCACAGAAAATGAAACAATAGAAAAATCGTCCATAAGTCTTTGGAGAGGGGATGGAGGGGTTGAAGAATGTATGAAAACAAAAGACATACAATAGTTGTTCGGAAGCTTAAATGTCTCTATTTAGTCAATATTGTTATTAGTCTCTGTTGCAGTCGATGTTAACAAGGGTTTTTTTTTATGTTGCTTAGGTCTTATCAATTGCTTTAAATGGAAGGCATAGGAAACAATGGGGAAAAAATATGTGGATCAGTTAGCACAATATAATGGCATTGTTCGAAATATAGCAGGGCATTTTTTTTATTGATATTGAAAAGGGCAGAGACTTTTCCTTAAAAATTTATAGACTTTAGATGTTAAGTGCACTTGTTAGTTTGCAAATATGATACTTATGTTTATTTTTATACTTTTCGGTTTTTTTTTGCAAATATAGCAGTAAATACATAATTTCTAAATATCAAAAATTTCCACAAAAAAAAAAGTTACCTAAAACTAAATTTTAAAAACTTTTTATAAAAAATGACACCAGGAACAACTTAATATTTTTTCAGATATTTCCGAATGACAAGAGAATTATAAAAGAGCTTGCAAGGAAGTGATCATGGCTGGAAATCCCATATTCTTCAATTCGCCATTCTCAGGTCTTGTAAACTTCTCCAGTCATCTAAAGATTTGTTTTCTTCGAAACGATTTAAAGCAAAATTTCTAAATTACTAAGAAAAAGAAAATGAAAATACTGCTGGTGAAATTCTTTTTTTTTATATGATCACAGATGAGGTTCGATCAGATTCTGCAATTCCAGCAGATTATCCGGCAGTTGATTTTTATACACATATTTTTTTTTTCTTGATCGAAAGGTGTTATGAAACTGGATATAAAAATGCAATATCTTCATGAAAACATTATTTTCTATTGCATTTTATTATATAACAGTTTAAAAGCAAAAAGCGGAAAACAGAAGCGAAAAAATGTTAAAAGGCGCTAATCCGAATAAAACAAAAGGCGCAAAAAAAGCTAGCTGTAGGATTAAACAAACTTAATAAAATTATTTTTGTTTTTTTAATTTTTAAAAATATCAAGAATAGTTATATTTTTGTAATATAACAAAAATATGGAAAAAAAAAATTAAAGACTGCACTAGATGGAGTAACTTCTTTCGAAGAACACGGCAGCATCCTTTGTCTACTAATTCAACTAATGCTTAATCAACTATTCAATTTTGTATATAAAATTCTAAGGAACCTTAGCTCTTATTTCGTAAATAAGAGATTATGTGAACTCAATTAACTATTGCTTAAATAATTGTCCGACTTTCAATGTTATTGTTAAAACTATAATCAAAATAACAAATCTTATTAAGTACGGAAACGATCTCGTCATCTATGTACATATCCGTATACGCTAAAAGCATCTTAAAACAAGTAAGAAAATTATAGTCGGTCTAGACCGACTATACGATACCCTATACCGTGCGTTTAGAAACCCTATCTCTTAGGCCCAACTAACTGGACATAGAAAATAAGCAAAAACCAAATTTGAGTGGGATTTTTATTAATTTTTTTGGCTGCAGATATGAAAAAGTTCATATCGGATGCTATATCTATATAGGGACTTGGTCCAAAAATGGACCGATCCTGATCATGTTTGGTAAAGTCTCTTGTATTTTGCAAAAATATATACAAACAAAATTTGAGAAGAATCAGTGCAATATTTTTGTTTTTTAATAGATTTAAGTGAAGATCGGGAAGCAGCTCTATATGGGGTCAAAGGGATCATTTTTGGACTACTCATTAGTGGATATAATGAATGCATACAAACCCAATTTGAGTAAGATCTATATGACAATTTGGATCTTATGGCAATTTATGTCGATTTCAAATGGGTAATTTGTATGGGGGCTAGGTCTGAACATGAACCGATTCTCACCAATTTCAATAGCGTTCATCCCGTGGCCGATAAAAGCTTACATACCAAATTTCATCAAAATATATTCATATTTGCGACCTGCAGTTTGATTACAAGGTTTACATGGACACACAGACGGACGGACGGACGGACGGACGGACGGACATTGTTAAATCAACTCAGAAAGTGATTCTGATTCGATCGGTATAAATAAAGATGGGTCTAGGTCAAATATTTTTGGTTGTTACAAACAGCAGCACAACGTCATTATACCCAAACCACATAGTGGTATAGGGTATAAATATGAAAAGCAGCAATTTAGCGCTATTTAGAAAAAGGCGCTAAACTGAAAAAAATCGCAAAAAATATGAGTTGGCTTCGCTGGTAATCGAATTTTCAAAAGCTTGCTTTTGGATTCTTTCAAGACTATATTAAATAACTGTTTGCAACTGCACTCTCTATTCTGTATATACCTTCCGTCTTTAAATAAGAGTATACAAAAAGAGTAGAGCGCAGTTGCAAAACCTTTTTCCATTTAGTCTCTTTTGAAAAAAGTCAAATGTAATTTTAATAATCGTTGCACGAGTGTTGCCATTTTTTGGCTTTGCCCCCTACATTTAGGGTTTTTCAAGTTTAGTTAATTTTTACGGGATAAAATTTAGGTACATATTTAACGGTTTTCCAAAAAGTTCTCTTTTAATAATTATCAAATTTTAGAAATATAAAACGAAACGAATGAAACGATAAAAATTTTAATGAAAAATGCAAAAATTTGAAATACATTCACTCATTATATTTTAACTCGTTATGTCTGCTTCTCTGCCGAAAAACTTTAGATCGATTTTTAACCCTTTTCCCGTGATCCAATCGACCTCAGACTTTGCAGGCAAACTCGTGGCTATAATCAAAATGGTCTAACAAATTTGAGTATAAAATAATTCAAATATAGTATAAGATTGGATTTTTGGAAATTTCAGTGGTATTTGATTTTCAATCAAACAATTATTTAATTACATGATGGCAAACTTAAGGTACAAAGAAAGGGAAAATAATAAAAACTTGGTTTTTATGTGCTTTTTTTCATATAAATTTTATACGATTCGAACGTTTTGTTTTATAGTATGGATCTCTAAATTACTAAGAAATTTTATTATTTAGAAGACCAAAGAGAAATTTGAATTTTAGAAAAATTTCATTATGATTTCTGTTTGAGATAAATAGATAATTTTTTCTTTAATTTTAACTTTCCACAAATCAGAGCACAAAAATTTCAAATGAAATGCATTTATAATTTTTTTTAAATTTTCTGAAAGTGAAACTGTTGTGGAAACGTTTCAACTACATATGTACATATGTATGTTGAATATAAAAGAAATTTATAAAAAAATGCTCTACCTTATGATCTTAAAGAAAATTGTGTAAATATTTAAAAGGTTTTATTTAATAAATTTAATAAATCTAATGGTATTTAAAATTTTTTTGGCTAACAAAATTTTATCGAATAAATCAATTCGAAAATTTTTTAACGAAAAATTGCTCTAATAAACATATGCATATTTTTAATTTATGGTCCCTACAACACTGATATAGAGTTTTACTTTATTGTGGTTCAGGGCAACATATAAAAAATGATTTTTTTTAGCAAACTAGACAATCTCAATAAAAATGAATTTCGATTTATTCGTAAATTTTTATTTGGGCCAACAGCATTTTGTTATTTTTCACTTAAATTGAAATTATATACATATGTACATATTTACAAAGTATGCATACATTTTCATTGAAAAAATGATATGAAAAATAATATTATATCAGGTTTTAAATTATAAAAAAACATACCTTACCTGTCAAATTATATAATCTATTTTTTTCCTCCAAACTCATTATGTATTAGACTGCGCGAACCGATTACCGTTTATTTAAGCAAAACACTTTTACACTTACACTTAATTTAAAAGAGATATTCAATATCTCCTCTTTACACTTTCTCTTATGATGTTTTAGTTAAACACCACCATTACAAAAACAAACCACACTTATTTGCCTCTTATTAATTTTATATAGCTTTGGCAAGAGATTTGATAGACATTGAAAAACTTTAAGCTTTTTCTATTAAACATCACTTTTAATGTGCTAAATTTACTCGGAGAGTAATAATTTTTTTTTCTAAGTCTGACACAGAGATTTTTAATGCATTTTTGACTTGCTTTCGCAGAGCTGACAAAAAGAAATAAGGAATAACACAGCAACAACAACACTTATTTTATGATGCAATTTAACGCAATTTTTTAGGAATAATTACGTATATTATAATTTAAATTTCAAATAAATAAAAACAAATATGAAATATTTTATACAAAAGCAGATTTATACAATTAGAATTGTATAATTTTTTATTAACAAAAACACTTTTTCACAATTATATGCCATATTTTCAATCGAACGACACGAAATCACGTCTTATCGAAATGAAGGAATTACCGAAACTAAAAATTGTCGATAATATAGAGTTACCATAATGCGGATATGTGTGTGCAACGGGAACATATAAATTAGTCTGTAATTCGAAAATCAGACCATTTCTCCAAAAATTTTGTAACTAATTTTTAAATTCGATTATTTTGAATTATTTTGTTTTAGTACGATTGGTTGCATAGTTCCTGATATATGATGAAAAAATATACACATGTTATATCGGTACCTCAAGTTTTGTTTTGAGGAGTACATTAACGCTATCAAAATAAAATTTTAAATTGTCCTATATAATTTTTTTACAAATGTATAATAATAAATTAATTCTTAGATCAGGGTTAAATCCATTCTTTGAAGTAAATATTTAAGTAAAATTCTTTATTTTTGATTGTATTTATAGTTTAGACAACAGAATTGATATCTTTATCAACCAGAAATTCAGTTATTACTTTCATCTTAATTCGGTAGTTACAATGAAGTGATTCAATTTCCGTGCATATATTGATGATTCAAACTAAACTTAAAAAGTTAAAGGTCATATACCACTAGGAATTTTATTTCTATTTTGAGAAAAAGAGGACTCTACCTCAAAAAAGGACGACATTTGTCTCTAAAAAGAGGACAGCTTTTTTTAAATACAAAAAATTGACATCGCGATAAAATATAAAAATAAAATATATTTTTATAAAGAAAAACAATTTTTATGCCCACAAAAAAAAAACAGCAATAAACATAAAAATTATTCTGAACTTAAAATTCTAAAATTAGAAAATTAATGATTTTTTACACATTGCATTTATATTTAATAACTTGCTGCTTTTTTCGGAGAGCAAACTTTTAGACGTACAACAGCTGATAAGAGGTGATGTCAACGCAGTTGGCGTCACTGTTAAAAGGCTTCGCATTCTTTCTGGCGATCAAAGAAAGCGATACCAACAAACCAAAAGTTCCGATGCAATAAAAAAAAAACTTGAAGAGTGTAAAAAGTAGGACAACCCCGGACACTTTCTGAAAAGGAAGGAGGTCTGCTCCGGACGCCCTAAAACGAGGACGGTATCCGGGGAAAAGAAGGCGGATGGCAACCCAATATACTACAAACCATAATGCGGCCTACACACGAGGCAACCAGTTGAAGCAATGGTTGTATCAACAATGATATACACGTAGCAACGGTTGCCTCAACCAACGAAAAATATCAAAACTTTTTGATATTTCTGGCTAATTGAGGCAACCGTTGCTACGTGTGTATCATTGGTGATACAACCATTGCTTCAACTGGTTGCCTCGTGTGTAGGCCGCATAAGAAAGTAGTATAATTAGAGGAATGTAGTTGAAATAGGATGGCGACCAATTTTTTTTATCAAGAAATTATATCCGAGGGAAGACATAAAGAGATCCTAATAGAAAAAGCAGTGTTTCTGCGGAATAAATTTAAGTAAAGCTAGATATCATGGTAGAGTCGCTCACCGAAAACCGTAATTTCATTAGTGAACTACAAATATCCGAGTGTAGAATTTTTGAAACAAGTTTGTTTTTCAGAAGAAGTATGTTCTGTATATTTGGAATAAAAAGACTTCCAATTACAAGAAAGGCCATAAATCAGGAGCTGTGCTTGACAAATAAAATCGTATTGGTGCAGTCAAATACGGTAGTGGTGGAGTTATGGCGTGGAGTTGCCTATATATACCTATTCTCTTTCAATAAGAAAGAGTATACAAAGAGAGTAGAGCGCAGTTGCAAAACCTTTTTGCATTTAGTCTCTTTTAAAAAAATCAAATGTAATTTTAATAATCGTTGTCTCAGTGTTGCCATTTTTGGGTTTTGTCCCTACATTTAGGGGTTTCTTTCAAGTTTAGTTAATATTTACGGGATAAAAATTAGTTTTTTTTTAGGGATTTTTCAACAAGTTCTCTTTTAATCATTATTAAATTTTAGAAATATAAAGCGACACGTAATAATTCGATAAACATTTTTATGAAAAATAAAAAAAATTAAATATTTTTTCAAACAAATTTTATATGTTTCGTAAAGTTTTGTTTTATAGTATGAGCGTATAAATTATTTAGAAGTTTTATTATTAAGAAGAATAAAGGCAAATTCCAATTTTAAAAAATTTCTATATAATTTCTGTAAGTCTAAGATTAATAGATTAAACTTGTTTTAAAAATTTTAGCTTCCCAAATATCAGAATGCACAAATTTCGAGGGGATAGATTAAAAAGAAATGCAATCAAAATTTTGTTAGTATTCTGAAAGTGAAACTGTTGTAGAAACGTTTCAACTATGTACATATGTTGAATACAAAAGAAATGTATAAAAAAAGTGGAAACACGATTGTGAATTTAAATGTAAATGTATAAATATTTTATGAGGTTTATTTTTTTTTAATTTTTAATTTTTTTTTTTTTTTGCTGATATATTATATTCAAAGTTTTGAAGTTTTTTTTTACTAAAATCGCTCTAATATAGATATTTTTTTAGGAAGAAGAAAAAAGGTTCCTACAACACTGATACAGAGTTACTTTGATGTAGTTCAGGGCAACATACATATATAAAAAAGGTTTTTTTTTGCAAACTAAACAATTTCAACAAATTTCATGGTTCGAAACCTCACGGCCGCCCTAAGTAGAAAAAATTTTCATATAGAAACAATCTATTCAATTAAAACATAACAATTATCACAATGTTCAATAAATCGCTGATGAAGGCTGAAATGCCAGAAACCGGTCCGATTAAGAATACAGTGCAGTTATGAATTTTTGAAATATATGTTTTCTTCTTCTTTACCACGCACCACTTAAAACAAAATTAAAAAAAATTGCATATTAATTACAGTAGTAATTGCAATATGTCTGAAAAATGACGATAAATCTAACAAACAAAAAATTTTTCTTCGCTTCAAAGCGTCATCTCAAATATATGTAAAGTGCATATGTAGGTATGTACAAAAACCGTACATCACATATGACAACTCTTACGAAAACTGAGAATAGTGGAAATTAGAAGTATAAATGCAAAAAATATTCAAAATTCAAAAATAACGATTGTTTGTTTGGACAGAGTTGTATCTTCTGAAATTAATACAAAGTAAAGCTGTATGGTACGAAAACTGAAAACTAACCACACTGCTCGTAGGCCTGACTTTAGGTGAGTGTGTTAAAGCGCTGACCAAAAAGTGCAAGTACGAGTGTATGTGAGAAGGTTCATGGTTCGAAACCTCACGGCCGCCCTAAGTAGAAAAAATTTTCATATAGAAACAATCTATTCAATTAAAACATAACAATTATCACAATGTTCAATAAATCGCTGATGAAGGCTGAAATGCCAGAAACCGGTCCGATTAAGAATACAGTGCAGTTATGAATTTTTGAAATATATGCTTTCTTCTTCTTTACCACGCACCACTTAAAACAAAATTAAAAAAATTGCATATTAATTACAGTAGTAATTGCAATATGTCTGAAAAATGACGATAAATCTAACAAACAAAAATTAATATCGATTATTTTATTTGGGCCAGCAGCATTTTACTATTTTTTTAATTTAAAAAATTATACATTTAAAAAGTATGCATTCATTTTTATTGAAAAAACGATATGTATAATAATATTATATCAGGATTTAAATTATAAAAAAAACATACCTTATCTGGCAAATTATATAATCTATTTTTTCCTCCAAACTCATTACGTATTAGACCGCGCGAACCGATTACCGTTTATTTAAGCAAAACACTTTTGCACTTACATTTAATTCAAAAGAGATATTCAATATCTCCTCTTTATACTTTCTCTTATGATGTTTTCGTTAAATACCACCATTACAAAAACACACTACACTTATTTGCCTCTTTTTAATTTTAAGTAGCTTTGGCAAGATTTAATAGACATTGAAAAACTTTCAGCTTTTTCTATTAAACATCACTTTTGATGTGCTAAATTTACTCAGAGAATAATTTTTTTTCTAAATCAGACACAGAGAATTTTAATGCATGATTTGACTTGCTTTCAAAGAAAAGAAATAGGAGATAACAACACTTATTTTATGATGTAATTTAATGCAATTTTTTTTAGGAACATTTACGTATATCTACTATATTTTATATTTCAAAGAAAGATAAAAACACACTATTTTATAAAAAAAAAAAAAAGCAGATTTATACAATTAGAATTGTATATTTTTTTTTTTTAACAGAAACACTTTTTCACAATAATTACCAATATTTATAACGAACGACACGGAAACACGTCTTATCGATATGAAAGAATTACCGAAACTAAAAAATGCCAATAATATAGAGTTACCATTATTCCGGTTATGTGTGTACAAGTAACGGGAACATATAAATAAATATTTAATTAGAAAACCAGGCCATTTATACAAAATCCTTAAAACAAATTTTTGAACTTCGGTTATTTTGAAATTTTTAATTGGACAAAAAATAATATGCAAGTGGTTGCATAATTACTGATATGTGATGAAACAATAATAATGAATTAATTCTTCGATCATTCCTTTGAAGTAAATATTTTAATTAAAAATTGTATTTTTGATTGTATTTTGATCGGAAGACATCGGTTTCAAAAGTTGGAATGACATGAAACGTTGACATGAAACGCCCCATAAATAAATCTTTAATTCGGAAATCACACCATTTCTACGAAAACTTTAAAACTAATCTTTAAATTTAAATTACTTTGGACTTTTTGGTAGGGCAAAAATAATATACAAGTGACGAAAAAATATAGGTACCACAGACTTTGTTTTGAGTACATTAGATATAGGAAAATAAAATTTTTAATTTATTATATGCTTGAAAAACCTATAAAAATCATAGTTTTTCCTATATATTTTTTTATCAAGTGTAAAAATAATAATATAATAATTCTTCGATCAGGGTTCCATCCGTCAGTAAAGGTAAATATTTTAATAAAACTCTGTATTTTTGAGACTTAATAACAGCTAATAATTTTCTATTATGATAAAATATTTATTGTTTAGACAACAGACCCGTTATCTTTGTCAACCATAAATTCGGCTATACTTTCATCTTAATTTAGTAGTTACAATGAAGAGATTCACTTTGTGCGCAGATATTGATGATTCAAACTAAACTTAAAAAAGTTAAGGAACATACATACATACACATGTATAGTACAAACCATAAAAAAGAGCTAGGATAATTAGAGGAATGTACTTAAAGTAATATGGTGACCAATGTTTTATTAAGGTAGAGTCGTTCGCCGAAAACCGTACATTTCATTAGTGAACTACAATTATCTTAGTGCAGAAACAAGTCAGTTTTTCAGATGAAGTATGTTCTGTTTATTTGGTAACAAAAGCCGTGGTGCATCAAACACTGTAGTGGTGGAATTATGGCGTGGAGTTGCATGGTGGCTGGTGGTTTGGGTCAGTTTTATTTTCTTTCATAGGAGACTACATTAAATAATTATCTGCAACTGCGCTTTCTATCCTGTATATACCTACGCTCTTTCAATAAGAAAGAGTATACAAAGAGAGAAGAACGCAGTTGCGAAGCCTTTTTGCATTTAGTTTCTTTTGAAAAAAAATCATATATAATTTTAATAAACGTTGTCTCAGTGTTGCCATTTTTGGTCTTTGCCCCCTACATTTAAGCGTTTTTTCAAGCTTAGTTAATTTTTAATTAGTTACATATTTACAGGTTTTTCAAAAGTTCTCTTTTAATAATTATTAAATTTTAGAAATATGAAGCGAAACGTAATGAAACGATAAAAATTTTAATGAAAAATTCAAAAATTTGAAATACATTTACTCCTTATATTTTAACTCGTAATGTCTGTATGTCTATCGAAAAAACTTTTGATCGATTTTTAACCCTTTTACCGTGATCCAATCGAGCTAAGGCTTTGCAGGCAGACTCGTGGCGATGATCAAAATGGTCTAACAAATTTTAGTGTAAAATAATTTAATTATAGTATAATAGTTATTGGATTTTTGGAAATTTCAATGGTATTTGATTTTCAATCAATTAATTAGTTAATTACATGATGGAAAACTTAATTTACAAAGAAAGGGAAAATAATAAAAACTTGGTTTTTATGTGCTTTTTTTCATATAAATTTTATACGATTCGAAACGTTTTGTTTTATAGTATGGATCTCCAAATTATTAAGAAATTTTATTATTTAGAAAGCCAAAGAGAAATTTGAATTTTAGAAAAATTTCATTATGATTTCTGTAAGTTTGAGATAAATAGATAAATTTTTTTTTTTTAATTTTAACACAAAGAAATTCAAATATAATTTTTTTTGTTTTCTGAAATTGAAACTGTTGTGGAAACGTTTCAACTACATATGTTGAAAATAAAAGAAATTTATAAAAAAAAATGCTCTACCTTATGATCTTAAAGGATATTGTTTTAAAAGTTTTATTTAATAAATTTAATAAATCTAGAGCTATTTAAATTTTTTTTGGCTAACAAAATTATATTGAATAAATTATATAAGCTTAATAAAAAATTTTAATTCGATTCGATAAATTTTTTAACGAAAAATTGCTCTAATATAAGAATTTTTTTTAATTTTTAGGAAGAAGAAAAAAGGTTCCTACAACACTGACATAGAGTTACTTTATTGTGGTTCAGGGCAACATACATATGTATAAAAAAAGATTTTTTAGCAAACTAGACAATTTCAATTAAAATGAATTTCGATTTATTCGAATAGCATTTTGCTATTTTTCACTTAAATTAAAATTATGCATATACTTATTTACAAAGTATGCATACATTTTCATTGAGAAAAAGATATGAGAAATAATATTATATCAGGATTTAAATTTTAACCAAAACATACCTTATCTGGCAAATTATATTATCTATTTTTTTTCCTCCAAACTCATTGTGTATTAGACCGTGCGAACCGATTACCGTTTTTTAAGCAAAACACTTTTACACTTACATTTAATTAAAAATAGATATTCAATATCTTCTCTTTGCACTTTCTCTTATGATATTTTAGTTAAACACCACAATTACAAAAACAAACTACACTTATTTGCCTCTTTTTAATTTTAAATAGCTTTGACAAGATTTAATAAACATTGAAAAACTTTCAGCTTATTCTATTAAACATCACTTTTGATGCGCTAAATTTACTCAGAGAATAATTTTTTTTCTAAATCAGACACAGAGAATTTTAATGCATGATTTGACTTGCTTTCAAAGAAAAGAAATAGGAGATAACAACAACACTTATTTTATGATGTAATTTAATGCAATTTTTTTTAGGAACATTTACGTATAGGTATCTACTATTTTTTATATTTCAAAAAAAGATAAAAACACACTATTTTACAAAAAAAAAACAGATTTATACAATTAGAACTGTATAATTTTTTATTTTCAAAAACACTTTTTCACAATAATTGCCAATATTTATAACGAACGACACGAAAACACGTCTTATCGAAATGAAGGAATTACCAAAACTAAAAATTGCCAATAATATAGAGTTACTATTATTCCGGTTATGTGTGTACTAGTAACGGGAACATATAGATAAATATTTAATTCGAAAATCAGACCATTTCTTTAAAAACTTTAAAACTAATTTTTAAATTTCGATTATTTTGAGCTTTTTAATTGGGCAAAAAGTAATATAGAAGTTGCTGCATAATTCCTGATACACTTATGACGAAAAAATATGCACATGTAATATGAGTACCACAGATTTTGTTTTAAGGAGTACATTAATGCTATATAAATAACATTTTTAATTTAGTATGTGCTGGGAAATAATTTTTCCTTTATAATTTTTATACAAGTGTAAAAAATAATAAATTAATTTCTTCGATCATTCCTTTGAAGTAAATATTTTAATAAAAATCTGTATTTTTGATTGTATAACAGAAACTTAATAACAGCTAATAATTTTCAATTATGATAAAATATTTATTGTTAAGAGTCTAAACTTTAGACAATAGAATCGTCATGTTTATCAACCAGAAATTCAGTAATTAGTTTCATCTAAAGTTGGTAGTTACAATGATTCACTTTGTGTGCAGACATTGATGATTCTAATTATAAAAGTTAAAGGACATATACTACAAACCATAAGAAAGAACTAGGAATGCTGTATTTGTATTAGATTTCTAGTGAATTAAGAATTTTGTCTTGTTAGAAATTGGCATAGTATTCTCAAATGGTTAAACGACACGGAATGTATTTGGAAGGAAAAATATTTCACAAGTTGAATTAAATATTATGGAGATATTCTAAATTATTGTTCTTAATATGTCGCTTATCTAGAATTTCCAGAAAATTTGGTACCAGAAATATCAGCCTAAAATGGTACTAAAATTATATAGCCGGCATGGGCAAATGCGGCCCACGAACGAATTTTATGCGTCCCCATATAAATTTAAAAAAAATTAAAAAATTTAATTTAGATTTAATTCAAAAAAAAAAAAAATCAAAACAGTAATACCAAAATTTCAAAGTATTGTTCAAAAATAGCATTAATACGAGTATAAATTTTCAATAAGGCCTCAAAAATAATACAAATGATTTGAATGTAACGTCTATTAGCATGCTTCATTTTTTCTATTAGAAACAATGTAGCATGTACAAAAAAAAATGCATTTTAAAAATTGTATGTTTGCAAAACACACCCATGATTTGAAATGCAAACGACAGAGTTCATTATTTTCAGGGTTGTCAACTTTAAAATATCAAAAAGCACTTAACCGACAAAAATCGCATAATTTGAAAAAAAAAAACACCATATTTTCCATTTTTTATTTTTGCTTTTTTCAGTAAAAGCCCTGTTGTCCTGAATGCTTGGGGATGAGAGCAGCCCCGATAATTAAATGTTTCATTAACACTAGAAATTTTCTATCTTTTGGAACAGAAACCATTAAATTTTTTATACATATTGTACCAACCACTCCATAAAAATTTTTTCATAAAAGCATGTTTTGAAAAATAATTCAATTGAACTTTAAAATTTTGTTTAAAAAATTTAAAAACTAAAATTGGCAAATTGGACGATTTTTTAATTATATCTCATGTTCATTTTATTGAAATTAACTGGTAATACTCAACATATATAAAAAACGAACTAAAAAATTCTGCAGCATTTAGTTTAGCTCTTGATGAATCCACAGATGATAGCGACGTTCCTCAATTGGCGATCTTCATTAGGTCAGTATCAGTTGAATTTAATATCACTGAAGAAATGTTAGACCTTGTAGCTCTTTCTGAAACAACGCAAGGCATTGATGTAAAAAATGCGCTTTTCGAAGTAATTAACAAATTTGAATTGCCACAAGATAGAAGACCTCGAATATAAAAAAATTTAAATTCTTTGCTCTTTTAAAATTGAACGTAAATAATATACAAGACGATAAGCTGGAAGAATACATAAATAATTTAAAACAATTTCGTGAATATTTTAAATGTAGATTTGAGGATCTCAAACAACTTCAAGCAACATTCTCAGTTTTTGTTAGCCCATTTTTGTGTGATGTCCTAAATGATGAATTTTTATTATCCGATATAATTCTTGCAAAACCAGATGTTGGAAAATTGGAGTTGTTAGAAATGAAGGATGATATTGTATTGAAAATGCATCACAAATCAACTTCTCTAGTTGGATTTTGGAAACTTGTTAACGAAACCCAATATCCATAATTGAAAAAAGGTGCTGCTCGCTGTTTTTCAATGTTGGCACAACGTATTTGTTTAAAAATTGTTTTTTGCTTTTTTGTTTGAAAATGAATATTTGTATAGAAATAAACTAGTGCGGGCCACCGTTAGTAGGTGAAATTCCAAATTTGGCCCAACAAGCCATTTACGTGCCCACCCCTGTTATATAGAGACATTTTTATCCAATTTGCCTAAATATGTATGTTTAAGGAGAATTTTTTTAAAAATTAGAAGATGAAAAGCTCTCATAATTAGCTTATCAAAATTCCGCAAAAAGTTGCTTGTATTCGCAAAAGAAAAATAAAAAATATAAATTCAAAATATAATTCAGGCAATATTTACATTTAATGATGTATGACATTATCAACGTTTACACGGTTGCATTTAGGTATGCATGACTTTGTTTAGTTGCATTACAAATGGTGTTTCGGAACTCATTCATATTTTCAGATCTTATTAATAAATTGGTTTTACATGCTCTCTTTAAAATAATTATTGATGCAGATAGCCCATTTTGAATATTAGCCCTCGATAAACAAATTTGTTTATACTGTATTAAATAAAAAAACTAATTAATCTACATATTTTCATAAAATAACGAATAAATTTGAGGAATTTTATGAATACATTAAATTTGTTTTATTTAAAAATAAAAGTACTGATGAAGAAAATATTTATAGATTTTCATAAAGAGTCAATTTGACATCAAGAGTACCCCATGGCTTAATTTCAGAAAATAAGTACAGAATATTATTTTTTAGAATTATTGAAATATTATCAACAAGTTTTATTGAAATCCTTCCACAAGTATATATAATTTCAATATTTTGTTTTAAAAAAATGTAAATCTCCTTAAATTCGACCTTTCACCTTAAAGAGGGACAGTTTATAGTGTTTCAATTTAATCTTAATTTACAAGATTGAGAACTTATATCAAGTTGCGTAATATTTTGACAAAAGATATTTGAAATATGAAAACACCAAAAAGATCTAGCCTAAAAGTTGAAAAAGTATGAAAAATCACATTTTTCTTCAAATCCACTAAAATAAAAACGCTGCTCTCGCCAAATTCAGAAAAGGATACCTACAATATTTGTTATTTTTAATCAGATATATTTTTTTAATAAGACCTTAAAGTCCAGTGGTTTAGTTCGGTAAATTTCTTGAACAAAATTTTTGGAAAAGTAAAATTGGAGATTTTGAAATAGTGCTAAAAAATACGTACCGATTTGACATTAATTTAGAATGACATAACAATAGATGAGGTGTAAAATACTTTACGTAAGATCGTCTTGGGATCAAGAGATTGCAAAAATGTTGTTGTTGTAAATTATTTCAATGTCTTTAAAAATCTGAGCTCGATTTTCTTAATCAAGTGGTCTGCGACGCATTTATAACTTGGTGTTTTTCAACCGCTAAAAGAGTTTGTTTTTATTAGAAAGATAATTTACTGATTATGGTTTATTAACTAATTTAATTGAAACTCAATTTTTAATAGTAGCAGATTCAAACGCTAGAAATTCTGGTGCAATTTCTAGGCAGCTTTACCTTTAAACTTAGCCAATTCACAAACCAACACTTTTATGGTTTATTATTATTGCGAATGAAGATAACAAAGTTATTAACAAACACATAAACAAATTTAATAAAACACACTTAGCATATGTATAATTATATGTATGTGTTGGTAGCAACTTTAAATGCAATTTACTTAAAATAAAGGAAAAAATTTAAAAATCTATATATCTGGTGGTTTCAGGGGGTGACGTACCGACATTTAGGAACTCAATTAGAACAGAGGTTTTAGATCTTACTTTGACTAGTTCTAATCTATCTTTCGCCATCTCAAACTGGCATGTTTCTGGTGACCTCTCTATGTCAGATCATCAGCATATAGTTTTTGACATAGTTAGTTCTATGAACACTGATCAACACTATCGAAATCCCAAAAAGACTAACTGGGATAAATTTCGATACCATTTAGGTAACAATGTTAATTATTCAGAAGGGCTAATAGAAAGCACTAGGGTAATTGATTATGAAGCATCTGAATTACAATCAAACATATCATCAGCTTACAAGAGAGCTGACCATTAAAGACTAGGAAGACTAGAAGAGATGTTCCATGGTGGAATGATGGACTAGAAGGGCTCAAACGTAACGCTCGAAGATTATTCAACAAGGCTAAAATTAATGGTGACTGGAACGCCTATAAAATAGCCTAGAGCTATTGTGAGAATATCAATGACCTTTCGGAAGCTGTGCGACTTCAAAAGGCCCTCTCTCAGGATCACACAAATGGTCTATGTACCTTAAAGAGACCAAATGGTTCATACACTGAATCTCAGGAAGAAACCTGTGAACTTCTATTGGAAATACACTTTCCAGGATGTGTCCCCATTAACAGGTCCCCACCAGTCTTCGGGATACCCTCCCTGACTAAAAGGAACATACGTTTGGCGGACAACATTTTTCAGAAGAACCGGGTTAGATGGGCGATAAATGGTTTCTCTCCACTAAAATCGCCTGGGCCGGACGGTATATATCCATGTCTACTACAGGAAGAGATGTATATCATCATCCCATAACTGAATAGAATTTCTTCTACATCGACATGGAGAGAAGTAAAGGTAGTACTTATACCCAAGGTCGGCAGAAAATCTGAACAGTTGCCTAAATCGTATAGACCGATTAGTCTAAGCTCTTTTTTCCTAAAAACAATGGAAAACGTTCTGGGCCATCATATCAGGGACACTTACCTGGCACGCAAACCTATTCATGAACTACAGTTTGCGTACCAACAAGGTAAATCCACGGGATCAGCTGTCCATAATGTTGCCACAATGATAGAAAAGGCATTTGATGCCAAACAAATATCTCTCTGTGCCTTCATTGATATACAAGGCGCCTTCGATAATACGTCATATGGGGCAATTGAAGAGGCCATGTTGAGAAAGGATATTTCTCCAATCATAATTAACTGGACGCTAGAGATGCTCAACTCTAGGGTCATCACACTGAATATAGGCAGCACATTTAGGACCATAAGTGCCACTAGGGGTTGTCCTCAGGGAGGCGTTCTATCGCCACTGCTTTGGACCTTGGTCATAGATGAGCTGCTGGGGGAACTTAATGAATTAGGATTCAGGGCCTTAGGCTACGCAGATGATCTTGTTATCTCTGTCTCCGGATTTGAGGAGAGCACAATATCGGAGCAGGCTCTGAATTATACCCTCAATTGGTGTCAGAGGAAAGTGCTATCTATGAACCCATTAAGAACCATACTGATACCCTCCACTAAACGAAGGAGACCCAACCTTATGGAACCAAGTCTGAACGGCTTGACAGTAGGGTTCTCGGACCAGGTCAAATATCTTGGGATTACCCTGGATAATTCCCTCACATGGAACAGCCATTTAGATCAAGTTAGCAAAAAGGCCACCAGGGCTTTATATGCGAGTTAAAGACTATTTGGTAGAACATGGGGTTTAAAGCCCCACATGATCTACTGGTCGTCTGAAACTATTGTGAAACCAATGATTACCTACTCTGCCCTTGCATGGTGGCCGAAGGTTGAGCAAACCAAAGCAAAAGCAATCCTGAACAAGGTGTACCGCATTGCCTGTATTGGTATCACAGGGGCGAACAGAATGTGTCCAACCGATGCTATCGGCATCATGCTTAACACGACAGCATTGCATATTTCGATCATTGAAGATGCGTGCATGATTGCCGTACGACTTCAGGATTTTGGTAGCATGAAGAACGGTGACCTAAAGGGTCACATGAGAGTCGCGAGGCTCTTCATCCACGACCCGGTGGCGAGAGTCACGGACAGAATGTTACCAAAATATATATTCATCAAGGAATTTGAAACCATTATATTGGAACGGAGCGCATGGACCTGCGAACCGGAGCAAGGTTCTCATGTGTGGTTCACAGATGGCTCAAAACAAACAAATGGGGACACGGGCGCGGGCATACTTGGTCCCCATTTTCAACGTGCCTTACCCATGGGTAAATACCCATCCATTTTCCAAGCGGAGGTCTTCGCTATTTTTATATACGTGACTGAATGTCTCAGAAGAAAGACAAAAAGGGCACTCATTTATATACTATCCGACAGTCAGGCTGCACTAAAGGCAATAATGGCATACAAAGTGACGTCCAAACTGGGTGGGAGTGCATCGAAGGGCTAAACGAATTAGGTAGATGCAACAAATTAACTCTATGCTAGATTCCGGGACATGAAGGACATGTAGGGAACGAAAGGACCGATTGCCTAGCCAATCGAGGGGCCCGTCGTCCTTTCATCGGTCCGGAACCTTTCTGTGGTGTTCCAGTGGGACATATAAAAGAAAAAATGAGAGAGTGTAGAGAATCACAAATTGCCGAACACTGGGACAAAAGTCCAGGTCAACGGCAGGCCAAGAGATTCATAACTCCATCCAGTGTTCAATCGGAAAGACTACTTACCCTTGATAAAATGGACTTAAGGACCTTGACGGGATTCTTTACAGGACACTGCAATCTTATATATCATCTACGAATGAAAGGACAATCTGCTATAGACACATGTAGGTTCTGCGAGCAGGAGGTGGAAACAGCAGAAGATATTCTCTGTGAATGTCCAAGACTAAGTGGTAAGAGAATCCTTGCTCTTGGAGGATACATTGTATCCCCCCGGGACATATGGAAGCTAATGCCAAATAGGGTAATTGGCTTCATAAGAAGCCTTAATCTTTAGGACAACCATGGGCTGCACAAAAGATCAAATTGGTCGCAGTGCGTATAGCCTTCCTTATCTTATCTTAATCTGGTGAACAGCTAAAAAGGAATACCTTTCAAATATACGATTGATCAAAATTGGGATAAAACAGTAGAACAAAACATCGGTCACAAAAAATCACCTAGCCTATTAATATTATAGATACAAATTTTTGTTTAAAATGTTTTTTTTTTTTTGATAATTTTTACATATAAATGCATATTTGAACTAAGAACTCAATGAGTGTCCAGAAAGCATTGCCCAATTTGGCTCAAATTTTGCGCACTAAGGTTTTAGATCCAGTGTCTTGAAATTAAAAAAAATAAAAATGGCTGTCACCCTAATGTATATACATACATATATTTTGAAAAAGGTAATCCTTTGAAAAGTTAAAGTCCTTTTAAAAGCAAACAAGATCACGATATGAAAAGGCCATAAGCACAGTTTGTCCTACATCTGGTCTCTAGTTTCTCATGTAATTCATTATTATGATGAAAAAATTTTTCATAAATTTTAGAGGACAAAACTTTTTCATAGATGACTCATTTTGACGTTCTCGTGTTATAATAAAGTATCATTTCATTTTATCTTAATGTTCTAGCAATTCCAATTGCTGTCCTTTATTTAGCTGATAACAAAATATCATAAAAAATAACTAAAATAAATGAGTGTATGTCAAATTGTGCTTTAATTTCATTTATCTTCTACACATGCAATTCACATTTAAACACATACAGACAACGTAACACTATCAAATATCAAAACAACATAAATTTCATGGCCAAAGAATAAACAGTTACAGCTACGAACCAAAACACCCCATCAATCCACTCACGCTCTCTCTCTCACTCTCTCCCTCTCTCTCTCTCTCTCTCTGAATACTATATGTTGGCTTTTAGTAAAAAAGAAGAAAATAAGCAGAAATATCAACAATAACAAATAACTAAACAACTCCTGGGGGGATGTCTAAAAACTTTTATTACTTTAGACCAAACCATTGTAACAATTCTAGTCCTGACCCCCCTATGATCAAATAAATGAAATAAACAATCAGAATTCTAACAGAAACAAAAAAAAAAAAAATAAAAACAAACTAGTTAAAATAAATTACTAGACTGGACAACCAGCTGGTTTGACCTCTCTCTAGCCGGTCACCAGCTTGATGGCCTATACCGGAGACAAGTGACAAAAACAACGACAAATTACTTAAAGGGGTACAAAGCAGCTCTCAATGGCAAACATAACACCCCTCAGGCTTTTCTTTTTTGTTTCTGTTGTTTACCAACATTGTTATGTGTCTGTATGTGTTAACCGGAAATATATTAGTCACACACATAGACATAACTACAATTTGGTGACGCCATTTTATTGCCAAAAAAAAAAAAAATATACCAATAAAAATACCAACTCACATAAAATCGAGAGGTTTGAAGATTCGAACGAAAAAAAAGTTTCGTTAGTAGTTTAGTACGTGATTTCATTAAAAAGCTGGGTAAAATAAAGTTGCAATTGAATGCAAAAATTTGATTCAAACTAACAAGAAATAATAAAGCAGTCACACACACACACACACACACACACTCACTTGCACTCATCCTTGTGTACAAACCTTTGTAACAAACATGAAAACAATTTGTTGTTGTATATTTGATATTGTGTACGTGCAACCACACAAACAGGACTATAAAAGTACGAGTTTTACAAAAACACACAAAACACTAAACTTTTTCGAACACAAATTAATGTACTTGGGTGTCACTCTCGGTCTGGATAATAATTTCATATGTTTGTGTGTAAGGTGTGTGTTTACGTGTAGATGATTGTTTAGTTGTAAAATATGTTTGTATTTACCAAAAAAAAAAAATAAATAAAAAAAATCCCAAACAAAAAAAAAAAAAAATTGTTTTGTCAACAATAGAATTTACAGTTTATTACTTGTTGTTGTTGTTTTTGTGGTTATTGTTATTGTTCCCAATCAAATTTCGTTTTCCAAGCAATCAAAGTTTAATTATAAGATTTATTATAACTCATTGAATTGTGACAAAACAATACAGAAAAAAGTTTTCTGTCTCGCAAACAAAACTAATCACTTGTGTTAATGAGTGAACGAAAGAATGAAAAAATAAAATTAATAAAATTTCTGAAAACACTACAAATGAAAGAAAAACTTATCACAGAATTGTTTGCAATTATAATTATTTAAGTACAGAAATTTTAATGAATTTCCTTTATTTTTTTTAATAAGTATATTAAATACTTTTTCAACATCCGTTGAAACTTTTGAAATAAAAAAAAGAAAACTAACTGAAAATATGATAAAAAGAAAAGTCTGCCTTGCATCAAGTGATATTAATATTCGTGTTTATTTTTTTATGATTTATTTTGTTTTGATGTTCTTCAGTAAAGTACTTTTAATTTGTATTCCCCTTTTCAAATGTTTATTGCTTTATGACCACTTATTTTTGCAAGTTTATTTACCACATTCTTTCTCTCTGTGGTGTCTTTTTTTGTGGCGATTTTTTCTTTTTTCCCTAAAGTATTTCATTTAAAAATATATATTAAACCTTTAAAGGGCGAAAACTTTTTCTAACTAAAAAGGAGAACAAATTTTATAGGAAAAAGTTTGATTTTTACATTTAAGGGTTTAATGGTTGCATCATTTATTTATTTATTTATTTAATTCAGCTACAATAAAGCAACAGCTGAGCAATATTTACAAAAATATTTTATAAAAATAATACCGACTTTAAATACAGTTATAAACATAATCATTAGAGTTCAAATATGTCGTTAATCTTCTTTTAATAACATCAATATCATTGGATAAATCAATTAAAGCATAGTGTCTGTTCACTTCTGTGCAAATTCTTCGGAATGGATCGAAATTTATGAAATTTGATCTGTGGAAATTCAGGTAAACCGGCTCATACGATCGAAGTTGTCTGTTAGGGACATTTATACAAATTTTTCCAAGAAGGCATTCAGAATCAATTTTACCATGAACCAGGTTGAGGAAGAATGTTATATTAGAAATGATCCTTCTACTTTTCAAAGTTGGAAGCTTTATTAGAGCCAAACGACTGCGATACGGTGGAAGACTCAATTCCGCATTCCACTCAAGATATCGAAGACAAAATAGTAAGAATTGTTTCTGAACTGATTCAAGTTTTTTGATGAAAAAATTGTACTGTGGATACCAGATTACTGATGCGTATTCAAGTATCGGCCTGACCAAAGACGTGAATAGATTTTTTGTTATATAAGGATCATTAAATTCCTTTGCCCAATGCGTTATAAAAGATAAAACACCATTTGCCTTACGTGAGAATTAAAACTTAGTCTTTTATCAAAATGAACTCCCAAATCTATGAACGATTCAACTGAGTTTAGTTTTATGTCATGGATGACATAGTCGTTCGAAGATGGCGAATATATAGAGAAGGTCCATAGACTGACATTTTTTTAGATTTAATTCCATTAAGTTGACATTGCACCATTTGTAGAAGCTATTTAAGTCAGACTGGAGACGTATACTGTCTTCATTGTTTATGATGGTGGAGTAGATTTTTACATCGTCGGCATACATAAGACTATTGCTATATTGAATAGACTTTGGTAGATCATTAATAAACAGTAAATATAGGAGAGGTCCAAGGTGACTCCCTTGAGGGACACCGGAAGTAACATCTATATATTTCGATTTAGAGTTATTGAAAATTACACATTGCTTACGATGTTTTAAGTACGACCGAATCCATTTTAAGAAGTTCCCGGAGAATCCAATAACATCAAGTTTCGCTAGCAGTAGATCATAAATGCAGTTTACATTTATTAAAAGCAATTTCCCGACACAAATTGGCGATGGTACATAAAATGAAGCATTGTCGAAGAAAATAATTGGTATGCCTTCGTAACGTTTGTTAAATGAGCTTTGCCAACTCTTTTTGGCCTTAATTTCGTTGTAAAATGTTGCCAGAGGGAACTTGACTTTGAAAATATTAATATCCACTAGCAGATTCCAGCCCTCGAAATTCGAGTGCATATTCTAGGAAGTTTTTTTTTTTTAATTAATTAAAGACCCTAAAAGAATGCTAATCAATTATAGCCAATTAACAAATCAACACAAAAAAACAAACTCATTTTTATTACAAACACATTAACAAATTTAATAAATACACATATAGCATTGTATAATTTTATGTATGTGTTAGTAGCAACTTTAAATACAATTTACTTGAAATAAAGGAAAAAATTAAAAAGTCTGTAAATCTGCAAAACGGCTAAAGAGAAATACCTTTCAAATAATATATGTTTGTTCAAAATCGGACAAAACGGTAGAACAAAATATCGGTCACAAGAAATCGCCTAGCCTATTAATATTATAGATATATATAAAAGAGTTGCGTGATTGATCACCATCGATCGCCCAGCCCAAACCCTTCGACCCAGAAGTTTTGAATTTGGACTGTAGGTTCTCCTCGCGGCGTAAAGATCCACTAAGAAGGGATTTTGAAAAATTCGTACTTGAAGGTGGTAAAAGCGGACAAAAAGTGGGGAAAATGGTAAAAAATGAGTCTAGTAATATGAAATTTTTTGTGTAGCCTCCATCCGAGAAACAAACATGGGCTCAGGATTAATTTTTTCGAAATCCGGTCATTCAAGGGGAAAAAACGGCAAAAAATGGTAAAATGGTGCCTTTCTGCATCTTCTTAACAAACTAATATATATATGAATTTTGGTATGCAGACTCCACCGAATACGTGGGCATCAGTCCAGAATCAATGTATTGCAGGGGAGGAAAAACGGCCAAAAATGGGATAAATTGTACATTTGGTAACTTCAAAATAAACAAATCTAGCAATATGAAATATAGTATGTGGATTCCACTAGAGATAAAAACAGTAGATGAGAGGAAAACTTTTGGAAGTTCGGATGTTAAGGAAGTAAAAACGCCCAAAAAGGGTAAAATTTGTACCTTAACATATTAGTCTATACTAGCAGATTCCAGCGCTTGAAATTCGAGTGCAATTTCTAGGCAGTTTTATTTTTCAACTTAGCCAATTCACAAACCAACACTATTATGGCTTATTATTATTGTGAATGAAGATAACAAACTCATTAACAAATAGATCAACAAATTTAATAAACATACAAATAGCAAATGTATAATTTTATGTATGTGTTAGTAGCAACTTTAAATGCAATTTACTCAAAATAAAGGAAAAAATTTAAAAATCTGTAAATCTGCAAAATGGCTAAAAAGAAATACCTTTCAAATAATACTAGAGGACCCCTGCTGCTCCGCAGCATTATATTATATTATATTAATTTTTATAATATAATACCAAAATTTGCCAAGAGAAGTTAACGTACAGTAAAAGTAAAGTTGATTCTCCACGCATAACTTTCCTCAAACCCAACGAATTTAAGCAGATAATAGCTCAAAAGAAGGAACTTGATCCACTGAGTGTTCTTAGACCTATGTCAACAGCCTACGTTAATTAGAACTCTATTTATAGAGGTTTGAGAGAAGAAAAATATTGAAAAAAAATCTTGAATGCAAAGTTTATTCATAAATTCTTTTAATATAGGTTTGGTCAAAATCGGCATAAAACGGTAGAACAAAACATCGGTAACAAGAAATCGCCTAGCCTATTAATATTATAGATATATGAATTTTGGTTTACAGACTCCACCAAATACGTGACATCAGTCAGTAATAAAGTTATTGCTTATTCTAACGTCTAGGGAAGTAAAAACGGCCAAAGTTAAAGTGTACATTTGGTACCTTCTAAACAAACGAATATAAAATATAGTTTGTGGATACCACTAGAGATATAAACATGAAATGAAACAAAATCTTTTGGAAATTCAGATGTTAAGGGGAGTAAAAACGGCCCATAAGTGTAAGAGTGTACCTTTTTTGTATCTTCTTTACAAAGTAATTTAGAAATATGAAATTTGATATGTAGATTCCATCAGAGACACAAAATATCGGAGAAGAATAAAATCGGTTTTAATTCAAGCCTATAGGGGGAAAAACACCCCAAAATGGGAACACGATATTTTCAGCTGGTAAATTTTCATTTGAAAGTGCATTTTCTTAAGAAAACAAGTATGAATGCACCCATTTTCTCCATTTTCAATAGCGTTTGTCCTATGGCTTGAGTTACTTCCTTTCCAAATAAAGCCATAATATTATAATATTATTTTGTTGTTTTTATAATTTAAATAAACCAGCTATGAATAAAAAAGTGGTGCTTAAATTGAGTAGGTGGCAGTACATTAGAAATTTTTGTTTTTTAATAATTTCGCGCTTAGTAAGATATTAAAAAAAATTTGGTGTGTTCTATATTGGAAGATAACACATTTGTTACAAGAAATGCAATTGAAAAAAAAATAATAAAATAACAAGAAATATTTTTTTAGTAATGCCAAAACAGCGGAAGCTCTTAAACTTCTTTACCAGAGTTGATCAAAATAGTAAAAATAGAAGAACGAGTGAAAGAAAATATAAAAAATTTTAACCGTTATTTAAATATTTATAGATTCTGATGTTTTCCTTTAATTATTATAAAATAATGGCAAGAATAAAGTTGAAGAGTTAAAAACCAGAATAATAGATGAGTTAAGTGATGGTCGTAAGCAAAAGAATATTTTTGAGAAGTATTCTATGAATAAATCCATAAAATTTTCTGGCTAGCATTAATCTTGCTAAAGAATTGGAATTAGATTACTGTTGGCAAATAGTATTAACTAAAAAATTAAATATTTTAATGGCCATAAAACGGCCAAACGCTTCGGGACTTTTACTAAGATATCGTTCGGTATAGGAATCATCCACCCCCAAGACCATGACCATCATTTATTCCACCGTGTTATTGTATAGTAAAGGTTTCCATTGTTTTGCCAGCAGCATAAAAAGGATTACTACTAAGATTTTTTATTTTTTTCTGAAGTTATATTAATATTTCTTCTTGTTAAATGAATAAAACATACAAATGTGTAATTTAATAAAAGAGTTTTTAATTTTATAATAAATTTTTTTAGTACTGACTGTCATAGTTGTCAAAAAAATATTTTGTTAAAAGTTTTTCATTCACACTATATTTCTTATTGTTGTAAATATTATTATGGCTTAAATAATTTATATAATAATTACGCTAACAACGCACAGTGGCGCCATTTGAGTTTTGTCGTTGCAAAAATCATATCTTTTGAACCGAATAACATAATTGAACAGTTTAAACAGCATATGATAGATAATTGTTCAGCCTATGAAATGAGCGTTTGGAAAGGGTGCTACGCTTTGTAGGGGCCTACTTATGGGATATAAAAGTTAATATTTGTAGAAAAATCAATTTTATGGTAATTAAAAAAATTATTTTTACATTTGTAGATTGTTTTTATTTTTTTTTCTTTGGGGTTTTATGTTTTAAATTATTATCCAACAAATTAAACAAAAATTACTTCTTTTTAAAATTTATTTTTCTTTCTGTAAAATATTCATCACAATTCGTAAGAGAAGATATATCTAAAAGACTAATCATTTCTAAACTATAATTATTTTCTAACTCTATTCGTGACTTCACATGCCGCAGGGAAGAAATAAGGTCCTTATTTTGCCTTACCCTTGATGCTTTGAATGTGTTCTGCAATCTATATTTTTTATAAAATTTGTTAAGAGACTCCTGTGCTTCTACAGAACGCTCCCCAATTGGCAAAGACTGCTACTCAATTGTATCTTTGCCATGCGCCAATATTTTATGGACGGTCGGGGTCAACTTCTTCTATGGATACATTTCTGATAAAAGAAATGCAGTTTTCGATGCATATTCTCCATATTTTGTAGAATTGACATTTTCTTTGCAGTTTAAAACATTCAAGATCGTTCCCAATCTTTTCACGATTTGATTGTCAATTCCAGTGATTCTAGTTACTGCCTCATCATTTTCAAAAAATCTCCTAGAAGTGTTTCCATCGTTTGAGTTACCGTATCCGTGCTTGGGACAGTCTACTTTTAGTCCAACTTGTTTAAAAAAAGCATCCTGTATTTGCTTCTTTCTGATCTTTTCCTTATCCTTTATTGATGTATTTTCATCGAAGTTTTCCTCCTCTTGTGGTGGGTTATACGCCAGTTTTAGCAAGAACTCCACACACCTTATCCTTGCGTGCAATGGTGACATTACATATTCGTAATTCTCCTCGTTTGTAGAATCGTTTAAATTACCAAAGTTCTTCAAACTCTTTTTGCAAATCAGGCATGACAATGTTGAGGTTGTTCCTGTCAGTTCGTTTACGACTTTTCCGTCAACCATGGTCAGGTGGAACTCGTAACTGCATTCAATATATTTTCCTTCTCCAATTTGCAGCTTTATAGGCTTAATCTTGCTTATTTGTTCTTCAATGTCCTTCACCGTGGTCCTTATGAGTTCTGTCGATTCCCTTGCAAACTGAAACATTATTGGTTGGCAATAATGCTCTGATGACGGACGTGGATTCTTCCAGTGTAGGGAAACATCAGATTTTAGCCGCAAAGGAACAACAGATGCCATAAACATATTTCCGTCCGATACTGTAGCGTCATCGGAAGATATCCTTTTCTTATAAACGCTTTGTCCGGATGATCCATCGCAGCCCCATTTGCTGATCAATGTCAGTTTCTCAGGAAGAATTTTCACCTCATTTTCAGGAAGACTCTCCAACAACCGTTTTGCTGTATGGCCCATGAGATCCTGCAGATTGGCTTTCACAGAGACTTTCGTAAACTCCGTATGCAGTGGTCGTGAATTTATTTTGGCTTGCGTAATATGCTTGTATCCTGGTAAATCGTCAGCCATGTGTCGCATCAAGGATGCCCGTAGTATCTCATATTTTTCTTTGGAAAGTTGTAAGTCCATAAACAAGGCCAAGGCTTCTTCGGAACCATACTTTTTAATGTGTGCGTTTGTGAGAATTCTTTCCTTAATCCTTTTTAGTCGCAGTGGGCTGGCATCGGCAACAGATTTTGTATTCTGCAACCTAACTCTTTCACTATCCTTTGTATATTTAATATACAGCGGGTCCGATAAATGCTTCGTGGTCAAGTCATTGGTGGCATCGGCAAGTTTCCTCTTTCTTGTGAAAATTGAACATTCCTCAATACTTTTTTTGGCCTTCCTTTTGCTCCTCTGGTTGATGTGGTGGGTTTATCTACTGCCAATATATCCAGGATGGTGTCTTCATTAAGCCAGTCCTCGTATTTGGAGTTGAAGTTCTGAATGGTTCGATTAGATTTCACCCATTTTGCCTTAATATTTGCATATATCAGATAAAAATTATTTTTTATAACTTCGCTTCTCTCAATATTTCCGTATAAGCTATCAAGTTCTTCTAAAGCAGCTTCCGTGAAAAACTTTGGTGTGGTTGACCTTCTAAATAGTTCAAATAATTTTAAATTGTTTAACGCCATGGTTTCAGTACTTGTTGCGCCAACTTTCAGTCGTAGACTAATCTAGGCATTATGCTTACTTTGCAATATATAGGCTTATGCTACCATGCCTAAAAATTTACCTGTTCCCCGCATACATATGGATTTAGGCTGAATTATGCAATTTTGATATTATGCTCTTGTCTAAATAAGATTTTTGCCTACCTGAAGGGACCATAAGTCAATATTGTTCTTGACCATTTGTACTCCAAAGTAATTTTTAAGTGAGCTGCGTACCTGTGAATTTCAATGAGTAGTTTTTTCTGCATCCTGTGTCTGTAACAGAATATTGGGAGTAGACTTTGGCAGAGGCTCACAGGTAGACAACCGACTTAAAATGCAATTTTTAAACTATTCGATCAAACTACTGTCAGTCAAAACATGTAAGGGATGCACGCCATACAATTTCTGCAACCATGTCTTTTTAACCTTTTTTACCTCTAGAAGCCAAACGGGCACGTACGGGCAGATAAAACTTTTTTAATTATGTAAAGAAATAATCAAAGAACATGTTTTGCAAATATAGCAAATATAGAAAAATATAGATTTTTTTTTATTTTCCGTCAAAGTTGAAAAATAGTGAAAAAACGGATAGTTTTTAAATAGTGATTTACCAGGAGAAACACAAAGCAAACAGTTTTTTTTTTTTATCATTAAACATTTAATAAATACATCAATCAATAAAAACAAAAAATAAGGCGATTCGTTACCTATTTTTCGTGATATTACACCTGAAATCGCAACAAACTGACTAAAAATTGTGTGTTTTTTTGAAAACCGAAAGTCGGTCAACTTTGAACGGTTATATCTTCTAAACTAAAAATGTGATATTATTAAGAGTAGCATATTTGAAATCGTTGAAAAGTTTCCTATAACATGGGTTTATTCAAAACTTCGTCGGCGCACACGAAAATTTTGATTTTTGAAACCGCGTTTGCTCTACGGGCGCCACTGTGCAACGTAGCTGGTATACTGGTAGTTTATTAGAATTATTTAGTTCTATTAGAATCCTATCTCCATACAAAAATAAAAAATAAAATTAAGTGGCCTTTGGAAAAATAACACCAAACTTACCGAGCTTTGAACGCCAAAATAGCCTAAGTGACATACTATCCGTTTTTAATTTTTTGATGATAATCGATCATCATCTCTCACAATTTCATAACTGTAAATTGCACCGTTACGAACTAACAGCAAAAACAATTTAGTGTGTTTCATACTAAAATTATTCAAAGTTTTCTTTTTACCACTTAAACTATTTCATGTTCATGGCACGTTGTGTCCATATTTTTTTAAACTAGAACCTTTATCGAAAAAATTTGTCAACAAAAAGGGTAAGCGATTTTTGTATCAGTATGGCAACATTATAAAATTTACATTTGTGAACTGCTTGACTCAAGAACACATGTTTTTAAAACATCAACTCAGTACAATTTTTACCATGTATCATTCTACGCCAAAACAACGTGCTGAAATGAGTCCTTTATTTCAAAAACTAGTCAGGCAACAAATTATTGATTTTGACTAAATCAAAGAAAATTCCAAGAAACTTAAAATGTTTTAAAAAAAATTTATATTTTTTCCTATGAAAGTTATCCGTTTGTGTAACTGTTTGATAAACATAAAACTTTTTTTTTTATCTATATTAACACGTGTATAAAAAATAATATAAGGTTTGCACTTGACTGGTTTCTGAACCAAACAACATCACTATAGTAAATGTCGTACGAAATATCCTAATTTTATTAGGGACTTCAATAATAAAATGAAAAATTAACTTTTTAACATTTTCTTAGATACATATTTTTTATTATTTCTTTTTTTTTTTGGAATGACTATTCGTCCTCAAACGCTCGCTCTACAGTGCATTCTGCTTCCGTGGTGGGCCACGGGCCAAATAGAGTTTTAGAGGTTGTAAATCTTTTATATTGTTTTTACATTTATCGGGACCTATAACATTCACGAAAAAATCATATTAGTATGTAAAACAAACCCTCTTTAATATTTTACTCACCTTTCCTGAAGGATATGCGATCTCTGTAGGTAAAGCCGGCGGAGAATGGGTTTTTAGCATAGTGAATGTTGATGATCCAAGTCCATCTATAAATTGTTTCACAACTAATTTTCCTGGCAAGTTCTTGTTATAAGAAAATTATTTGTAAGTTGAATTCCTAAAGGTCTCCTTCATGTCCTTTGTACCAGAAGTTTCATCAGAACTTGTAATTGTTTTGTACGACCGAGCCACCATTTTTTTTTTAAGATTTAACATCTTGAGGGGTCACATTGTGTATATTGCAACGACCTATTTTACTGATCCTCAGTATTAAAAATCGCGACGTTTAGAGCAGAAACCAGTTAAGCACTGTCACTTGACTTCTTTCTGCGCTATACAAAGATTTCTTGACTTTGCTTCACCATCACATGGGGGGCAAAATTTTAATTATTTTTGCATTAAACGATGCATTAACCTTTAAAAAACAGTAATCGCCCAATAAATCAATTTCTGATTTTTTGTTGCTTGACTGGTTTTTGAAATAAACGATTCAAGTAGTGTAGCTGTACATTGAAATTAGTCGTTTAGTTGTGTTAACTCAATATGCATATCGTAGAAAATACGTTGCCAAGAAGTACCGTCTGACAACACTTTGAATATTGTCGAGCACGGAACAGTGTGAGATCGTCTACATGCTCTTCATCAACGCCCAAGACGCTCCAATGAACTGGTTGGAGCGTTAGGCAAGAGTGTTGCCGAGAATGTATATGAGTCACACCGTTAGCGTCAGTGGAGCCACTTTGCTGAAGAGTGATTTGCATTTGTTTCAAAGAATTTTGCTGGCAGACCGGCCACGTACACTGTGGTGGCGGTAGCAAGCAAAACAGGTGCATTTGGGGAAAGACGAATCCGCACGACATCCATGAAATTCTCTAGAGAAGGCGAAACGATATCGGTGTATGTTGGCTCATTATATCTGCCCTAAACTGCGGTAAAAAGGTCTGAACGGTTTCATCAAGATGGTGCTGCAATGCAAATGCAGTCTCTGCAACAATGCAGTTTCTGACTCACCGGACTTACAGCGTAACATGTGAGTCGTAAGACAAAATGTGATTGTATTGGTGAAAAAATTATGATATTATGATAACCTGTTCGAAAATTAAAAATGAAAAATAAAAAATGAAAAAAAATGAAAAATAAAAAATGAAAGATGAAAAATGAAAAAAAAAAAATGAAAAATTAAAAATGAAAAACGAAAAATTGAAAATGAAAAATAAAAAATTAAAAATGAAAAATAAAAAATTAAAACTGAAAAATAACAAATAAAAAATGAAAATTAAAAAAAGAAAAATGAAAAATGAAAAATTAAAAATAAAAAATGAAAAATAAAAAATGAATAATGAAAAATGAAAAATAAAAAAAGAAAACTAAAAAAATTAAAAATAAAAAATGAAAAGAAAAATAAAATATGAGAAATAAAAAATGAAAATTAAAAAATGAAAGTGAAAAATGAAAAATTAAAAATTAAAAATCAAAAATTAAAAATTAAAAATTAAAAATTAAAAATTAAAAATTAAAAATTAAAAATTAAAAATTAAAAATTAAAAATTAAAAATGAAAAATAAAAAATGAAAAACGACAAATGAAAGATGAAAGATGAAAAACGAAAAATTAAAAAAAAATTAAAAATGAAAAACGAAAAATGAAATAAAACATTAAAAATTAAAAGTAAAAAATTAAGAATAAAAATGAAAAATAAAAAATGAAAAATAAAAAATTAAAAATGAAAAATAAAAAATTAAAAATGAAAAATAAAATATTAAAAAAAAAATTTATAATAAAAATTAAAAATAAAAAATGAAACATGAAAAATAAGTAATGAAAAATGAAAACTAAAATTAAAAATGATTAATGAAAAATAAAAAATGAAAAATAAAAAATTAAATATAAAAAACTAAAAATAAAAAATGAAAAATAAAAAATTAAAATTAAAAATAAAAAATGAAAAATAAAATATGAAAAATAAAAAATGAAAACTGAAAAATAAAAATTGGAAAATGAAAAATGAAGAAAAAAATAAAAAATTAAAAATAAAAAATTAAAATTAAAATTAAAAAATTAAATATAAAAAATGAAAAATTAAAAATGAAAAACGAAAAATGAAAAACGAGAAATTAAAAAAAAAAAATAAAAAACGAAAAATTAAAAATTAAAAATTAACCGTTTAAAATAATAAGTAATAATAAATATTTTTATATTAGCAGAGCACCTGCAGTTGATTGCTATAAGTGATACGCTTTCTGCTTGATTTTAAGAAAGTGCTATAAAAAAATCTTTAATTTCTAGATGCTTACACATCACCCCTGGGATCGGACTCACATGATTTTTTTTTTTGTAGAGTTATTTGAAAAGAAAAGTGCACGTCAAGAAGCCAAAGACCACTGACGAGCTCAACCCAAATATACATGCTAAAATCGTCACTCTACCCCCCAAGATTTCCGAAAAAATAATGGAAAATAAAAAAAAAAAATATTGAGTAGAAGAAATGCTTTTACTCTAAAAAAAAAAGTGTATTATAGTATGCAATGTGTACTCATACACAAACGTACTTGTTTCAAAGTTGCTTTACACTTTAGTTTGTTATATTGGTAAAGCATAAATAGTATAACTCTTTTCTTGGATTCTCATTGGATTGGTTTCACAGCAAAGGTATATGAATTTAACATTTTGCCAAACAAACTACATATCTACTGCTTTTGGTTACTGATCGGGGTTGGTGACTCGACCCGAAACAGTTGTATAACCTGTCTCGAAGAATATAGATCAACTCTTGAAACAAGTGTGTTTTTAAACTCTTTGTTTTAACTCATACGATCCGTCTGTCTGTCTGTCTGTCCTGGGGCAACGCCATTCCCCTTATCCAGTTGTTGTGATTACAGATTAATTTTAGGGTACTCACGCTCAGTCACGTATAGTTAAGCACAGTCACGGAGTGATCTAAATGTCATTTCCCCCCATCCGATCGATCTGAAAATTGGTCCATACACATGCTGCGGAAAAAGATTAACTTTGACTTAGTCACGCATAATCACGCATGGTCGCACACAGTCACGGAGAGATTTAAAAACCATTTCCTCTTATTCGATCGATCTGAAACTTGATCGTAGACTTGCTGTGAAAAAAGATTAACTTTGGCATAGCCACGGACAGTCATGCATAGTCACGCACAGTCACGGAGAGATTCAAATCTCATATACATAAGGAAAGAAAGAGTTTTAATAAAAACGTTGGTTGTATGAGTTAGATTGTTTGATTTATTTAAAGTAAAAACATTTGTTCTTGAAACTAATTATTTTCTAACTCAATTACTAAAATGATAAAGATCGAAATTAAGATCTTTTTGTTTTATATTTTTTAAAACAGAAAATATTATAATGAAATAAAATAAAAACAACTGTCTCTTCATATAAATATTTTGGCTTCGGCAAAGCACTAACTTATTAACTAGCAGATTCCATCGCTCGAAATTTGAGTGCACTTTCTAGGGAACTTTATTTTTCAACTCAGCCAATTCACAAACCAATACATTTCACAAACCAATACTATTATTGCGAATGAAGAAAACAAACTCATTAACAAACATATTAACAAATTTAATAAACACACACACACCATATGTATAATTTGATATATGTGTTAGTAGAAACTTTAAATGCAATTTACTCAAAATAAAGAAAAAAAATTAAAAAGCTGTAAATCTGGTGAACAGCTAAAAAGAAATACCTTTCAAATAATATACGTTTGGCCAGAATCGGGATAAATCGGTAGAATAAAACATCGGTAACAAGAAATCAACGCCAAGTGCGTTGACATCGCTTTAACAAAGATGTATTCAATCTTAAAGGTCATTGCTTTGCCAACTCTTATACAACCATTTAGAGTACTTTGCCAGAGCTTTGCCGCTGATAGGGGTTGGTACTTGAAGCAAACCGCAAAGAGATTTTATCAATCATTTTAATAATAAAAAATAAAATTATTTTAAAAGCAAGTAAAAGACAAACAAATTATTTGAAACATTAAACAACTTAATATACTTAATATTAAATTTAAGTTTTACAACAAACACGCTGAATTTTTAGCATTTGTTTGAGGTATATCCATATTGTAGACCATATCTTGGCATAATGATGCCAGATTTATCCCATCTTTTAAATTAATATTATCTTAAGTTTATTCAAGTAAATTGTTTCTTTTGTGAATTAGAGTGATTTATACAGAAGGACGGATGGACGGATGGATGGTCAGACGGACATCAGGTAATGACAAATTGATATATACCCTCAACTAGTGGTATGTAGGGGATAATAATGTTGTGACAAAAAAAATTAAGTTAAAAAAATTTTTTGGGATTAAAAAAATGCTGATGTTTTTTATGCCACTTTATTTTATATTCATGATGTCTTATGACATTTTCACTCGAAACTTTTAATCTCATGACACGATATTGTTAATTTTTAATAAGGTGCTGGTCATGTAACTCTTTGGTTAGTTATTAAAATTTGCGCAAAGACAGACATCTGCGAAATAAATGGATAATCAAAATGAAAGAAACTAATATTTATTATTTTTTGTATTAATAAATACTAGCAGATCCCAGCCCTCGAAATTCGAGTGCAAATTCTAGGTAATTTTATTTTTTGATTAAATAAAGACCCTAAAGTTATGCTAATCAATTTTAGCCGTTCCCAATTGAATTTTTTTTTTAACTCATTAACATATTTAATAAACACACACATAGCATTGTATAAATTTATGTATATGTTAGTAGCAACTTTAAATGCATTTTACTCCAAAAAAATGTAACGCTCGAAATTCGAGTGCAATTTCTAGGCAACTTTATTTTTCAATTTCGCCAATTCACAATCCAACACTTTTCTGGTTTATTATTATTGTGAATGAAGATAACAAACTTATTAAGAAACACATTAACAAATTTAATAGATACACACATAGCATATGTATAATGTATGTGTTAGTAGCAACTTTAAATGCAAGTTTACGTAAAATAAAGGAAAAAATTTAAAAATCTGTAATTCTGGCGAACAGTTGAAAAGGAATACCTTTCAAATAATATACGCTTGGTCAAAATCGGGATAAAACGGTAGAACAAAACATCGGTAACAAGAAATCGTATAGCCTATTAATATTATAGATAATAGGTGACGTCCTACAAATTAGTACTCAATATACATCATAGCACACAAATTAATATTATCGAAAAATTTATAAACTGAGAGAGATCAGTTTAATTTTTGAGACTCCTTCCTATAAGCCACAAAAAGACAAAAATACATACTTTCGCTTTCATATATATATAGATTTTAAGCAGATAAAAAATTATTTTAAATATATGAAAATCCTGGGCCTATTGATTAGAAAAAAGTTTAATGTGAAAAACCTAGTGTGAGGGATTGCTTTGGATTTAAATTTGCACAGATATTCAGTATTTTATAAAATCATACAAAAAATCACGGTAAATTGCAACCAATTTTGTCACTGTCATCTCATGGCAAAGAAGTTTTATTGGGCGTCTATCTGAAACGACTGTAAATATCTAAGAAATTATCTTAGATAATTTCAGTAGGAATGAAAAATAAGCTAAACCTGTTAAAACCTCTATACCTGTTAAAGAGCAATGGGTTAACATTTACATTTTATTTGTTCTTTGAAGAGAATATCTTGGCCAATCTTGACCGATTTTGGTTTATTTAGAGCTTTTTTTTTTATAAATTTATTGTAGAAATATTGTTTATTCAGTACTTTCTATATTTTATTTATTATGGTTTTTTATCCTCGATACTATTATAATTTTTTTGTCGTCTAGCGCAACGGATACCGATGCAGATAGAGTAAACAGTGAATGGAAATATTACAATAACTTGGCTACTGGCATTGCATTTTTTATGATGCTGGTTGGTTAAAGCCAATGGTTGAGATGTAATGGGATGATGATACAACACACAAAAGTAGTGTGGGCACGAAAAATTAAAAAAAAAAAATAATTTTATTTATTAACTTGGAAAAAATAAAACCATAAAATGTTCGAAAAATATTTAATTAATTTAAAGTAATTAATTTAAGTAAAAGAAAAACATTGTAATAAAATGAATATTAGCACATGTTTTACGGTTGTTTTTTAGAAAATATATACAACAAAATTTTATTTACTTAGAAAAACGTGGTGACAAATTGTCCTTTTTTAAATTTAATGGTTGTTGTAAATTGTTAACAATCTTTACCAACATCTAGCCCAAACTCAATGTATTATTAGCCGTATATAGATATCAAAGTTTTAATGTAAACACGTTTAAATTGTTAATAAATTTTAAATTCATTAACATTTCTGCTAACGCATTTTTTGTTCACCCCTTTTTTTTAGGTCTCAAATAGAAGTAAGGGAGTTTATTCTGCTTGGGTCGACTTTGTGTAGGGCTACATACAGAATGTCTTAAACAATAAAGTTCAAATTGAAACTTTCTTTTGCAGCAATAAAATGATTTGTTTGTCTCAGTAATAATTCAGTTGTGACAAATTTTAAGGCCTCACAGAGTAGGCTGCATACGGATTCTTTAATTAACAGACATAATTTTTTTACTCCTGGCAACAGCAGATTGTTTGTGATAAATAATATTTGTTGTATTATACAGAGTAGGCTACACACAGGGTGTTTGCATCAAGAAAATATTCTATTTGTGGAATTGCACAATAAAATGTTGTTTTTCCCTCAATAATTCAGTTGTGACAAACATATTTTTAGTACCTCAGAGAGTGGGCTATACATGGATCAAACGATATAGTTCTAATTGACTCCTTTGTTTGCAGACGTCAGATATTTTATTTGTGGCAACAATATCACACAGAAAGGGCTACATAAAGGATGTGTCAAACGATAATGTGGTAAATGAATCTTTTGTTTGCATTAAAAAATATTATACATGTGGCAACACAAATTCTATTTAGACAAATAAGCGTATATACATAGATTGGACTACACATAGAGGGTGTCACACTATAAAGTTTGAACCTAATAGTTTTTGCAGCAAATAATTATTATAGTTGTGGAAACAATAATTCGGTTGGGACCAGCGATAATTTTAGGCCACACAGAGTGTCTGCAACGATATAGTTCTAGCTAAATCTTTTGTTTGCAACAACCAAATGTTTTGTTTGTGGCATAAACAAGATGATTAATACAACTAATATTTTTAGGCCACATAAAGTGAGTTACGTCCAGACTTTCTTAAAATATTAAGTTCAAAAGCAGCAACTAAATGTTTTATTTGTGGCAACCAGAATTTGTTTGTGATAAACGTTAGTTGAAGTTTAGTTTGGCTAATGACGATTTAGTTAGAGAGTGTCACACTATAAAGTTCGAACCTAATAGTTTTTGCAGAAAGTAATTATTATAGCTGTGGAAACAATAACTCGGTTGGGACAAACAACTTTGTATAGATTGGACTACACATAGAGGGTGTCACACTATAAAGTTCGAACCTAGTTTTTGCAGCAAGTAATTATTATAGTTGTGGAAACAATAATTCGGTTGGGACCAGCCATACTTTAATTTTAACCAAATGTTTTATTTGTGGCAACAAAAATTTGATTATTATAAACGTTAGTTGAAGTTTAGTTTGGTTAAGGACGATTCAGTTAGAGAGTGTCACACTATAAAGTTCGAACCTAATAGTTTTTGCAGCAAATAATTTTTATAGTTGTGGAAACAATAAATCGGTTGGGACCAGCGATACTTTAATTTTAACCAAATGTTTTATATGTGGCAACAAAAATTTGATTATTATAAACGTTAGTTGAAGTTTAGTTTGGTTAAGGACGATTTAGTTAGAGAGCGTCACACTATAAAGTTCGAACCTAATATTTTTTTGCAGCAAATAATTATTATAGTTGTGGAAACAATAACTCGGTTGGGACAAAGAACTTTGTATAGATTGGACTACACATACAGGGTGTCACACTATAAAGTTCGAACCTAATAGTTTTTGCAGTAAATAATTATTATAGCTGTGGAAACAATAATTCGTTTGGGACCAGCGATACTTTTATTTCAGCAAAATGTTTTTTTTGTTGCAACAAGAATTTGATTATTATAAACGTTAATTGAAGTTTAGTTTGGTTAAGGACGATTCAGTTAGAGAGTGTCACACTATAAAGTTTGAACCTAATAGTTTTTGCAGCAAATAATTATTATAGTTGTGGAAACAATAACTCGGTTGGGACAAACAACTTTATATAGATTAGTCTACACATAGAGGGTGTTACACTATAAAGTTCGAACCTAGTTTTTGCAGCAAATAATTATTATAGTTGTGGAAACAATAATTCGTTTGGGACCAGCGATACTTTTATTTTATTTTATTTGTGGCAACAAGAATTTTATTATTATAAACGTTAGTTGAAGTATAGTTTGGTTAAGGACGATTCGGTTAGAGAGTGTCACACTATAAAGTTTGAAAATAATAGTTTTGCAGCAAATAATTATTATAGTTGTGGAAACAATAATTCGCTTGGTTGTGGCATAAACAAGTCGCTTATTGCAAATGATACTTTTGGGCCACATAAAGTGACTTACGCAACTAAATGTTTTATTTGTGGCAACCAGAATTTGGTTGTGATAAACGTTAGTTGAAGTTTAGTTTAGTTTTAGTTTGACGATTTAGTTGTGCACTAAATTGTACTAAATGTCTAAGCCGATACATTCCAAGGCACGATAATTCGGTCGTGATAAGCGATATCTTGTTGAGGCAACCCAATTTTGGTTGCGCCAACTAAATTAGATTTTAAAACTAATTTTTTAATGCGAACTCAATTCGATGAAGGTAAACTAATTGCCATGTCATTGTTGACAGCATTTAAGATAAGAACTTTCTTAAGAAATCATCACGGTTATGGAAAAAAAGCTAAATACATTTCCCAAGAAATCCAGCAGCTACTGTAGGGTATAATAATAGACCACAAACACAAACCAATCCTAAGCAATTTTATTTGAACTGTGCTTTTGTTAAACCCCAACCAACTTTTTATTATTTAGTAAAAACCCTTTTTTTCAAATAGAATGTTTTATTTTCAAACAGCCATAAATTAAAAGCGCAGGTTTTGTGTAACCTTTAAACAGAATACAGATAAATAAAAATAAAAAAAACGCAAAAAGCAGAGAGAAAAAACACTTAGCAACGGAGAAACAGAAATTGTATAACAACACAATGATACAAATACATTAGCAACAATGCCATACTCGTACCATGGCATTACATCTATACACTCGGGGAAATAAATAAAATGTCGAATTAAAATAATTACAAAAGGGTTAAAACTGCTAACGTTAAATTATATATTAAACTGAGTTTTTAATGGCTCTTTGATCTTTTGACGATTTAATTTTATTTTAAGTCTTGTTATACGCATCGATGACACTTGTAAAACGTGCACCTTGTGACATGCCAGTGTGAGTGTTTTTTTGTTTATGCGTGTGTGTGTGTGTGTATGTAAATGTAGGAATGTAGTTTTTTGAATTTAATTATTTTTATATGATTGTGAGAAATATTTGTTTGGCTTAATGCATAAAAAAAGGGGTTAAAAGGTGGTAAAATGTGTGTAGTTCGAAAACTTAAAGCATAAAATTTATTTAATTTACCTTGTAAGCTGTCAGGTGTTAATATATGCATTATTGTTAAAGATACATATTAAATTATATGAAATTGTATAGAAGAAAGGAAAAAAAATACACCTAGCTCATAAAAGAAGATAAGCTAAAGACCAGGCCATTAAAAAGATTAAAGAATTTTCTTTACTTAATATATTTGAAATTAAATGAAAGTTTAAGATTTCCTGGCTGCTATGGCTTAAAGCTATATCAGCATATTCATTATTTAAAGGATTTTCCCGACTATTGAACTATTGTTTTAAAATAGACTTATAGAATATTCTTTAAAAAAAAAAAAAACGTCATAACAAATTGCAACTGCATTTACTTGTCTATATCGTCGTACTATTTAAATTTAAATCAATTTATTTTTTTATTATACTCGCACTCGTATGCCAGTGTCATTTCATTGCCACTTACATTCGTACACGAGTGCATGTAGACATTTTATAATACTCGTTGTAGTAGTAAGACATACAACTTGCCCTACAGCAGTTAATCTACTATTAATCTTATTGTAAATCCGCCAAGACTTCCTGACACATGAGCCATACATATTATTTAAACACTCATACAAACACACACTTACCCATAGACTCCTCTATGTGGGGTTATAAACTACAAGCGTCCGCTCGATCGCAGATTTAACATATAGTCATAAATTTTTACGTGAAAAGGAGCTTTAAATTGTTTAACATTGTCGTGGTAGTCATTCTGTTTCTTCTACATTATATATACATTGGCCATAAAATTGAAGCCGTAAGAGTAAATGTGATTAAGTTGCGCGCAAAAATCCAATTTTTATAACTGCTTACTAAAAAAAAAATAAACCATTCAGACTTCAAGCTGCTAAGACTAAAATAAGTATATTTCCTAATAAAAATTTTATTTCTTAGTTTTCTTAAATCTCATTAATAGCCGTAGCAAATTATGGACAGATGCTGTTTGTTCAAGTTTTTCTTTATTTTTCGTTTTGTTCGTTTATTGTGGGGGCCAAAATGACGCGTCTTTTTTATTTTGCCAAAATTAAATGGACTACGTATGTGTACAAGAGCTGCTTGACAGGCCAATAATCATAAATTTCTATGCAACTACACTTATTTGGATATTTATTCATACATATTCGTAAAACGTTGGGAGCAAGAAAACGGAAATAAATAGATACGAATAGTAAACATAACAAGTACTTGAGATATCTGAACTTATGTCCATATGAATACGTAAGAAAAATTGTTCATAAAAAAATTGACAATCAATAGAATGGAATTTATAGCAGAGGAATATGTTTTTAAGCTTTAGAGATTTTCATTTATACTTTTTTTTTTTTTTGAAAAATAATTGAAAAATAATTAAATCAAAAAAATAGTGATTTATTTTAAAATCTTTTTTTTTTGCGACGGCTGGAGAGTCAACCAAGGACCAATTTTAAATCTCAATGCAGTTTTTATATAAATTTGTTTTTCTTTCTTTTATTAATTTTTATGAATATACTAGCTGTTTTTACCCGGTCTTGCCCGGGATCCATAGGCCTTTCACTTGAAAAATGGTTCACTATGCTTACCAGGCGCTGAGCACTTAGTCCCCAATGAACCATTCGTTGAACTTTCTGGCCAAAAATTTGTATGGGTTATTTTAATTTAAAATTTTGTGATTTTTTAATTTATAACTTTTTTTATATAAGACACTACAGCAAAAATGCTTCAAAAATAAGCTGCGAAACCGCCTTAAGTTTTTTTTTTTAATTTTATTTATTTTGTAAACATCAAATATAATGGATTCGTTTGTAAATAAAGGGAATCAAAACTTTAAAAAATTGAATTACTTCATTCAATAAGTGATCATCATTGAGCAGAGACGTCAAAGAAAAATTGAAAATGAATGCGACGCACAATGGCGCCATTTCAGTTTTTTCGTTGCAAAAATCATATCTGTTGAACCGAATAACATAATTGAACAGTTTAAACAGCATATGATAGATAACTGTTTAGCCTATGAAACGAGCGTTTGGAAAGGGTGCTACGCTTTGTAGGGGCCTACTTATGGGTTATCAAAGTTAAAATTTGTAGAAAAATCAATTTTATGGTAACTAAAATAAATTATTTTTACATTTTTAGATTGTTGTTATTTTTTTTCTTTAGGGTTTTATGTTTTAAATTATTAACCAACAAATTAAAAAAAAATAATTCTTTTTTAAATTTATTTTTTCAATTTTCAGTAAAATATTCATCACAATTCGTAAGAGAAGGTATATCTAAAAGACTAATCATTTCTAAATTATAATTATTTTCTAACTCTATTCGTGACTTCACATGCCGCAGGGAAGAAATAAGTGGATCGGAAGATGCTGCCAACATATTGAAGAGGTCCTCATTCTGCCTTACCCTTGATGCTTTGAATGTGTTCTGCAATCTATATTTTTTTTATAAAATTTGTTAAGAGACTCCTGTGCTTCTTCAGAAAGCTCTCCAATTGGCAAAGACTGATACTCAATTATATCTTTATCATGCGCCAATATTTTATGGACGGTTGGGGTCAACTTCTTCTGTGGATACATTTCTGCTAAAAGAGATGCAGTTTTCGATGCATATTCTACATATTTTGTAGAATTGACATTTTCTTTGCAGTTTATAACATTCAAGATCGTTCCCAATCTTTTCACGATTTGATTGTCAATTCCAGTGATTCTAGTTACTGCCTCATCATTTTCAAAAAATCTCCTAGAAGTGTTTCCATCGTTTGAGTTACCGTATCCGTGCTTGGGACAGTCTACTTTTAGTCCAACTTGTTTAAAAAAAGCATCTTGTATTTGCTTCTTTCTGATCTTTTCCTTATCCTTTATTGATGTATTTTCATCGAAGTTTTCCTCGTATTGTGGTAGGGTATACGCCAGTTTTAGCAAGAACTCCATACACTTTATCCTTGCGTGCAATGGTGACATTCCATATTCGTAATTCTCCTCGTTTGTAGAATCGTTTAAATTACCAAAGTTCTTCTGACTCTTTTTGCAAATCGGGCATGACAATGTTGAGGTTGTTCCTGTCAGTTCGTTTACGACTTTTCCATCAACCATGGTCAGGTGGAACTCGTAATTGCATTCAATATATTTTCCCTCTCCAATTTGTAGATTTGTAGGCTTAATTTTGCTTATTTGTTCTTCAATGTCCCTCACCGTGGTCCTTATGAGTTCTGCCGATTCCCTTGCAAACTGAAACATTATTGGTCGGCAATAATGCACTGATGACGGACGTGGATTTTTCCAGTGTAGGGAAACATCAGATTTTAGCCGCAAAGGAACAACAGATGCGATAAACATATTTCCGACCGATACTGTAGCGTCATCGGAAGATATCCTTTGCTTATAAACGCTTTGTCCGGATGATCCATCGCAGCCCCATTTGCTGATCAATGTCAGTTTCTCAGGAAGAATTTTCACCTCATTTTCCGGAAGACTCTCCAACAACCGTTTTGCTGTATGGCCCATGAGATCCTGCAGATTGGCTTTCACAGAGACTTCCGTAAACTCCGTATGCAGTGGTCGTGAATTTATTTTGGCTTGCGTAATATGCTTGTATCCTGGTAAAACGTCAGCCCCATGTCGCATCAAGGATGCCCGTTGTATCTCATATTTTTCTTTTGAAAGTTATAAGTCCATAAACAAGGCCAAGGCTTCTTCGGAACCATACTTTTTAATGTGTGCGTTTGTGGGCGTGGGAATGCTTTCCTTAATCCTTTTTAGTCGCAGTGGGCTTGCATCAACAGATTTTGTAATCTGCGACCTAACTCTTTCACTATCCTTTGTATATTTAATAGACAGCGCCTCCGATAAATGCTTCGTGGTCAAGTCATTGGTGGCATCGGCAAGTTTCCTCTTTCTTGTGAAAATTGAACACTCCTCAATACTTTTTTTGGCCTTCCTTTTGCTCCTCTGGTTGATATGGTGGGTTTATCTACTGCCAATATATCCAGGATGGTGTCTTCATTAAGCCAGTCCTCGTATTTGGAGTTGAAGTTCTGAATGGTTCGATTAGATTTCACCCATTTTGCCTTAATATTTGCATATATCAGATAAAAATTATTTTTTATAATTTCGCTTTTCTGAATATTTCCGTATAAGCTATCAAGTTCTTCTAAAGCAGCTTCCGTGAAAAACTTTGGTGTGGTTGACCTTCTAAGCAGTTCAAATAATTTTAAATTGTTTAACGCCATGGTTTCAGTACTTGTTGCGCCAACTTTCAGTCGTAGACTAATCCAGGCATTATGCTTATTTTGCAATATATAAGCTTATACTACCTTGCCTAAAAATTTACCTGTTCCCTGCATACATATGGATTTAGGCTGAATTATGCAATTTTGATATTATGCTCGTGTCTAAATAAGATTTGTGCCTACCTGGAGGGACCATAAGCAATATTGTTCTTGACCATTTGTACTCCAAAGTAATTTTTAAGTGAGGTACGTACCTGCGAATTTCAATGAGTAGTTTTTTGTGCATCCTGTGTCTGTTTGTTTGTCCAGAATATTGGGAGTAGACTTTGGCAGAGGCTCACAGGTAGACAACCGACTTAAAATGCAATTTTCAAACTATTAGATCAAACTACTGTCAGTCAAAACATGTAAGGGATGCACGCCATACAATTTGTGCAACCATGTCTTTTTAACCTTTTTTACCTCTAGAAGCCAAACGGGCACGTACGGGCAGATAAAACCTTTTGAATTATGTAAAGAAATAATCAAAGAACATGTTTTGCAAATATGGCAAATATAGAAAAATATAGATTTTTTTATTTTCCGTCAAAGTTGAAAAATAGTGAAAAACGGATAGTTTTTAAATAGTGATTTACCAGGAGAAACACAAAGCAAACAGTTAATTTTTTTTATCATTATACATTTAATAAATACGTCAATCAATACAAATAAAAAATAAGGCGATTCGTTACCTATTTTTCGTGATATTACACCTGAAATCGCAACAAATTGACTAAAAATTGTGTGTTTTTTTGAAAACCGAAAGTCGGTTTACTTTGAACGGTTATGTCTTCTAAACTAAAAATGTGATATTATTAAGAGTAGCATATTTGAAATCGTTGAAAAGTTTCCTATAACATGGGTTTATTCAAAACTTTGTCGGCGCACATGAAAATTTTGATTTTTGCAACCTCGTTTGCTCTACGGGCGCCACTGTGCGACGTTTAAAATTGTGCCAAAAGGTTGCTTTAAGCAACTGTTTGTAGTATACTAGCAGCTTCCAGCCCCCGGAATTCGAGTGCAATTTCTAGGCAGCTGTATTTTTCAACTTAGCCAATTTGGAAACCAACATTTTGTGGTTTATTATTATTGTGAATGAAGATAAAAAACTCAATAACAAACACATTAACAAATTTAATAAAATACACATAATATATGTATAACTTTATGTATGTGTTAGTAGCAAATTTAAATGCAATTTACTCAAAATAAAGGGAAAATTTTAAGAAAAATGTAAATCTGCAAAATGGGCAAGAAGAAATACCTTTCAAATAATATACGTTTGGTCAAAATCGGGATAAAATGGTAGAACAAAACATCGGTCACAAGAAATCGCCTAACCTATTAATATTATAGATGTATAGTAATTATGGAACATACGTAGATAAAATTTATTACTGAGCTGTGCTTCGAGAGCGCGTAGCGTCCGCGTCCGCGCAATTTCGGTGCGCTATTGAAAAGAATATAGGTTTTAAATACGTTTATTGCAGGACATATGTTAAGAACAGAATGGAGAATTTGTTCATTTCTTTTAGGACTTTTTTTTTAATTTGGGGAATTTGTTAATTTTTTGGGGAATTTGTTAATTTTTTGGGGAATTTGTTCATTGGGGACTAAGTGCTCAGCGCCTGCTTACTATTACAACTAAGCATGGATTATTTTGAGTGTATGATATCTAAACGTTACGAACTTTAGTTATTCAAGAGCTTTGGGATATGCAACAATTCTGGTTTTTCCTTCTGGTGCATATACGAAAAGTTTGTGCTGGATCCCAACTCTGGAGCAGGTGACACATAATTGTCTATGAGAAAAACAGGGAATACTTGCTACCGTAAGAGATTGTCCTCTTATGCATGTTATGGTAGGAACAATTTTTTGTTACCATCTCTTGCAATGAATAATCAACTTACAAAAGTCTTCTGGTAGGGATATTACAGTCGTTTCAGGAGTTTCACATTCCCTGGACTCAGCTTGTCTTATCCGTTGGGCCTGAAGACGTTGTTGAGCCGTTTCCGGAGTTTCACATTCCCTCGACTAATCTTGTCTTAGCCGCTGGATTTCTAGACGCATTTGAGTAGATTCAGGCATTTCCGCTTCTCTTAAAAAGCTTGTCTTGATCTTTAGGCTTCAAGACGTTAATGGGTTTGCTCAGGTGTTTCAGCATTTCTCGACTCAGATTGTCTAACCCGTTGAGACTCGATACGAATTTGGGTCTGATCGGGTTCTCTAGAGTTCTGTTTAGTTTTAGCCTTTTTGCATTTGAGGTAGTAGGGCCTATATGCTATGCTTTCATGTGCAAGGCACAATTGCAAATATTTATTTTTCCACCTTCAAAACTCATTTATATATGAAAAAAAAAAAAATATATACTGAAAAAGAAATATTTATAATAGGTTGCTTTCCAATGTAGCTAAAAGGCGAGATGGAAATAAATGTAATATTTTGTTTTCCATTGTAATTAAAAAGGCGAAATACAAATATTTATGATCGTAATTATCCTACGACGGTAGTCGACCTCTATCTGTTCACCCACGAAATAAATCTGCACTAATTTTGGGGTGTTGCAACTCATATAGTAACAAGTAAGAAAATTATAGTCGGTCTAGACCGACTATACGATACCCTATACCATGTGTTTAGAGAACCTATCTCTCAGGCCCAACTAACTGGATATAGAAAATAAGCATAAACCAAATTTGAGTGGGATTTTATTAATTTTTTCGGCTGCAGATATGAAAAAGTTCATATCGGATGCTATATCTATATGGGGACTAGGCCCAAAAATGGACCGATCCTGACCATGTTTGGTAAAGTCTCTTGTATTTAGCAAAAATATTCACAAACAAAATGTGAGAAGAATCAGTGCAATATTTTTGTTTTTTTGATAGATTTAAGTGAAGATCGCGAAGCAGCTCATTATGGGGCCTATGACTAAGAGTTGTCCCATAGGTATCATTTTTGGACTACTGATTAATGGATGTAATAAACACATACAAACCCAATTTGACAAAGATTTGTATGATAATTTGGATCTTATGGCAATTCAAGTCCATTTCTTAGGGGTCATTTGAATGGGGGCTAGGTCTGAACATCGACCGATTCTCACCAATTTCTATAGCATTCATCGTATGGCCGATAAAAGCTTATATACCAAATTTCATCCAAATATATTCATATTTGCGACCTGCAGTTTGATTATAAGCTTTACATGGACACACAGACGGACGGACGGACGGACGGACATCGTTATATCGAATCAGATACTGATTCTGATTCGATCGGTATAATTAAAGATGGGTGTAGGTCAAATATTTTTGGTTTTTACAAACAGCAGCACATTATACCCAAACCACATAGTGGTATAGGGTATAAAAAGGCAAGACGGGAAAATTTGTAATAGGTTGACTTAAAATATTTATTTCATAATGGTGTAAACTCAAGAGTAGTAAGCAAAGACATTTATGCAAAAAAATTTTGGGAAGTCCATTGAAATATTAAAATAAGTTAACAAACACTAAGAGCGTATACAGAAAATTAAAAAAATTGGGCGTGGCCGATAAAAGTACATGACGACCTTGCCTGGGATTTGGGAATAATGTGCAGTAAATTCGAGCGAAACCCATAAAAAATTAAAAAAAGTGGGCGCAAAAGTAGACGCGGCCGGTAAGTAGCATATGGTGATCTTACCTGGAGTACAGGGATCGTGTGTACCAAATTTCAGAGAAATCCGTTGACAAATAAAAATTTGTATAGCGAACAAATATACCAAAAAACAGAAAATGAATTTTATATTAAAAGTGGGCGAAAAAGTAGGCGTGGCCGGTAGGGAGCATATGGCGGCCCTACATGGAGTACAGAAGTCATGTGTACCAAATTTCAGAGAAATCCGTTGACAAATAAAAATTTGTATAGCGAACAAATATACCAAAAAACAGAAAATGAATTTTATATTAAAAGTGGGCGGAAAAGTAGACGAGGCCGGTAGGGAGCATAAGGTGGCCTTACCTGGAGTATAGAAATCGTGTGTGTTAAATTTCAGAGAAATCCGTTGAAAAGTAAAAATTTGTATAGCGGAAAACAAACATACAGAAAATGAATTTTATATATACTAGAGGACCCCTGCTGCTCCGCAGCATTATATTGTACTTAGTATATTAATTTTTATAATATAACACCAAAATTTGCCAAGAGAAGTTAACGTACAGTAAAAGTAAAGTTGATTGTCCACGCATAACAGCTTACGTTAAGTAGAACTCTAGTTATAGAGGTTTGAGTGAAGGAAAATATTGAAAAAATCTTGAAAACAGTATAACTTGAGTAAGGTGGGAGTTGGGAAAATTCCAATGCTTGATGACATATCCGTGTTTAAATACCTTTCAGTAAAAAAATAAAGGAAATCGGCCGGATTACAATTTAACAAAAATGTATTTCAATGATTTACAATTAAAATTATTCAAAAAAAGGCAATAAGGGTCATTAACAAAAATATATATAAATTCTTTCAATAACTCGTTTTTTTTTTTTTTTGTTCGCTGTTTCTAAATATCTATACACAAAAAAAAGTATTTCTAAACATGCTGCTAAGCGCTGGCAACATGTATCTTCGTAAGAGCAGCAGAGTTAAGTTAGGTTTCACTCAAAAGCGCAATTAAACGAGCTTCCCATGAATTAAACAAGTTGCTAAGCTTGTGTTTTGGAAGTTGCAAAACATAAAATCAGATTTATTAAATTTAAAAAGAAATAGACAAATATTTTATTTTTTTTTATTTTGTTTTTATTTATATTAATTACAATACAAAGTAAATTTGTATTCTAATTTGGGTCCAGGGATAAGCCGGATGACAAAGACCATTTGGCTGGTTTTTTTTTGCAGCGACATACCAAAGCCTCTGGTGGGAATCGAACCCACAACCCCCGCATGATAGGTGAGCACGCTACCTAATCACCTACCGGGGCGCTTAATTTTTTTTATTTTTTTTTATTAATTTTGGCTTATGTGAAGTACTTTTTAAGCATGCTATGCTATTCCCAAAATATTTAATTTTATTTTTATTTAATATTTAATATTAATATTCATTTTATAAATTAAATTATCTGAATGGTCATCGATTGGTTTTTATATCACAAAAAGAAACAGTATCCCAAGAAGTGAAGTGAATGCTATTCTGAGCAGCCGGAAGCGGTGAAAAGTTGGGTCAGCGCCCATGATGTTAACACTGGATCCTGTTAAGCAAATATCCAAAGGGAAAAGCCATATAAATGGCTCCTAGCACTTGCCACATTCACATCGCAATATCAATAACTGGATAAATTCTTGACATTGTCAGATAAAAGTGACAGGCCCTGTGATCTCTTTCTATGACTTCTCCCATTGGGAGAAATGATAATTTCCTGCCAAAAAATATAATTTTTAATCTCTGACAAGTCCATGTTAATTTTATTGGTGATGATCAAACTTTTCACTAGAGCGTGACAGAAGTGCATAAGACGTCATGACAAAATACTTCTTCTAAATATGTAGCTAATTTTTAAAAACAATTTTTATTAAATCTTCATATTGCTTTTATCGATTTAAACTCTTAATTTGTAATTTATTTTTTGCTCTTTTCACAATATATGCATTTTTACTTTGACATCATTTCTTTTTATTAAGTGAAATTTTACCAATTTTTTGCTGTTTCAACATTTCAGGAAGATTTTTTTTCTTTTTATTTCTTATAGAAATAAAACCGATTGCTGTTTTTCTACTAAAAAAATTATGTGAGTCTAGTAATCAAAGATTTTTTTATGGCACTTTTTTAAAATCAAACAGAAAGCATCATCTATATATCACTTATAGCAATCAACTGCAGAGGTCTGCTAATATAAAAATATTTATTTTTTATTCCAACCGGTTAATTTTTAATTCTTCGTTTTTTATTTTTAATTTTTAATTTTTTATTTTTCAAATTTCATTTTTCGTTTTTCAATTTTAATTTTTTAATCTTCATTTTTAATTTTTTGTTTTTGTTTTTCATTTTTAATTTTTCAATTTTAAATTTTAATTTCTCATTTTTCATTTTTAATTTTTTATTTTTCATATTCCATTTTTAATTTTTATTTTTTTATTATTCATTTTTCATTTTTCACTTTTTATTTTTCACTTTTTGTTTTTCATTTTTCGTTTTTTATTCTTCATCTTTTCTTTTTCATTTTTCTTTTTTCATTTTTTATTTTTTATTTTTTATTTCTAATTTTTAATTTTTAATTTTTTTTTTTCATTTTTTATTTTTCATATTTCATTTTTATACCCTATACCTATGTGGCTTGGGTATAATGACTTTGTGCTGCTGTTTGTAACAACCAAAAATATTTGACCTAGGCCCATCTTTAATTATACCGATCGAATCAGAATCACTTTCTGAGTTGATTTAACAATGTCCATCCGTCCGTCCGTTAGTCCGTCCGTCCGTCCGTCCGTCCGTCTGCGTGTCCATGTAAACCTTGTAATCAAACTGCAGGTCGCAAATATGAATATATTTTGATGAAATTTGGTATGTAAGCTTTTACCGGCCATGGGCTGAACGCTATTGAAATTGGTGAGAATCGGTCCATGTTCAGACCTAGCCCCCATACAAATTACCCCTATGAAATCGACATAAATTCCCATAAGGTCCAAATTGTCATATAGATCTTACTCAAATTGGGTTTGTATGCGTTCATTACATCCACTTATGAGTAGTCCAAAAATGACCCTTTGACCCCATATAGAGCTACTTCCCGATCTTCACTTAAATCTATTAAAAAACAAAAATATTGCACTGATTCTTCTCAAATTTTGTTTGTATATATTTTTGCAAAATACAAGAGACTTTACCAAACATGATCAGGATCGGTCCATTTTTGGACCAAGTCCCTATATAGATATAGCATCCGATATGAACTTTTCATATCTGCAGCCAAAAAAATTAATAAAAATCCCACTCAAATTTGGTTTTTGCTTATTTTCTATGTCCAGTTAGTTGGGCCTAAGAGATAGGGTCTCTAAACGCATGGTATAGGGTATAGTATAGTCGGTCTAGACCGACTATAATTTTCTTACTTGTTCATTTTTAATTTTTCAATTTTAATTTTTAATTTCTCATTTTTCATTTTTAATTTTTCATTTTTCATATTCCATTTTTAATTTTTATTTTTTTATTATTCATTTTTCATTTTTCACTTTTTATTTTTCACTTTTTGTTTTTCATTTTTCGTTTTTTATTCTTCATCTTTTCTTTTTCATTTTTCTTTTTTCATTTTTTATTTTTTATTTTTTATTTTTTATTTCTAATTTTTAATTTTTAATTTTTTATTTTTCATTTTTTATTTTTCATATTTCATTTTTATACCCTATACCTATGTGGCTTGGGTATAATGACTTTGTGGTGCTGTTTGTAGCAACCAAAAATATTTGACCTAGACCCATCTTTAATTATACTGATCGAATCAGAATCACTTTCTGAGTTGATTTAACAATGTCCATCCGTCCGTCCGTCCGTCCGTCCGTCCGTCCGTCTGTGTGTCCATGTAAACCTTGTAATCAAACTGCAGGTCGCAAATATGAATATATTTTGATGAAATTTGGTATGTAAGCTTTTATCGGCCATGGGATGAAAGCTATTGAAATTGGTGAGAATCGGTCCATGTTCAGACCTAGCCCCCATACAAATTACCCCTATGAAATCGACATAAATTGCCATAAGATCCAAATTGTCATATAGATCTTACTTAAATTGGGTTTGTATGCGTTCATTGCATCCATTAATGAGTAGTCCAAAAATGATCCCTTTGGCCCCATATAGAGCTGCTTCCCGATCTTCACTTAAATCTATTAAAAACAAAAATATTGCACTGATTCTTCTCAAATTTTGTTTGTATATATTTTTGCAAAATAAAAGAGACATTACCAAACATGATCAAGATCGGTCCATTTTTGGACCTAGTCCCCATATAGACATATCATCCGATATGAACTTTTTCATATCTGCAGCCAAAAAAAATTAATAAAAATCCCACTCAAATTTGGTTTTTGCTTATTTCCTATGTCCAGTTAGTTGGGCCTAAGAGATAGAGTTTCTAAGCGCATGGTATAGGGTATCGTATAGTCGGTCTAGACCGACTATAATTTTCTTACTTGTTAATTTTTAGTTTTTTATTTTTCATTTTTCATTTTTATTTTTCCTTATTATAATTTTTGTGTACCGTGATCATAAAATCATATATTGAAAAAATTTCCAAATGATAAAAATTCAAAAAAAATTTTTAATTTTTTTATTTTTCAAGAAATGATTACTGCTTTCAAAGATAAACATTTAAGCTTGTACGCAATGTATATATAATGAATTTTTGTTTATTATTTTGTTTATTATTGTCAAGTATGTAAGCAAAATACAATCTTGTATTTTTCAGAAGATCCTAGTCATAGTTATTACATCATAAAATTCAATATAAGTGACTGGCGCAATGACTGAGTACTATTGAATTTTTATACCCTATACCACTATGTGATTTGGGTGTAATGACTTTGTCCTTCTGTTTGTAACAACCAAAAATATTTGACCTACACCCATCTTTAATTATACCGATCGAATCAGTATCACTATCTGATTCGATTTAACGATGTCCTTCCGTCCGTCCGTCTGTGCGTCCATGTAAAGCTTGTAATCAAACTGCAAGTCGCAAATATGAATATATTTTGATGAAATTTGGTATTTAATCTTTTATCGGCCATGGGATGAACGCTATTGAAATTGGTCAGAATCGGTAAATGTTCAGACCTAGTCCCCATACAAATGACCCCTATGAAATCAACATATATTGCCATAAGATTCAAATTATCATACAAATCTTAGTAAAATTGGGTTTGTATGTATATATTACATCCATTAATCAGTAGTCCAAAAATGATCCCTAATGGACAACTCTTAATCATAGGCCCCATATAGAGCTGCTTCCCGATCATCATTTAAATCTATCAAAAAACAAAAATATTGAACTGATTCTTCTCAAATTTTGTTTGTATATATTTTTGCAAAATACAAGAGACTTTACCAAACATGGTCAGTATCGGTCCATTTTTGGTCCTAGTCCCCATATAGATATAGCACCCGATATGAACTTTTTCATATCTGCAGCCGAAACATTAATAAAAATCCCATTTAAATTTGGTTTATGCTTATTTTCTATATCCAGTTAGTTGGGACCGTATAATCGGTCTAGACCGACTATAATTTTCTTACTTGTTTTATTTAAAACAATGATCTTTTTCCCAAATATCAAAGAATTCGCTTAGGCCGAAGTTGGATACTTTTTGGAAATTTTTTCTATGCGGCTTTTTTCAAATTTATTTTTTTTTAAATCTATAATATAATTTGCAAGGCGATTTCTTGTGACCTCTTCTACGCTTTTAGTTATCAATGGATGTTGCCAAAAAATATACCATCTTAAAAGTAATTCTTTCCAGATGTGCACCATCTTTACAGATGTGCACCATCTGATACATATTTTTATTTTTTTTTTTAGTAATAATCATATAAAGTTTCTAATAACATATACATAAAACACATAAAACTTTACAATGCTGCGTGTGTGTTTATTACAGTTGGTAATGTGTATCCAAAAGTTTGTATATCAGAAGCCCTGTGTTGAATTGTGAATTGGCTAAAACTGATTGGCATACCTTTAGGTTATTATAAAATTAAGTTTTTTAAAACCCATTTATATATCTTCTGTGTATTCAACAAATATTTATAATGAAATTTAATGAATTTAATTTAAACAGCCACAATTTAATTTTATTTAAATATTCATAAATTTTTTATATGGATAGATTAAAAAACATTGGAGGAAAAAAATTTAATGAAAAAATAAAATTTCCTAAAATTTGCACTCGAATTTCAAGTGCTGGGCTCCGCTAGTAATAGTTAATGTGTTTGCTAAAAAAAAAAAATACCTAGATTTAAAAAAATATTTCTTGCGAATTCAGCGACTCAAAATACATAAAAAATTTGAATGAAATAATTTTGTTAATAGATTAATCGATTAACTACAATTTCAGATTTATTTAAATTTTAATAACAAAGCGCTTGATTGACGCCTAACTAACAAATTTCTTTAATAATTTTTGTAAGGATTAACATCATTAATACCACTTATTTATTAGAGAAACTAGTCTTAAATATAAACAGTAGTTAATCAAGCACTTTGATATTAAAATTTAAATAAATCTAAAAGTGGAGTTAATCAATTTGGCAAGTAGACGGATTTCGAAATCTAAGCGTGTGTGTTCAATAGAATGGTAACGAATATAGTTTAAATTACCGAAAATGACCGAAAAATGATGATCATGATATTTCACAGATACAAAATTGTAACAAATCCTTAGTGAGTACCTTGAATAAAACTTTACATGCGAGTTTCAACCAATAAACCTCATTTTATTAACTGATACATTATATAAATATTAATTTTACCAATACATTTTAATTTCCCCTAAAAGTGTTGAATAGTTTCCACCTTCGGCGATATCTCAATACATTTATGCGATTGTAAATAATTTGCGCTAACCAAAATGCGTGTTTACATAGAAGTGATTATAAAATGCACTACAATTTTAAAAATAACATATCAAATGCACACACACACACCAATACACTTTGTTCACATGTATATTTAAATAATAATATGCATGTTAACACAATATCAAGGTAAAATTCAACACTTGAACTAAATAAGTGTACACAGAATACGTAACAACGAGGTATACATATGATTTTTTTGTATGTAAACATATCTGGGGTTACATACGTTCTCTCTATCGAATGGATACATACGTACATGTAGAACCCTGCGGACCATCCTTTTTGTACACGTGGCTTTTGGGTTAAAAAATTGTGGTAGAATGTAATAAATTTTAATTTGTGAAAATGTACATTTCCATATAGTGAAAACGAAAATAATTTAATCGATTACAAAATTTGGATAACTGGTCAAATAAAATTTTAATTCTATAAATTAATTTTACAAATATTATATTGGAACAAAAAAAATTATATTAACTAGATGTCCTTTTTTGGATATAGCAATATCTGTACTTTAAAGAATATTCGCTCCTGTAATCGCAGCTAATTTAACAACTCTAACTTAGCCGTTGTAATTTTCATATATTACTGAAAACGTTTTTCTTTTTTTTGTTGCTGTTGTAAAATAATGTGGTTTTAACTAACATTTATGCGTGTGGATCTGTTTGAAAGCCACAAAATTATGCTGGAATAAAATTGTATAGAAATATGAATATTTATGTGTTTTTGAATAAGTAGTGTAGTAGTGTATGTTGTTGAGTTGTACTTAAACATCATGTGCAGTTAGGAATTGTGGTAGTGATGCAATTGATTTCTTTGGTTGATTATTAAATTTTGAAATAAAATCAACACATCGAGTACTATATACTATTATTTTATTATTATCCCATAAATTAATTAGCAAATATAAAACTTCCATACTTTAAGTTATTAAATTATACATTTGTACAACCTCAGCCGTAATGCGGTGCCATCTTATGATTATCGACAAACCAAAATAGAATTTAAGCCCCAGGTTATTATGGAAAAGCTATTAAAATAATATTTGTGAATGCTTCAAGGGGAGCTAATGGATTAAGAAGCTTAAGCAAAAAATAATTAATAAAGAAATATAAAGAAAAAAAAAAATCAAATTGGTAAAAGGATACTGGATATTAATATATACTAGCAGATTCCAGCTCTCGAAATTAAAGTGCAATTTCTAGGCAGCTTTATTTTTCAACTTAGCCAATTCACAAACCTACACTTTTGTGGTTTATTATTATTGTGAATGAAGATAAATTAAAACCCACATAATTAAAAACACACATAGCATATGTATATCACATAGCAATTTAAAATGCAATTCACTCAAAATAAAGAAAGAATTTTAAAATCTGTAAATCTGGTGATCAGCTAAAAAGAAATACCTTTCAAATAATATACGCTTGGTCAAAATCGGGATAAAAAGGTAGAACAAAATATCGGTCACAAGAAATCGGCTAGCATATTAATATTATAGATATATAAAAATATGCATTTAAAGCAAAACGTGAAACTAAAAATGAATTGATTGGATGGAGATTTATAAAACATAACTGTCCACAAATAAGCAGTTCAATATATAGGCACTTTTAATAAAAATACCCTTTCAGAAAAAGAACCCTGTTTTAAAAAAAAGTTTATTTTCATAAAAAGGTGTTTTTTCATAAAAAAGTGCATATTCAAATCAAGTACTTTTCACAAAAATGTACATTTTCGTAAAAAGAAAATTTTGTAAGAAGTACATTTTCTTTAAAAAGTAAATTTTTGATTAAAAAGATTTTCATAAAAAACACCTTTTCCTAGAATCTACAATCGCAAGAAAGTAAAATTTAATAAAAAAAAATACCTTTTCATAAAAAAAACACATTTACATAAAAAATTAACTTTTCATCAAAAATAGCTGTTCATAAGAAAGTTCCTTTTCATAAAAAATATCCTTTTCTTTAAAAAACATTTTCTAACAAAGTATATTTTCATGCAAAAGTACCTTTTCATAAAAAAGTACCTACACATCAAAAATTACCTATTCGTTAGCTTTTCACGAGAAATTGGCTTTTCATAAAACATATTCATTTTCATAAATAGTACCTTTTCCGAAGAAACCAATTTCACAAACAGTACCTTTTCATTAGATAATACTTTCTCATATAAAATATAATTTCATGAAAAGTATCACTTCATAAAAAACACCATAAGAAATCACATTTTCTTTAAGAACTGCCAGTTCATAAAATGTACATTTTCTTAAAAAGGAAAATTTCCTTCAAAAAGGTACATTCTAAAAATGTAATTTTTTTTAGGTATTTTTTAATAACAAAACACCTTTTCTTTAAGATTACCTATTCTTAAAAATTACCTTTTCACAACAAAGTATCGTGATCTAACAAAGTACCTTTTCTTAAAAAAGTACTTTTTGTTAAAAAGTACCTTTTCATAAGAGAGTCCCTTTTCATCAAAAGTTACCTTTCCACAAAAAAGTACCTTTTCGTAAAAAGTACCTTTTCATTAAAAACTACCTTTCCATAAAAAAGTACCTATTCATATATAGTACCTTTTCATAAAAAGTACATTTTCATCAAAAAGTACCTTTTCATAAAGAAGTATATTTTCACTAAAAAGTACCTTTACGTGAAAAGCCCCTTTTAATTAAAAGTACCTTTTCGTAAAGATGTAAAAAATACCTTTTTATAAAAAAATAACCTTCTCATAAAAAACCAACTTTTTTTTAACAACTACCAGTTTATAAAAAGTATTTATTCTTAAAAAGGTAAACTTTCTTCAAAAAGCACATTTTCTTAAAAAAGTGTCTTATCTTAGAAATACCTTTTCGATACCTTTTTTTTAAATAACAAAGTAACTTTTCTGTAAAAGCACATTTTCTTTAAATAAACATTTTCATAACAAAATATATTAAAAAGTAATATTTTTTTTTTATTACCTTTTCACAAAAAAAGTACAAAAACAGACCTTTTCAGAAAGAAGTACCTTTTCATAAAAAAGTACCTTACATACAAAATAACATTTTCATAAAAGTATCTTTTCTTAAAAAAAATTTTTCTTAAAATGGGTCTTATCTTAAAAAATATATTTTCTTAAAAACTAAATTAAACAAGTAAGAAAATTATAGTCGGTCTAAACCGACTATACGATACCCTATACCATGCGTTTAGAAACCCTATCTCTTAGGCCCAACTAACTGGACATAGAAAATAAGCAAAAACCAAATTTGAGTGGGATTTTTATTAATTTTTTTGGCTGCAGATATAAAAAAGTTCATATCGGATGCTATATCTATAAAGGGGCTAGGTCCAAAAATGGACCGATCCTGATCATGTTTGGTAAAGTCTCTTGTATTTTGCAAAAATATGTAAAAACAAAATTTGAAAAGAATCAGTGCAATATTTTTGTTTTTAATAGATTTAACTGAAGATGGGGAAGCAGCTCTATATGGGGTCAAAGGCATCATTTTTGGACTACTCATGAGTGGATGTAATGAACGCATACAAACCCAATTTGAGTAAGATCTATATGAAAATTTGGATCTTATGGCAATTTATGTCGATTTCATATGGGTAATTTGTATGGGGGCTAGGTCTGAACATGGACCGATTCTCACCAATTTCAATAGCGTTCATCCCATGGCCGATAAAAGCTTATATACCAAATTTCATCAAAATATGTTCATATTTGCGACCTGCAGTTTGATTACAAGCTTTACATGGACACACAGACGGACGGACGGACGGACGGACGGACGGACGGACGAACGGACGAACGGACATTGTTAAATCAACTCAGAAAGTGATTCTGATTCGATCGGTATAATTAAAGATGGGTCTAGGTCAAATATTTTTGGTTGTTACAAACAGCAGCACAAAGTCATTATACCCAAACCACATAGTGGTATAGGGTATAAAAAATAACTTTCCATAAAAAAGTACTTTCTTAAACAAATAAGAGTGTTAAATTCGGCTGTGCCGAATCTTTGATACCCTTCACCTCGGTTTGAGTCTTGATAATAAATGTAAATGAAAAAGTAAACAATTTGTTAAACTTAATACCAAATTATTTCAGCAAATTCTTTGAGTTGGTTTTCGTCTTTTCTATTATTTCGGATTTATTTCGGTGTTTGCTTTTTGGTCATCGCGGTTGCTGATCGGCATGCATTTAGGTTATATACCTATATGCATGCGTTTCCGGTTATATGACATAACTTCTCGTTTAATTTAGTTTTTGCTAATTAAATAGCTCGCTCTAACTTCCACTGCAAAGGTAATGGTTGTGTAGGGTGGCTATATGCACTAAATCCTGCTAATTGGAGATGGCTGTATAGTTTCTTTTAACTGGCCAAATAATTCTTCATTGCGGCCATATAGGTCGGATGAAGTAACAAAATAATAACCAAAAAAAAGCTCTCTCAACTTTTTTATTAAAATATTATTTGGAAAACATAGAGAATAAATTTATAATAATAAATATTCAAATTAGGGATGCCAAACGCAAAAAACCAAATGTCCCAAACATTTTAGATAAAATAATTTGTTATCTTTATTTTCTGAAAAACTTCAAATTTTTATCCAAAAAAAATTGTGAAAATTTCTATATAAACAACATTCTCATCAAATTGCGTTTATTTGTGTAACAGTTTTTATGTTCGCAATTCTTAAATATCATTTGAGATTTTCTAAAATTCATTGAATTTAAATCAATGTTTTCTGTAGTCCGATTCTGTAAATTTCAACGATCCGACAATCGCAAAATATATAAACAGCTATTGTTGTTTGCACTAAGGATTAAGTGATTCACGAGTGGCATCTCTGTCAAAATAAGCGAAAAATACAAAGAAGAATAGAAAAAAACAAATTACTTCGTGTTTGACAGGATGATTTTATGTTTATGTTTAATATCTTTATTTTTCTTACTAATATTTCTGTTTATTTTTTTGAAAATGAAATAATGAATTGAATATGCTATTTAATTTTTTTTATTTATATAAAAAAGTTTTTTAATAAAAGCAAAATATTTCACTATTTTATGATTTTTATTTATGTATGACGACATTTCAACCTAAAAGTTTTTATCGATTGAATAAACAACACAAAAATGGTTGTCGTTTAGATAACAACAACAGCTAAATTAACCAATAGCGAATATCGCTTAAAAATTTTACTGATAATTTTGCTATTTTCTTTTTTTAACGATCCGATTATCGTTAAAAGAAGTTTTTGAATCGCGATACTGAACGCTATTAATTTCTCCTGAATGTCAATATTTTTTTTAAATGTGAAAATTTTTTAAATGTAAACATAGGTATTTGGTGTTTTTTTTTTTGGAATTTCAATTTGTGTTTAACGAATAAAATTTATATATTAAAGATGCAATTGATGTCTTCTACATTTAAAATTATAATATCCGACGTTTTGATATGATTTTCTGAAATTCAATTAATTGTAATTTATAATTGGAAATTTCTAATTCCAGTTTTTAGAATTGATATTTTCTTAAATTTGAATGGAAAATTTAAAAAGTGCAATTTTGTATTTATGTGAATAATAATGCTTTAGTAATTATAAACAATTTTTAAAAAATAGATGTAATCACAATCAGATATATTGTAGGTAAAGCAGAATAATAATTCTACATAACTATGTAGAACTGTTTTGAAAGCAAAAAACTCATTGATAACTCGGTAACCCTATTTTGTAAAGACAACAAAAAGTTAATATGCCAAACTTATGTTCATATTTGTAAAATAATAATGAAAAAACGTATCAAATAAAAGACCAGCCCGTGTATACTCTTAACATTTTTCTGTATGATATCTAGTTGAAAATATTAACGTTGATGTTAAAATAGAAATAACTATTGCAAAGCTAATTAGAACAAACAAAAATTGTGGCGCCATCTACTGTGGCATAGTCACGCTGAGCAAAATGAAGTGACACTCTGTTAATGCAAAAGAAATGTATTTTCCCCACAACAAAATATTGCAGAATTTTATGTAAATAAAATAATATACCGACTTATTTCTAACATGCAGTTGTTATGGATACACATATATAGAATATATGTATATTATTTGTATTATTTAATATGTTTATGTAAATATTACACACACAAAATACAACATCAAACGTTATTTTTGTGTTTTTCTCTTTAAATAAATTTATACATAAATTTTTTTTTTTGTTCAATTTACATTGTTTTTTTTTTATTAACAACTAGGTATTTTAGCATTATTTGCTTTAGATGTTGGTGTCGTAGTGTCTGCTTGTCGAAAAAATTTTGGATCAATTTTAACCCCTTTTCCGTGACCATTCGATCTGAAATTTTGCAGGCAGGCTCGTGGTAATGACAGAAATGATCTAATAAATTTTTTTAGTGATGCCAAAACAATGGAAACTTTTAAATTTTTCTACCAGAGTTAATAAAAAAAATGTACAAAGGGTTAGTTTTTATTATATTATTACCCCAACGACCACAAAAACAACAAGTCCAGCTATGACAGCAACACAACATTTAGAATAAAACAGGAACAATATAGAAACATCATATTTTTCATTTTTTTCTACTTTTTCAGAGATTTCCCTGGACCTGTTCCACCGATTTCAATGATTTTTGAAATAAAAATCTTCCCATGAATTTGGTGAATCATTCTCGTTAAAAATGATCACTGTAGCTGCACCATTGAAGGCGTGATCGTGACAAGAACAACATAGAAAATTATATTTTTTCAAGACTTTTTTTAGTTCTTCATTCAAATCTCGGGTCCTAATCGACCGATTTAGACGATTTTAAATAGCAAACTTTTCAGGATGTTATTGAATCATTTTTTATACCAACGAGCACCCCAACTGCCCGATTGATGCCGTCATCGTGATTTCCACAGACGGACAGACGGACATCGCTATATCAACTCCGGTTGTTATAAGGATCACAAATATATATATTTTAATTATTACAAACGGAATGACAAACTTATATATACCCTCTGCACACTGGAGTGGAGGGTATAATAAGTGTTGCTTCTAATACTGATTTTAAAACACAGTTGTAACGTACCAATTATTCAGCAATGTCGAAACTAATGCTTTTACATTAAGTTAAGTTATATATCGATGGCTTAATATAATAAAAGGCGTAACTCAAAGGAAAAAACTTAATAAAATCCGTTAAATTTAAGATGCAAAAAAGTTTTAATGCAATTTTTAATAAAAAGGGGCTTCACATTTTATATCTCAATTAAAAAAAAAAAAATGACGCAAGATGCATTTGACATTTGTTTAAAAGAATAAAAAAAAATTGAGTTACGCCTTTTTAGTATTAAGCCAATTATGCCTTATATCTGTTTGGCAAACAGTTATATGAAAAGAGCAAAGAATTCGACTCTGGCACTAATTTCGAAATCATTTAACTTTGCCCCTTTGTTTGAAGTTGTTTATAACTGCTTATTATATATATGTACATATGTTATAAAAAAGTAATTATTTTATAATGAAGTACCTTGTCTATGAGTATTCCATGATTTTATCTGGAGATTATTATAAAAACGTTTTCTATTTACTTTAAAATTTTTTTAATGAATTAATAGACTTACTAAACCTATAAAATTTGCCATAAATTAAATTCATTTTAGACATTTGCCAATGATTTATATGTGTCAAAAACTACTGTTTAACTTTATTTTATTACAAAAACCTAAAAATTAATTTAAGAAATGTCTCTTAACAAACAAACAGGTTGACAAATGATATATTAGGATACCAAATTGATAACAGGTCTAATTGAAATCAACTCAGAATGGCAGTTTCTTTTACAAACACAGACACAATAAAATATTAGATGAACAGGGGTGTTTAAAATTATATATAATTGGCCAAATATGCCAAGTACATTAAATGCTGTTAAATAATAGAACAATGTGAAAAAAAATTTTTTAACATTTATTTGAATTTTTTATTTTTTTTTTTTTTTTGATAATGAGAAATATAAATATTAAAAATATGATTTTTAGTTTGAGAATTTAAAAACAAAATGACAAAAATTACAGCAAGAAGTTTCAAGTTTGGTTTGATTATTTTTTTGGAATATCATTGGGCCTTTTTTAAGAAAGAGGGAGTTTTAAGCGTTTCAAATTGAATTCTTAAAGCATAAAAAATTAATTAAACAAAAAGAAAATAACAACCTCATCAAACCACCGGCCAGGAAAAGTAAACGCCGCCAAACAATAGGTAAATGAATTTAGCTAAGCGTTAATGAGTTTCAAAAACAAAAACAAAGTAAAATTTATAAAATGTTTCTTTTGTTCAAAATACACAATGACTAAGAAAATGCAGTTTTCAATTTAATTATGCGGGACTTTTTTTTTTTTGACAAAAAAGAAAAAAAGCAAGAATTTAACACGGTCTTAATGAATGAATGAATGAAAGTAACAACCTGCATTTTGATTATATTTCAAATGAAAGAAAAATTCCCAAATGAACGTAAAAACACGAGTATTTCGAGGGTTTTTCCTCTGCACAGGTAAAGACACAAGTCAAAAGAAACTATATTTATTACACGTGATCAAAAACATTAATTTAATTAGAATTTTTCTGTTTTCTTTGTTTTTTGTTTTCTTGCTCTCAACTTTATGAGACAATAATGTGACGCGGTATTTTAAAATTAAATTAACTTTTAAAATGTGAAAAATGTTTCAAAATGGGGGACCATATGGAATAAGCTAATGAAAAAGAACATAAATTAAATTGCAGAGCATATATTTCGTTAACTTAAAAAAGTTTTTTTTTTTTTTTTCTATATTATAAATATTTAATTGATAAAAAAAAGCATATACAATCATTTCCCTCTTTAAGCCAAATCTAATTTTGTGTAATTTAAATATTCATTACAACACCAATTTATGCAATGCATTCACAATTTATTCATTGGGAGACCTCCAGCGAAGTGTATTGTTGTGTACTCTAGTGTAGTGAAAGGTCTGTCTGTTTGAAAATAAATTAAAATTGTAATTAGATCCTTTGATACAACAAAAGCGGCTCAATTAAAAGGACGGTTTTATATATATATATATATATATATATATATTTATAAATAAATGGTACTTGCAACTAATACTCTGTATATTTGACAACCAAATAGCCAGAGTACGAGTATCAGCACAGTAATTCCCCATACTTTGACAATAATTATAAATCTCTGTACGAGGTTTGCCATCTGCATGACGTGTAATAAAATAAGGCGCGCAATCATGTGCAAATATTCATACATTCATATATGCATACATTCATATCGGTAGTATGTATTTGTATTCATGTTTGTTGATATTCAACCAGCAGGTACTTTAAATTAGATAAAATCAAATTAACACACAACAATTGTAAATTGTCATCTTTCCCAAATGACATCGACCAAAACCATAAACATTTCTATCGCAGGAGTTTAGCTAATACAAAGAAATTACTATTGGTTTGAAAAATAAATAAATAAAAGAAAATCAATTAAATCATCCAGCAAGCAGGAAACTCCGAACATATTTAAAAAAAAATATCAAATCAGGAAAATAATTTCGCTTAGTTTACATTTTACATTCATCGAATAGGATCGAGTCTTTCCATCTTTACAAAATCGCAAATCTCCACTTCGAATGGTCATGGCTGCATGCGACAATTGTAGCATTTTATCGAAACTAAAGCTGATGGCTTAGCAGTTAGTGCTTCATTAATATAATTTTTTAATAATTTATTATTATATAGTTAATAATAAATAATAAATAAATTATCAACTCTGTTAAGCATTTTATTGTTAAAAATACAAGTCAAAATCTGGATAAAGGTACTTTTTTAAGAATATGTATTTTTTTTTTTTTTTGACGAAAAAGTACTTTTATAAGAAAATGTACTTTTATAAGAAAGTGTACTTGTATAAGAAAATCAACTTTTATAAGTAAAAGGTACTTTGTAAGAAAAGGTACTTTTTAAGAAAAGGAAGTTTTTAAGAAAAGGTACTTTTTAGAAAAAGGTACTTTTTAAGAAAAGGTACTTTTTAAGAAAAGGTACTTTTTAAGAAAAGGTACTTTTTAAGAAAAGGTACTTGTTAAGAAAAGGTACTTTTTAAGAACATATATATATATATTTTTTTTTTCACGAAAAAGTACTTTTAAAAGAAAATGTACTTTTATAAGAAAATGTACTTGTATAAGAAAAGGAAATTGTATAAGTTAAAGGTACTTTTTAAGAAAAGGTACTTTTTAACAAAAGGTACTTTTTAAGGAAAGGTACTTTTAAGAAAAGGTTATTTTTAAAAAAAGGTACTTTTTAAGCAAAAGTACTGTAAAAAAATATTTTTTTCAAGAAAATATACTTTTTCAAAAAAGGTACTTTCTTAAAAAATGGTTATTTTTTATAAGTTACTATTGAAGAAAACGTTGTTTTTTATTTTTTAAGAAAAGGTACTTCTTGAAGAAAATGTACTTTTTAATAAAAAATTTCTTTTTTAAGCGCATGTACTTTTTAGGAGAAGGTGCTCCAAAAAAAGTTATTTTGCTAAAACAATTACGTTTTAAATAAAAGGTACTATCTTAAAAAAGGTACTTCAAAAAAAGGTACCTTTTTAAGAAAAACACATTTTTAATACAAGTTATTTCTTTAAGAAAATGTACTTTTTAAGAAAAGGTACATTTTAATGAATGCTACTTTTTTAAGAAAATGTACTTTGGTAAAAAAATCACCCCTTTTAGAAAAGGCCCTTTTTAAAAAATGGTTGTTATTTAAAAAACGTTATTTTTCAAGAAAAACCACTTTTTTAAAATGTACTTAAAAAAAAAGGTACATTTTTAAGAAAAACACATTTATAATATATGTATGTTGTTTTTTTTTAAGAAAAGATACTTTTTGAGAAAAGGTAAATTTTAATGAAAGAAAATGTACTTTGGTAAAAAAAAGTTACTTCTTTTAGAAAATGCCCTTCTTAGACGTTATTTTTCAAGAAAAGGCACTTTTTAAAATTTTGCTTTTAAAACAGTTACTATTATAAGCCAATGTTGTTTTTTACGAATAAGAATTTTTTTAAGCAAAAGGTACTTTTTTCAGAAAAGAGTATTTTGTTAAAAAGGGTACATTTTTAAGATGTGTCAGCCTTCTAAGAAACGGTTGTTTTTTACGAAAAGTACATTTTTGGAATAAGATAATATACCTTAATAAAAAATGGTACTTTTTAGAATAAAAGTTGTTTTTTACGGAAAGGTACCATTTAAGAAGAGGTATTCTTTAAGGAAAGGTACTTTTTAAGAAAAAATACTTTTTAAGAAAAGGTACTTTTTAAGAAAAGGTACTTTTTAAGAAAAGGTATTTTTTAAGAAAAGGTACTTTTTAACAAAATGTACTTTTCAAGAAAAAGTACTTTTTAAGAAAAGACGCTTTTTAAGAAAAGGTACTTTTTAAGAAAAGGTACTTTTTAAGAAAAGGTACTTTTTAAGAAAATTTATTTTTTTTTTTTGACGAAAAAGTTCTTTTATAAGAAAATGTACTTTTATAAGAAAATGTACTTGTATAAGAAAAGAACTTTTATTAGTAAAAGGTACTTTTTAAGAAAAGGTATATATATATTTTTAATACAAGTTATTTTTTTAAGAAAATTTACTTTTTAAGAAAAGATACATTTTAATGAAAGAAAATGTACTTTGGTAAAAAAAGTTACTTCTTTTAGAAAATACCCTTTTTAGACGTTATTTTTCAAGAAAATGCACTCTTTAAAATGTTACTTTTAAAACAGGTACTATTATAAGACAATGTTGTTTTTTACGAATAAGAATTTTTTTAAGCAAATTTACTTTTTGAGACAAAGTAAATGCAGCTTTTTAAAAGGTAATTTTTTAAAAGGTATTTTGTTAAAAAGGATACTTTTTTAAGAAGTGGCAGTCTCCGAAGAAACGGTTGTTTTTTACGAAAAGCTCCTTTTTAGAATAGTTACTTTTTAAGATAATATACCTTAATAAAAAATGGTACTTTTTAGAATAAAAGTTGTTTTTTACGGAAAGGTACCATTTAAGAAGAGGTATTCTTTAAGGAAAGCTATTTTTTAGGAAAGGGTACTTTTTAAGAAAAGGTACTTTTTAAGAAAAAGTACTTTTTAAGAAAAGGTATTGTTTAAGAAAAGGCACTTTTTAAGAAAAGGTACTTTTTGAGAAAAGGTACTTTTTGAGAAAACGTACTTTTTGAGAGAAGGTACTTTTTGAGAAAAGGTACTTTTTGAGAAATGGTACTTTTTTAGAAAAAGTACTTATTGAGATAAGGTACTTTTTGAGAAAAGGTACTTTTTGAGAGAAGGTACTATTTGAGAAAAGGTACTTTTTGAGAAATGGTACTTTTTTAGAAAAAGTACTTATTAAGAAAAGGTACTTTTTAAGAAAAGTTATTTTTTAAAAAAGGTACTTTTGAAGAAAATGTACTTTTTTTAGAAAATGGTGCTCCTTTTAGGAATGGCAATTTTTTAAGAAAATTGTACTTTTATAAGAAATGTATTTTTCAATAAGGACACTTTTAAGAATTTTAGTTTTTAAAAAAGAAAATATACTGTTTTTTAGAAAAGATACTTTTTTAAGATAAGGTTTTTTAAAAAAGGATATTTTTAACATATTTACGGACGTGAATGCTATAGCATTCAATTTTATAGTGATACAAAATGACGTGAATGCTATAGCATAAAATAATTGTCTGTATATTTTCGCAGCTCCCTGAAATTTTTAGCGTACGCGACCGTGTTAATAAAAGGTACTTTTTTAAGAAAATAAAGTTTTTTAAGAAAAGAAAGTTTTTTAAGAAAAGAACCTTTTTTAAGAACCTTTCGTATATTTTGAGTATTTTTATACCCTATACCACTATGTGGTCAGGGTATAATGACCACCGATCGACTCAGAATCCTTTTCTGAGTCGATTTAGCGATGTCCGTCCGTCCGTCTCTGCATCCGTCCGTCCATCTGTGTGTCCATGTAAACCTTGTAATCAAACTACAGGTCACAAATATGAACATATTTTGATGAAATTTGGTATGTAAGCTTCTATCGGCCTTAGTACGAACAGTGTTGAAATTGATGAAAATCGGTTCATGTTCAGACATAGACCCCATACAAATGACTCCTATGAGATCGACTTAAATTGCCATAATATCAAAATTATCATATAGATCTCGGTCAAATTGGGTTTGTGTATGTTTATTACATTTATTTATCAGTAGCTTAAATTAAACTCTGTAGGACAATTCTTAGTCATAGTCCGCATATGAAACTAATTCCCGATCTTCACTTAAATCTATGAAAAAAAAAAAAAAAATTCTGTACAGATTTTTCTCAAATTTGGTTTGTTTATGTTTTTGTAAAATATAAGTGCCATTACCAAATATGGTCATAATTGGTGCATTTTTCAATCTAGTCCCCATATAAATATAGCATCCGATATGAACTTTTTCATATCCGAACGCAAAAAATTATTAACAATGCCACCCAAATTTAGATTAGGGTTATTTTATATATCTAAGTAGTTCGACCAAAGAGATAAAGTCTTTAAACGCATAGCATAGGGTATCGTATAGTCGATTTAGACCGACTATAAAGTTCTTACTTGTTTTTTATATTTTCATCGAAGCCTGGGACATTATAGACTGTCAATGAATTCATGCAGCCTTATAAGAATCGGCTCGGCTTATATTTTAAGAAAATCCTCTAAATGGAACTATAATTCCCTATAGACATAGACATATATACAATATGTAAATTTTTCAAATTTAACTTTTAGCTATCCGTTATGCGAACTCTAAACAGAGAACAACAATTTCTGGCTCCGTCTATATATATCATATAATTCGTTGATATTGTTTTCAATCTGCTCATAAATATCATTAGTATTGGCTTAATGACTAATTAATGTCGCTAATGAAATAATACAATTGGACTTTCATTGATAATAAATGATTTGTTTCTCACAAAATTCTGATTAATATTATTTATAATTTATAACAAAGTATTTGTAAAGATGGCTGCTAATCCTAATTCTAAATGAAGTTTTAGCATTTAGTCATTTCGGCAAAAGCCTATTTCCCCAATGACCATGGTCACAGTTTGGCATTGTTAAAAGAAATGATAATTTTTCTAATAACATCTTAGCCTAAAACCATTATCATACGTTATTATTATTACATTTTGTTCATTTTATATATTCTTGTCAACAATATGAAACTCATCAACACTTGCAAATATTGCATGTCTGATGAAGTTGGTAGTGCTGGTAAAGATGAAGCTTAGCAATAGGAAAATTCTATTCATATTTATGAAATTGTATAAAACACGTTCTATTTAACGTATGTATGCGTGACCATTTGACTAACATGACATGACCTTCACGCCAAATATTCACCAAATAGAAAAGAGCTTTTTGCCAACTAAATCATGACTATTGGTAACTTTTACTCTATACAATCAATGTATGCTCACATTGATGCATGTATTTATTTATTTAGATCGTAGCAGTCGTAGTAGAGAGCCCTATGAGCTTTAATGGATTACATATTATGTTATGGTTTGGTGTTTGTTGTGATTTTACCGACCATTATAAACTTCCATGTGTCACACATAATGTCGCACCATAGCAATCATAAATAATATAAACTTCGTGTGTGTGTGTGTGTGTGTGTAACAACGAACTGAGTGAGTATGTGTAATTGCGTTTGTATAACTAAGCTTTAATAACGTACCGTTGCGATTGCATAAGTATATATAAAATCTGCTACATACAAATGATGAGAAATGATTTGTTGTCGACAAGTTTAGTGGGGGAAGTTATGCCCAAAATCCATACACATCCATAATAGGAATAGAGCATAACGGCAAACAATAAGTCAAACTACAAAGAATGATTTCATTTTGAATGGAATTGTGTACAAAATTAACTCATTTTTAATTTCAAAATAGTAAACTAAACTAGTTTAATGGATTTCATTGAGAATTGATAAAAAAAAAAAACAATTCAGAGCATTGAATTTGGTCATGGCTTATCTTTTTCACTATCTGCCAAGTAAAAGAAATTTTTATGTGAAATAAATGATCTAATTTAAAATAATTTTGCATAAAAAAAATTAAGCATCTCACAAAAATATAAGTAGAAATAATTTTGAGATAAAAAATTTTGCGCCAAAAAATTGTTCACCAAGAAGTATTCTTAAATTATAAAAATATGGTAGATATCTGCGAGGAAAATATTTTTAAAAACAAATTTCAGAAAATATTCAGAAAATAAATAAAAACTCACCCTATAGCAGAAAGGAAATAAAAAAAAAAATTATAAGTTTTCTCCAAAAAACCAAAAAAAAAAATCAGGAAAAATAATTTGATAAAAAAAATAAATATTCAAAAAAATAATTTTAAGAATAATAAAAATATATTCACTGCTAAAAATAAAGAAACAAAAAATAATATATATTCATAGTATAAACAAAATTTCCGCATAAATTAAAATAACTATAGGATAACCTATACCAGGTTCCTAAGTCCATGTAATTAGAATAATAAAATAATCGTAAACCAAATTGCAGTAGCATTATTATTTATTTTTTTAATTCAGATATGAAAAATTTCATATCGGATGATATATTTATATGAGGACTAGGTCGAAAAATGTACCGATTCTGACCATATTTGGTAATGGCACTCATTTTTTCACAAACATGTGCAAATCAAATTTGAGAAAAATATGCGAAATATTTATGGTCTTGGATAGATTTAAGCGAAGATCGGGAAACAGCTTTATATGGGGGCTATAAATATGACGAATGTAAAAACAATTTCTTAAAAAAAAAAATGATAATAAAAAAAAATTTGAAAATTTTTTCATCCCTTTTTCAGCATAAGGCGGGCAAGTGTGAAAATTGGCACAGTTATAGTCCATATGGAGGGAAAGTGCGGAATTTTTAAATTTATACATAAGATGTGTTAAAAATATATTAAATAAAATAAAATAAAATAAAATAAAAAAAAAAAAATAAAAAAAAATAAAATAAAATAAATAATAAATAATTTTACAAGAATCTAAAGTTATGTTAATCAATTTTAGCCAATTTACAATTCACCGAATTTCATTATAATTGTACATCACACGCCCTGTATTTAATTATGAATTTCCTTCAATAAATTAGCATACCTTTATGCTCTTATAAAAGTATTTATTATCATACATTTTTTATATATAATAGATTAAAAACATTGGGAAAAAAAATTTTAAAGAAAAAAGTAAAGTTCCTAGAATTTGCACTCGAATTTTGAGTGCTGGATTCTGCTAGTACATGTATATATATAAAACTATGAAAATTATTTTGACCATAATCCAGTTTTTGATGAGAAAATATTGCAGTAAAAAGGAATTTATCGTGAAGACTTAATGAAAACAATTAGTTTTGCGAAAAAAAAAATAGAATTCATTATTCCCATAAATAAAAAGTAACTATCATATTAAGGAATTTTTCAGTTTATATTTTTTTCTTGGTTTTATACATTGTTCGTTGAAAATGATTTTGACATACAAAATACTTTAAACTAAAAAAATTAAGAAAAAAAAGTTTTTACCCAAAAAAAAATATATCATAAAAACCACTAGACAGAACAAAGTACAAATTCCCAATAAATATATATATATTTTACACTAAAAAAATAAATAAGTAAATAAATAAATACATAAATAAATAAATATATAAATAAATATATAGATAAATAAATAAAAAATATATAAATCTATATATATAAAATGGAATGTGTGTTTGTTTATTTGTTTGTTTGTACCTTATAGGAGACCAAACCTCTGGACCGATCTTCCTATCTGGGACCCTGGATTGATTAATAGGGTACTTTTTTCGACCACGCCCACTTTTACGCCCACTTTTTTAAAATTATGTTATTGCTTAACAGATTTACTTCAAATTGTATATACATTATACTCCAGGCGAGGTAGAAATAAACATTTCTTACGCCACGCTTCCTTTCACGCCCCTTTTCGCGCCAAATTTTGTTTGAAAGTTTTAAACTTTTTGTTCTCTGTACAAATTTGTTCCTTCCAACGGATTTTTTTATTATTTGGTAGTATATTGCTCTTAATAGTGTTAACTTCGCCATATAACTATGAACCACGCCCACTTCACCGCCACTTTTTTTAATTCAGATACTTACTTATACCACTAACAATGTTTGCTATACAAAATACTTTTTTTGTAATATGTATTTACCTAAAGTTTTATACACTTTTTATCTACAGGTAAGGTGGCCATACATTTTTTTATTACCAAATCCTCCTTTTTCGCCCCATTTTACCTTAAATTATAATTAATCTGCCTTTAATCTGTATATATAACAAGTAAAAAAATTACAGTCGGTCTAGACCGACTATACGATACCCTATACCATGCGTTTAGAAACCCTATCTCTTAGGCCCAACTAACTGGACATTGGAAATAAGCAAAAACCAAATTTGAGTGGGATTTTTATTAATTTTTTTGGCTGCAGATATGAAAAAGTTCATATCAGATGCTATATCTATCTATAAAGGGACTAGGTCCAAAAATGGACCGATCCTGATCATGTTTGGTAAAGTCTCCTGTATTTTGCAAAAATATGTACAAACAAAATTTGAGAAGAATCAGTGCAATATTTTTGCTTTTTAATAGATTTAAGTGAAGATTGGGAAGCAGCTCTATATGGGGTCAAAGGGATCATTTTTGGACTACTCATTAGTGGATGTAATGAACGCATACAAACCCAATTTGAGTAAGATCTATATGACAATTTGGATCTTATGGCAATTTATGTCGATTTCATATGGGTAATTTGTATGGGGGCTAGGTCTGAACATGGACCGATTCTCACCAATTTCAACAGCGTTCATCCCATGGCCGATAAAAGCTTATATACCAAATTTCATCAAAATATAATCATATTTGCGACCTGCAGTTTGATTACAAGCTTTACATGGACACACAGACGGACGGACGGACGGACGGACGGACATTGTTAAATCAACTCAGAAAGTGATTCTAATTCGATCGGTATAATTAAAGATGGGTCTAGGTCAAATATTTTTGGTTGTTACAAACAGCAGCACAAAGTATTATACCCAAACCACATAGTGGTATAGGGTATAAAAATGAATGTGTGTTTGTTTGTGCTTTATAGGAGGCCAAACCCCTGAACCGATCTTCCTGAAATTTTAACAGCGTGTTACTGTGGCTCTGGAAGGAATAATAGGCTATATAAATTTTTGATTGGACAAAGGGGCGGTGCCACGCCAATATAACCCAAAATTTGAAATCGTCATATCTCGGGAACTTTTTGACCTACAGCGGTCATTTTGGTACATATGGTATTGGCATGAATAGAAATACATAACAGAAGAAAAGTGGGCGGGACCACGCCCCTTTTTAGAAAAATAAAAAATCGTAAAATTTTCTAAACTACTGGAAGGATCGTCATGAAATTTTCACAGAAGGATATTTTTGCGAAATAATAAGTCCTTAACTATACAAAGTTGTTAGTGGGCAAAGGGGCGTGGTCCCGCCCATATAACCCAAAATTTAAAATCGTCATATCTCGGCCATTTTTTAACCTACGGCGATGATATTTGGTATATATCGTATTGAAATTAATAGAAATAGTAATACAAGAAAACTGGGCGGGACCACGCCCTTTTTAGAAAAATTAAAATCCATAATAACTTCTATTAAGCCCTTGACTATATAAAGTTGTTGGTGCAATAATTCTAAATTAAATAAATAATATTTTGTTAATGTATAAATATTTTTATTTTATTTTATTTTATAACGATGAGGGGTAGCGAAGCACACCGGGTTCAGCTAGTATGTATATAAAATAAACATATATATATATATATATTTATATATATATATATTTATTTCAGTTATTTAAAATTAAAAATTAAAAATTAAAAATCAAAAATTAAAAATTTAAAATTAAATATTAAAAATTAAAAATTAAAAATTAAAAATTAAAAATTAAAAATTAAAAATTATAAATTAAAAATTAAAAATTAAAAATTAAAAATTAAAAATTAAAAATTAAAAATTAAAAATTAAAAATTAAAAATTAAAAATTAAAAATTAAAAATTAAAAATTAAAAATTAAAAATTAAAAATTAAAAATTAAAACTTAAAAATTAAAAATTAAAACTTAAAAATTAAAAATTAAAAATTAAAAATTAAAAATTAAAAATTAAAAATTAAAAATTAAAAATTAAAAATTAAAAATTAAAAATTAAAAATTAAAAATTAAAAATTAAAAATTAAAAATTAAAAATTAAAAATTAAAAATTAAAAATTAAAAATTAAAAATTAAAAATTAAAAATTAAAAATTAAAAATTAAAAATTAAAAATTAAAAATTAAAAATTAAAAATTAAAAATTAAAAATTAAAAATTAAAAATTAAAAATTAAAAATTAAAAATTAAAAATTAAAAATTAAAAATTAAAAATTAAAAATTAAAAATTAAAAATTAAAAATTAAAAATTAAAAATTAAAAATTAAAAATTAAAAATTAAAAATTAAAAATTAAAAATTAAAAATTAAAAATTAAAAATTAAAAATTAAAAATTAAAAATTAAAAATTAAAAATTAAAAATTAAAAATTAAAAATTAAAAATTAAAAATTAAAAATTAAAAATTAAAAATTAAAAATTAAAAATTAAAAATTAAAAATTAAAAATTAAAAATTAAAAATTAAAAATTAAAAATTAAAAATTAAAAATTAAAAATTAAAAATTAAAAATTAAAAATTAAAAATTAAAAATTAAAAATTAAAAATTAAAAATTAAAAATTAAAAATTAAAAATTAAAAATTAAAAATTAAAAATTAAAAATTAAAAATTAAAAATTAAAAATTAAAAATTAAAAATTAAAAATTAAAAATTAAAAATTAAAAATTAAAAATTAAAAATTAAAAATTAAAAATTAAAAATTAAAAATTAAAAATTAAAAATTAAAAATTAAAAATTAAAAATTAAAAATTAAAAATTAAAAATTAAAAATTAAAAATTAAAAATTAAAAATTAAAAATTAAAAATTAAAAATTAAAAATTAAAAATTAAAAATTAAAAATTAAAAATTAAAAATTAAAAATTAAAAATTAAAAATTAAAAATTAAAAATTAAAAATTAAAAATTAAAAATTAAAAATTAAAAATTAAAAATTAAAAATTAAAAATTAAAAATTAAAAATTAAAAATTAAAAATTAAAAATTAAAAATTAAAAATTAAAAATTAAAAATTAAAAGTTAAAAATTAAAAATTAAAAATTAAAAATTAAAAATTAAAAATTAAAAATTAAAAATTAAAAATTAAAAATTAAAAATTAAAAATTAAAAATTAAAAATTAAAAATTAAAAATTAAAAATTAAAAATTAAAAATTAAAAATTAAAAATTAAAAATTAAAAATTAAAAATTAAAAATTAAAAATTAAAAATTAAAAATTAAAAATTAAAAATTAAAAATTAAAAATTAAAAATTAAAAATTAAAAATTAAAAATTAAAAATTCAAAATTCAAAATTCAAAATTCAAAGTTAAAAATTAAAAATTAAAAATTAAAAATTAAAAATTAAAAATTAAAAATTAAAAATTAAAAATTAAAAATTAAAAATTAAAAATTAAAAATAAAAATTAAAAATTAAAAATTAAAAATTAAAAATTAAAAATTAAAAATTAAAAATTAAAAAATAAAAATTAAAAATTAAAAATTAAAAATTAAAAATTAAAAATTAAAAATTAAAAATTAAAAATTAAAAATTAAAAATTAAAAATTAAAAATTAAAAATTAGAAATTAAAAATTAAAAATTAAAAATTAAAAATTAAAAATTAAAAATTAAAAATTAAAAATTGAAAATTAAAAATTAAAAAATAAAAATTAAAAATTAAAAATTAAAAATTAAAAATTAAAAATTAAAAATTAAAAATTAAAAATTAAAAATTAAAAATTAAAAATTAAAAATTAAAAATTAAAAATTAAAAATTAAAAATTAAAAATTAAAAACTAAAAATTAAAAATTAAAAATTAAAAATTAAAAATTAAAAATTAAAAATTAAAAATTAAAAATTAAAAATTAAAAATTAAAAATTAAAAATTAAAAATTAAAAATTAAAAATTAAAAATTAAAAATTAAAAATTAAAAATTAAAAATTAAAAATTAAAAATTAAAAATTAAAAATTAAAAATTAAAAATTAAAAATTAAAAATTAAAAATTAAAAATTAAAAATTAAAAATTAAAAATTAAAAATTAAAAATTAAAAATTAAAAATTAAAAATTAAAAATTAAAAATTAAAAATTAAAAATTAAAAATTAAAAATTAAAAATTAAAAATTAAAAATTAAAAATTAAAAATTAAAAATTAAAAATTAAAAATTAAAAATTAAAAATTAAAAATTAAAAATTAAAAATTAAAAATTAAAAATTAAAAATTAAAAATTAAAAATTAAAAATTAAAAATTAAAAATTAAAAATTAAAAATTAATAATTAATAATTAAAAATTAAAAATTAAAAATTAAAAATTAAAAATTAAAAATTAAAAATTAAAAATTAAAAATTAAAAATTAAAAATTAAAAATTAAAAATTAAAAATTAAAAATTAAAAATTAAAAATTAAAAATTAAAAATTAAAAATTAAAAATTAAAAATTAAAAATTAAAAATTAAAAATTAAAAATTAAAAATTAAAAATTAAAAATTAAAAATTAAAAATTAAAAATTAAAAATTAAAAATTAAAAATTAAAATTAATAATTAAAAATTAAAAAAATTAATAATAAATATTTTTCTATTAGATGACGCTTTCTGTTCGATTTTAAAAAAGCGTCATAAAAAATCTTTAATTGCTAGATGTTTACACATCTCCCCTGTGATGGGACTCACATAATATTTTTAAATAAATTTTTTGTCCAATTAAATGACAAAATATTGATCGATAAATTATCAAAAATTTCTATATGTCCAATTAAGGTAATGAAAAAATTCATTTAAAACTCTGACCATATATGTTATAACATTTGCTTTTCGTAATGATTATTGCATGCGGCTTCGTAAGGTTTTGGCGGCATTTTAATTTTTTTTTTTGTTTGTGTTTGGGTTCCCCTTTTTTTTGGTATGTTATTGTCGTCCATGCGTCAGAAATTACGAATTGTTGCGTTAATCAAACTGACAACTCTGGTGAATTATTGAAAACCAACAATAATGAAACAGAATAAAAGAACAAAAATAATAAACCAGAGCATGACTTTCATAACAACATCAACAGCACCCACTCCACCAACTAAATGACAGCAAAAAGCGGCAGCAACAACAATATAGGCTAGCAACATTAGCATTGTGTGTGAATGTTGTTTGATTGTCCTCCAATCTAACTATCTGATTATGGCAAAAAGTGCGAAATGATTCAGCTTAAGCTTATGTTTAATTTGGTTTTTGTTAGTTTTTAACTAAACTGTGCGGCCAACCAAAGCCAGCAACATTTATAAGCAGATTACGTTAGAATGAACGAACGAACGAAAGAATGGGTGGCCTATGTATAATATTACTACAACATTATACAATTATTATACAATGTTACGAATACTGGTGGGGGATGTATGCTTGGTTGGATTTAGTTTTTGGTGATTATGAATATGCAAACTAACACTCACACGTTACGTATGTGCCAGTCAAACATTAAAGGCAACAATGTTAAACAAAAGGAAAGATTTACGTACGCTTCAATTCATTTGACAGGAAAATGTGGCAGGCCAGGGAGTTTCCCGCAGAATATATATTGCGTATCTTTTTAATGTTTTTGAGTCGTTAATAGAATTATTATATGTAAATTATTTAAGATTAAGATAATTTATGTATGTATTTTCTATGAAAAACCAATTAATTATTTGGTTATCGTACAATATTATCTAAATAAAATCAGAATAAATTGCGCTGAAAATGCTCTGGTCCTAGTTACAGTCCTTAAAGTCAGTCCAGATATATTTATCCACTACATAGTAAAAGTGATGATAGTTATAAATAAGAAAATAGCAAATTAAAATTTTAGAGGAGAACATTTTTTCTTATTGTCTTTTCTTTATCTTTAGTATATAAACACCGTTTTGCTAACGGCGCATTACGGATTTAACTATAATTTATATAGTATAGTATAAAGCTAAAATTGCTTTGCTCTTAATATGTAATGTGACTTCGTACACCTATGAAATTTTGATAAAAGATTTAAATTTTTGCAAATTGTCGATTTTCATCAAAAAACTAAAATCGAATATTATGTCACTTAAGCTATTTTTGCGTTCAAGGCTCGTAAAATTGATAGGAATTAGTCAGTATATTCTGAAGATTTTTGGGAGCATAAATAAGAATACTTTCTTAAGAAAGGGTACATTTTCAACCATTTTTCTCCACAACGCATCATTTTCGAAATATAAGCGGTTATATTAAATCCATCGAAATTATGCATGTTTTGATCTGGCGACACTAATTATGGGTAACGCCATATTCACATGAACTAGCGGCAAAATTGCAACCATTTGCTAATCTTGAAAATAGTTGCCGCCCACATGAACTATTATTGCTGTGGAATAAAATGCCAACCATTTTGCTCCACATGACTAAGTTTTCGAGATATACGTGCTACTATGTTCCCCACTGTAATTTTACGCTTTTCGATCTGGTCACCATAAAGATAGTTGCGGCCAAATTTACGTGACCTTTCATAGATATAGGGCCAAATATCAACCATTTCCCTCTTCAGCGATACGTTTTCAAAATATAAGCGATTTTATGTTCCCCTCCAAAATTATTCCGCTCAATTCATATGGGGTGTTGCAGAAGGGTGTAAATGTCAATAATTTTTTTTCTAGGATGCTTTCTTTAGATTTCATATTCCCACCGAAATGTTGCGCTTTTCGAACAGGCAAACCTAAAAATAGTTACCGTCCAATTAATATGGCGTATAACAGCTAGTCGGTAGACTGTCAACCATTTTGTTATACGCTGCATAGTTTTCGAGATTTAAGCGATTTTATGCACCCACCGAAATTTTACTTTCAGTCACTCTTAAGAATCGTAGTTCATAATTCTGATAAAGTGTTCCAAAAGGGGGAGAAAATAACATTAATTTTGCTCCATGAAGTACAATGTTAGAGATATAAGCGATTTTTTATTATCCGTAAAATGAAAAATGATTGCATAAACGTACGAGTAAACATTTTATGAAAAAATCGCAGAGCGTCATACATTCATCAAATCAGTGATGACCGTAACTGTATAACTATAAAATTTTCAGAAAGTAATCTTAATAAAGCTAATGAATAATCCATCATTAATTAGTCAAACAGTGAAGACACAGTTAAGAATTTAGTAAAGTTCTCAAAATAACAACACGTATAGAGCCAAAAGAATTATATTTAAATTAGAAGACATGAAGGCGTCTAGTTCCTTCACGGTGTAACAGCCATATGGTAAGGAAAACTCTTATCTTAATATTCTATACTTAAAGCTGACACCCATACAAGGTAATTCCACACAAAACTTATTAATTTTTAATGAAAATTAAGCAATGTCGTTGAAACAATCTTATCGCAGTCAACAACTATTTTATTTTATTACCACAGCCACATGCAAAGTAACTTACTTATTTTCTTAGTCTAGCAACCAAAGGCTAATCAATTTATTCATATGTATGTATTATTAGATAAGGATACTGGCGTAGTACAAGTATTTTTTGAAAGAATAAAAAAACAGCATGTCAGCGTACGCACAGTTTTTTTTTTAATTTTTCAATTCTTTAACACGAACCTTTAGCTATAGGTGGTCTTGTCTTTGGAAGATAAGCCAAAAAATGTTCTTTGTGCCTGATAACAACCCGCTTTATTTTTAATTGTTTTTGAAATAAAATCTGAATAAAATTTAATTAAAAACACGGAACAATATAATGGAATAATATTTAAATAGAACAAGCAACTAAATAATGGTTAAAAAATAAAATTTACATCACGATTATCCATAAACAAAAAGAAAAAAACGAAATTGGATTTATGGCTGATTATAAAAATTTAAAAAAAGGACAAAAACAATTTCAAAGATACCTAGTAGACAATACGGAGTCATTGATATTTAATGATTCGTTTTTTAATTTGTATGAAACCCTTTTTTCTAGTCACACAAAAGAAAAAAAAAAACGATTCGTTGTGCATTTTAAAAATTGATATCAAAATTTAGAAGAAAAAAAAAAAATACTATTTCCGACAACAACAAAAAAAAAAAAAAGGTTTGTATTGATGGTAGAAATAATTGTATATTAATTTTTTTATATAATTTATATGCACTGCAAAAAATTGGGTTAAGAAAAATATTGAATTTATATTTAACGGACTCCAATGGTGGTAAAAAAAAATTGTTCTTGCTTCGGCAGAACATATACTAAAATTGGAATGACACAGAGAAGATTAGCATGGCCCCTGCGCAAGGATGACACGCAAAATCGTGAAGCGTTCCACATTTTTTAATAGACCAGAAAATTATAGACCAATTAGTCTACTAAGCAGGCCTGGAAAATTTTTAGAGAAAATATTAAATATGAAACTACTTGACTTTGTTAATAGCAATCGTATTATAGCTGATGAACAATTCGGTTTTAGGAGGTCACACTCCACTATTCAACAGGTAAAGAGAATTTGTAACGATGTCAAACATGGCTTTGTCTCAGGGAAATCCACTGCACTAGTTTTGCTTGATATTGAAAAGGTATTCGAATCTGTATGGCACAATGGCCTTATTTACAAACTTATACAGTTTAACTTTCCGCTCGTTCTTATGCAATACATATGGACATCCTGCATCTTATAAGGGCTGTGAAAAGTATCAACAGCTCAAACAAAAAATTAATAGTAAAAGAAAAAAATTATCGGAGAAAAGAAACCTTTAATACTAACTTATTCACTAACCCCGAGTCTTCTTATGCAAATGTAGTTAGGGGTAATAATACATTAAATGTAGATATAAATGATGTTGATAATGTAAATACTAACTCTTTCTTGCAAGAAATTAAAAACTTTATGATAAATATTAGTAATCAAATGATAAATTTTCAAAAACAACTAACCTTACAAGTATCTAGAATAGATACAATTTTTTCCATGATTGATGGATAATGGCATCAAACAACCAAACAATTTCAAAAAAAACTTAAAATAATACAAATAAACGTCAATTCGTTAATACTAATTAGTAGAAGGTACGACCTTCACCAATTTATTAGCATACATAACCCTGATATTGTACTCCTAAGCGAGACTAAACTTAATCCGAAACACAAAATTCAATTCGAAAATTTTAATTTGATAAGAAAAGATAGAAAAGGTGCAACCCAAGCTGGGGGCACTGCAATATTAATCAAGAATAACTTCAAATATTACAGTTACACAAATAGCGTAATAAATTCATATAACACTTTAGAAACATGCATAATTAAAATTCCGTTGACTGCAAATAAAATATTGTACATTATTTCAGCATATTATCCGTCTGGTAATAATAACAACCACTTAAAACGAGAAATTTACAAAATTTTTGAATCAATGAACTTAGAAAATGAGAACAATTATTACATTTTAGCCGGAGACCTTAACTGTAAACATACAGAATGGGGTAACCCATCTAACAACCTAAAGGAATGTCTTCTTCAAGAATGGTTAACAGACAATGAAATACGTTTTCGATGTAAGTTTTATGCTTCAAATGCTCCATCATACGCTCGTACAGGGTCCTTTTTAGATATCTGCATAGCGGATTGTAGATTGCACATTCTTACCAAAAATTACACCTTAAATTGTCTTAAAACCTTAGACTACGACAGCGACCATAGGTTAGGTTAGGTTGAAAGTGGCTGCTAAACCAAAGGAAAAGCACACTTAGACTCTGGGGTCCATTGTGAAACCACGGGACGAATAGGTGTTCCCCTCAGTCCCCACCGTAGAACCAGTTTGGGCTCCTGATGAAGCCCCTGATATGTGAAATGTCCACATTTGAGAGATCAGAGAGATCCTGAAGAAACGGCGATCTCAATGTTCGAAGACTCGTTCTGGAGAGCACCGGGCAATAGCAAAGGAAGTGCTCTATGCTCTCCACCTCCTCCACATCCATGCAGCTACGACAGAAGTCATTTGACGAGACCCTGAGGGGTTCAGTGTGTCTCCCTATGAGGCAGTGCCCAGTGATAACAGCAACTACTGTTGAAATCTCCCCACGGGGAATAGCGCGCTAGTGCGCTTATGATTTAGAGCCGGACAGATCTGTCTCGTGGTCCTGCACGTTGAGCCATTAGCCCATCTGTTGTCGGTTATGCCGGCGGTGTGAAGCCGAAGTTCCAACCTGCAAGATTCCAGGGGTATACCAACACATTCCAAGTCCGCTGGAACCCGTAAGGTAGTACCCTGTCTTGCCAACTCGTCAGCTTTACAGTTTCCCGGTATATTCCTGTGCCTTGAGACCCAAATGAGTCTGATGTCGAAGTGCTTGGCCATCTCATTTAAAGACGTGCGGCAGTTCAGGGTGGTTCTTGTTTTCAGGAACATTGATTCCAAGGATTTTACCGCGGCCTGACTATCAGAGAAGATGTTGACTGCAGTTGTAGACAGAATATTCCGACCCAACCAGTCAGCAACTTCCTTTATTGCCAGTACTACTGCCTGATAAACACTGCAGTGGTCTGGCAATCTGCGAGCCAGATTTAGTACAAGCTCCTTTGAATAGACTCCGAAACCAACTTGACCACACAATTTCGATCCGTCAGTATAGAAATTTATCGAACGTCTGCTACCTGGGACCCCTCCTGACCAGGAGTCCCTGGTCGGTATCAGAGTTTGGTAGTGTCGTTCGAATACACTCCTCGGAGAGGTGTAATCCATGTTCAATGGTAAGTTCCTGGTATTCAGGATCACTCCATGGCCACAATTATGACCACGCCATTGCATTGTGCTTCTTAGTCGAATGGCCGATGAGGCCGCCGACTGCATTCCTAATATGTCCAACGGTATTAGGTGTAAGAGAATGTTCAAGGCATCCATAGGTGTGGTACGAAGGGCACCAGTGATACACATGTAAGCCATTCTCTGTACCCTTGCAGGAAGGTTGGTATTAGAGGCCTTCTCTAGAGCAGGCCACCAGACGATGACCCCGTAAAGCAGTATTGGGCGAACGACCGCTGTGTAGATCCAGTAAGCAATTTTCGGGCTGAAGCCCCACCGCATACCAATGGCCTTTTTGCAGGAGTATGAAGCTATAGTCGCCTTCTTCGCCCTTTCCTCCAAGTTCCATCTGAAGTTCAGCTTCCTGTCCAGGAATACTCCAAGATACGTGGCTCCATCAGAGAAGGCGATATCAGCACCGTAAAGAGAAATAGGGTCGAAAGTAGGTATCTTACACTTCCCCGTGGAAAGAACAAGTTCCGTTTTGGTCGGATTTACCCCCAGACCGCAACTACTTGCCTAACTAGATAGCATAGTGAGAGCCCTATGTAGAATGTCTCTACGTGTGGATAGAAACTTCCCATGTCAGCAGTTTAGGATCAATAACTCTTCGTAAGTAAGAATCTATCAAGCGCTCCATTGTTCAATAAGAACGATGATAGACTTATTGGTCTGAAGTCTTTTGGGACAGTGTGTGAGCTTTTTCCAGCTTTTGGAATGAACACCACTTTCGTCTCCCTCCACTTCAGGGGTATATAAGCTAAGTTGATACAGCGAGTGAAAAGCCTACATAGCCAAGGGGAAATGTAGTCCGACACGTGCTGCAATTCAGCTGGAATGATACTGTCCGGTCCTGGAGATTTGTAAGGTTTGAAGCTTCTAATCGCCCAGTTCAGTGTTGGTATGTTGACTATCTCCGAAGCAATATCCGTCGTTCTAGCGTCCGAGTATCCTGACGCCTGAAGCGACGTAGGGGAGTTGCCCGGAAAATGGGTATCCAGTAGCAGGCTAAGTGATTCCCCACTAGAGGTAGTCCACACCCCCAATGGTTCTTTCAGATAACCTAATGTGTGAGGGGTAGAAACCAGAACATTTCGCAACCTGGATGCTTCGGAAACGTCTTCTATATTATCACAGAATTTTTTCCAAGAATCACATTTTGCCGTTCTAATCTTCTTCTTGTAGGTCCTAAGCTGCAGCTTGTAGTCCAACCAATCCTCGTCCGCTCTTGAAGACTTTGCCTTGTTAAAGAGTTTCCTGCAGGAGTTTCTGCCCTGTTGCAGTTCGCTAGACCACCATGGTGGTTTCTTCTTGCTCTTTGGCCTTGCCGCGGGGCAAGAAGCATCTAAAGATTTGTTAAAAACCGTCGTAATATGATCCACTAGACCATCTATGTCCTCGGAATTACGCGGTTCAGTTAAGGGTATTGTCGCCAATAACACGGCAAAGGTTTTCCTATACTTAACCCAATTTGTCCTCTTCAGATTTTTGGGGACACTTTCCACCGGGTCTTTTTCTCTAAGCAAAAATTCAATGTTTCGATGGTCAGAAAAGGAGTCGTCCAACACCCTCAATTTTATCAAATAATGTGTCCGATACAAAGGTAACGTCAAGAACCTCCCTACGAACGCTAGTTACAAAAGTCGGTTCATTTCCTTTGTTACATACAGCGACCATAATGCTGTACAAATAATCACTTCCATGAACAATGAACAAAATTTCACATTTTTCAAAGATAACTTTAAGTCTAAATACAGTTATAAAATTACCAACTGGAAAAAATTTCAAAATAATCTTACACAACAAATTGTTCAAGACGAACAATCGGCATCTTACAAACGCTGAAATAGATCATCATTTAGAAAGACTGAATAATATAATCACAAGAACAATAGATGAAGTTGTTCCAAAATACAAAGAGTACTTTCAGCCAAATAAATAACTCAACTATTGGAATGTTGCATAAAGAAAAAAGTAAACTATAATCAAGAAACACACTAGGCTAGAAACATACCCTGCCTGTAATCACTCTAAATATAGCGAAATGTAAATTGAAAATGATTAAAAAACTTATAACTGAAAACTATACAATAATTATTAATGGTCAAATTCGTGAAAAACTTACAAATATTGATCATAAGGATTCTAAAACCATGTTCGGTCAAATAAAAAAAAATTTTTAAAAGTTCACACCCTTAAATCTTCAAGAAATAAAAATTCCCGAAAACTCTGAATTTTTGTTAAGTAACGCTGGAATAAACACTCAAAGCTTAAAAAAAGGATGTTTCCAATAATTATATAGTAGAAGATCAAGTTCACATGCCAGATACCATAGGTGCGTTTTTGGAGTCAGTTCATGCTCAAAAAGAGATTAATCCAGAAAACATTGTACAAACCCAAGTTAGTGAGATTTTCAATAGGTTTTTAGATATCGGAATAGAAATCGGTATTCGAAAGCAATAAAACCACATTTACTAACACTAATGAAACAAGACTATCAGACAATTTAGACGAAACACAAACTAATGATGTTCTTATAACAAAAAACAAGTTATCATATATTTTTTCTAGTTTAAGGAATAAACTATCATCCGGAATTGATAATGGTTGTCCAATATGGTTTAACATAGCTCCATCAATCATGGAAAAAAATTAGACTTTTTGAAAGGAAATGTTTAAGAACATGTACATCGCTTTATAGATCTCCCGAAAGCAAATATATTAAATATGTATCTAATAAAGAATTGAACAACCAGGCTAATATTATAAGAATTGATAATTTTATAATTACACTTATTAGAAATAATATAATAAGATGTACACAATGTATTGATAATAATCGTATAATGGCTCCTTATTACACACATAAAGGATATATTATTAGCAGTTTACAGAAGGGATTTGTTCCTCCTGAAGCCTTTATTTTTGTATATTTGGAGTTTGTAATTATATCTTTCGTATTAACGAAATAAACAATCCAAAAAAAAAAAAATCGAATGAGGACCTCAAACTCGTGATAATTAATCACTAATGTTTGTTTGTTTAGACTCATCTCCAATCTACTCATTTCCATCTACTCACTATTAGTTTAAAAATAATTTTTAGTGTTAATTCATAATGTTCTTTATTTTAATTCTAATGTTAATTTTTAAAAATTAGTCTAAAATTTTGCACCGCAAAAATTATCTCAAAAACGGGCGTTTCGTGCTCAGCTAAAAATATCACTACGGATTTGTGAGTTATGACTAAACGATCATTCGGGCGATCTAAGATCTTGCAAGTTGCTAATATCAGTCAGTCACATGTATTTGGATTTTTTTTAATTAAGAATATTTTAATACTTTAAAGAAAATTTACAAGTGACAAAATTAACTTTTTTTTTAGGATTTACCACCCACCGTATGAGTTTTCAGTTGTTAATGACCCCTAGTGGAATACATATTCAAGGAATATTTTATACATCGTTTAATAAAATTCTATCAAAATGGAGGCTAAAAAACTATTTTTTAAGTGTATCTTCTGCAAAACCAACAGCTATATTTGCAAACTGCTGATAATTATTTGGATTAATATAATTGTACCCTACATCTAGCTGAAGGTAAGGGCATAATAGGTTTGTATTGGTGATTGCAACTATTGACAATTATACTATTTTATTTAACTAATCAGAAGCCCTTACTGGATCGATTTAGCTTTTTTCTAACTTGCGATAGTACTTAAATCTTTATGTTAGCTTTGTTATCAAATAATAGAATGACTCATTCATTCCAAATATGATGAGGCAATTTTGAACTTACTGCTATTAACTTCCAAGCTTTCTCTCAATATATGGTGTAGGGTATATCAGGTAAGGCCTTAACAGCCTTTAATTTTATAACTGGTTTTTTGTTTGCATTAATTTTTTTTTTTTAATATTTAATAAAAAAATTTTAATTGAAAAAAGAATATAGCAACTGGAAACTGGCTATTAAGGAAGACTTAACATTAACTGGCAGCCAGTATAAGAAAACATATTAATATGCATGGGCCTATAAAATGCCAATGCAAATAATAATTTTCAATATTAATTAATTTAATATTAAAAAGAGTTTTTCAATTCAAATTTCCTCATAGACGCCATTTGTTAGAACCTGAAGCGCTCACCGCTGGCGGGTTTTATACTAAATAAACCAGCTGGATAATGTAAGTGTTTCATTGTGGGTCTGTTGGCTTTGAAAAAAATGTTAACATAAATTCAATAATTTTTGACATTTTATAGCATTTTTATATGCTGTGTGACATCATTAAATATTTTTATTGTTTTCCATTTGTTTATTTCTAGCCAGCCCTGGTCAAAACAAAACGATTCACAATACAATACAATACAAACACAGAAAGAACATCAGAATATTACTTAAACAACCGTGTGGCTACAAACCACCTTAACTAGACAATATATGAGTGTTTACCTTTCCAAGCACAACGCATCACTGCCTGAGAATTAATAATAAAATGTTGTACTTTTTTTTCTATTTTCTATAAAAAAAAAATATAAATTCAGAGCATTTTTTTAATATATTGACAAAGAAGAAAAACCGTAAAAAAACTACCTACTCAAAGGTTTGTCAACTATACGAAAGGTTGGGCCAACTGGAGACGCAAGCACTTGTTTTAATGGCCATGAAATTAAACAACAACAATAGTAAGAACAATAACAATAACAGTAGAGTGGAATGGTGTGGAGTGGAGTGAAGGAAAACATTTAATAGCGGAAAAACTTTTCTTCTGCTCGAGCAAAAGGGTTCAAAAGGTTAAATGATTAACATAAAGACCATAAAAATAAATTAAAATTCTTATGAAAACTCATAAAACATCTGTAAAATGAAATTAAAATATTTCGTTTTCTTATTGCTTTCGCTCATTTTTTCATTTCCAAAATTGAACAGGATGGTAACTATTGATTAGGAACTAAACAAAAATTAATACAAACAAAAAATCAAAACTGTTTAATTAACAATGGGTGTAGGTAAAACAATGAGTAGTGGGTACATTGGAAAAAATATACTAATTTTTATTGTTAGAGATGTGATTTGAGGTATCAATATCAACAAAGGATAAGTCGATAAATCGAACAAAAATTATCACTAAATCCTCTAGACATTATCGGTAATTCGATAAAAAAACAAGTAAGAGTGTTAAATTCGTCTGTGCCGAATCTTTGATACCCTCCACCTCCGTTTGAGTATTGATAATAAATGTAAACAAAATATTGGAAAAATATGCATGCGTTTCCTATATGCATGCGTTTCCGGTTATATGACATTACTTCTCGTTTAATTTAGTTTTTGCTAATTAAATAGCTCGCCCTAACCTCCATTGCAAAGCTAATGGTTGTGTAGGGTGGCTATATGCATTAAATCGAGCTTTTTTGGCTTTTAACTGGCCAAATATTTTTTCATTGCGGCCATATATGAAAAAAGGATTAATTCGTGAATGGGCTTCTTCAAATGGACTTTACTTAAATCCAAAAAAATCAAAATGTTTAGTTATAACTAAAAGAAATCAAACCATCCCTATGGATATTCCAGTATCATTAGGTAATCAGAATATTGAAATTATGGAATCTGCTAGGAATCTGGGAATCATTTTTAATAAATCGCTCACGTGGAACAATCAGATTAATTCTGCACCTGGAAAAATATTTGTAATGCTAAGAACGTTGTACCCTATACAATATCTTACACCTTTAAACATTCGTGTGCTTCTCGCGAAAACTTTCATTATGCCGTAGTTACTATATGGTTGTGAGATATTTGCTTTTTGTGATTCAGAAAGTATTTATTTATTTATTTATTTATATTATTAACTTATAATTATAAATTACAAGGTAAAAGGAGATTATTAGTAGCTAACAATGCGATCCTACGTTATGTGTATGGTATAAAGAGACATGATGGAACTTCTCTATATTCTAAGTCTCTGTACTGAGTTGACCTCGTGGTCGTTATAAAAATAAGATCATTAATTCTACTTCACAAAGTAATATACACCAAAGAACCATCTAATTTATTTGAACGCCTTCAATTTGCACGATCCAATAGAGGAAATAATCTTATACAATTACGATATCGAACATTAATATCTAGTTGGCAATTTTTTATAAATACCATATGTCTGTGGAACTCGTTACCCAACAATTTACAAATAACAGACAACGCTTTACAATTTAAAAATGAATTGTCTCAAAATGATTTGGTCTCTAATTTTCAACTTTCTTAATTATTGTTTCATTTGTGATTATACTATATATTCCATACTCTCCCATTATGTATTAATTTTTTACTTATATTTTTATACTTTTGTAATTTAAAATTATTTTTATTTTTATATTTTTCTTGTTTCTTAAAAGTATTGTAACTACTATCACAAATTGATTTTATCATTATAAGATCACATACGGTAATTAAAAAGATTTATATCTTGTTGTATGTGATATCCACATTTAATAAATTAATAAATAAATAAATATAGGTCGGATGGAGTAACAAAAAAATATTGCCATATTTGGAAAACATAGAGAATAAATTTATAATAATAAATAATTAAATTAGGGATGCCAAACGCAAAAAACCAAATGTCCCAAACATTTTAAATAAAATAATTTGTTATCTTTATTTTCTGAAAAACTTCAAATTTCTATCCAAAAAAAATTGTGAAAATTTCTATATAAATAACATTCTCATCAAATTGCGTTTATTTATTTAACAATTTTTATGTTCGCAATTCTTAAATATCATTTGAGGTTTTATAAAATTCATTGAATTTAAATTAATGTTTTCTGTTGTCCTGTAAATTTCAACGATCTGACAATGGCAAAATATATCGATATTGTTGTTTGCACTAAGGATTAAGTGATTCACTAAGTACATACATATATCTTAAAGACAGTCGACAAATCTATTTTTCTATTTATTTAAATTGTAAACGAGTGGCATCTCTGTCAAAATAAGCGAAAAACACAAAGAAGAATAGAAAAAACAAATTACTTCGTGTTTCACAGGATGATTTTATGTTTATGTTTAATATCTCTATTTTTTACTAATATTTCTGTTTATTTATTTGAAAATGAAATAATGAATTGAATATGCCATTTAATTTTTTTATTTATATAAAAAAGTTTTTTAATAGAAGCAAAATATTTTCACTATTTTATGATTTTTATTTATGTATGAAGACATTTCAACCTAAAAATTTAAGTTTTTATCGATTGAATAAACAACACAAAAATGGTTGTCGTTTAGACAACAACAACATCTGACTTTAACAATAGCGAATATCGTTTAAAAATTTTACTGAAAATTTTGCTTTTCTTTTTTTAACGATTCGACTATCGTTAAAAGAAGTTACTGAAAAGCTATTAATTTCTCCTGAATGCCAATATTTTTTTTAATGTAAACATTTTTAAATGTGAACATATTTGGTGTTTTTTTTTTTGAATTTGATGCAATTGATGTCCTCTAAATTTAAAATTATTATTTCCGACGTTTTGATATGATTTTCTGAAATTCAATTAATATTTTCTTACAATTGGAAATATTAGTTCCAGTTTTTAGAATTAATATTTTCGAAAATTTGAATGGAAAATTTAAAAACTGCAATTTTGTATTTATGTGAATAATAATGCTTGAGTAATTATAAACTATTTTTAAAAATTAGATGTAATCGCAATCAGATATTTTGTAGGTAAAGCAGAATAATAATTCTATATAACTATGTAGAACAGTTTTGAAAGCAAAAAACTCATTGATGAACTCGGTAACTCTATTTTGTAAAGACAACAAAAAGTTAATATGCCAAACTTATGTTCATATTTGTAAAAGATTGATGAAAAAACGTATGAAATAAAAGACCAGCCCACGTATACTCTCAACATTGTTATTTATGATATCTATTTGAAAATATTTACATTCATGGTAAAATAGAAATAACTATTGCAAAGCTAATTAGAACAAAAATTGTGGCGCCATCTATTGTGACATAGTCACGCTGAGCAAAATGAAGTGACACTCTGTTAATGCAAAAGAAATGTATTTTCCCCACAACAAAATATTGCAGAATTTTATGTAAATAAAATAATATACCGATTTATTTCTAACATGCAGTTATTATGGATATACATTAGGTTGTCCCGAATTTCTTTTTTTTGGATTTCCCTAACGCAAGACCTCTTAAAATTTGCGTAATTGATCGTAGATTCCCAAAATGATTTTAAAAATAAAAAGAAACAATATCTTTAGGGTTCTACCGATCTTCAAAGTTTTAAAAAGTAGTTATTTTCATGATTATATTTCCCTATCCTTAATTTCGACACCTAAACTAAATATACCACGACTATATATAACAACAACACTTTAACGGCGACTACGAATTTGCTAGACATAGTGGAGTTCGTTTATAACGTACACCGGTTATAAAGAATTTTTTATAAAAAAAAAAAATCCGGGAAAAAAATTTTTTCCGGACCCAAAACATTCACTTTCAAATTATATACCAATTATTACAGTTATAGCGAACTCTTGTTTATTACGAACCAGTTTTTAAGTTCCTTTTATAGTTACAGCTTACTCCCTAAAATATAGAAACCCTTGAACATGAAAAAAATAAAAAATCTGGCAACACTTCAAAATCACTTGTTATATTTATTAATACCAAAATACGTAAATTGGGGTTTCCCCAAAAAAGAAAACTAAAAAAACTAAACTAATTTATAATACATTAGTCAGTTGAGTTACAGTATTAAGAGCGGTGTTTGTGATTAAAAAAAATGAGTTCGAGGCGTAGTGAGACAACTTGTGTTATATTGGGACCATATAAGGAACTTGATGATCGGCAGCTACCAACTATAAGAGACGTTCTTAAATATATTTTATTTATCAAGTATAACATGAAATTAAAGTATAATGGAAAAGATCCATCAAATTTAGATATATATGCGATTGTTTTTGAAGAGATTGACAATATTTGGGCCAAAGCTTCGAATCCAATCGTAACAAAGGAACGAGTTATTCAGTTACTCAAATCCTATTTCGAAAAGTACCTCCATTTGAAAAGATACCCCAAAAGCAAACGAAAAAATGGTTTCGAAAACAAACTAAAGTGTTTTTTGGAGTCATCTGAGAAGCTTTTCGACGTTGCTGCTTGCAAATGCACTTCATTTGAATTTTGTTCTTGTTTAAAACCTAAGAAAGTTCCAATCAATGAAAGAAGTTTTTTGTTGGATCAAAGAAATTACAGAAAAATGGTTATATGTGGAGTTGATAAAATAGAAACAGCTCGATTAATAAAACGAAAGCAGAGACAAACTGAACATTCCATAAGGGCAGCAAAAAAGCAGCGTTCTACTCAAGAAACCGATTCTATCCCAGAAAATTGTGTTTCACTGTGTGAATCTTCCCTAGAAACGTATCCGATAACGGAGGCATCTCCCACTAACATACTTTCGCCAGATACACCTTCGACTTCAACGACGAATCGGAATACATTGCCGTTGCCAACAGTTGCTAAGGTCTGTGATAGATACGGTTTATCGACTCGCTCTGCTGCTGCTGTTGCTTCTGCGGTTTTGACTGACTTCGGCTTAATTTCTACCGAAAATTTAACTCTGGTAATCGATAAAAACAAAATACACAGAGCTGTATCTAAAGTCCGGAAAGAAAATTCAAAAGACATTGGAAATATTGTTATTAAAAGCATTTACTTTGATGGACGAAAAGACAAGACTCTGATAAGTGAGAAAATAGGGGATCGTTACCATCGCAAAGAAATTTTAGAAGAACACATCTCAATTTTAGCAGAACCTGAATCAATTTATTTGGGTCACACAACGCCAAGTCGTGGCACTGCAAAGGGCATTCTAACTTCGATCACAACTTTATTAGAAGATAAAGGTTGGAATTTAGATGACGTGATTTGCATTGGATGTGACGGAACTGCAACTAATACCGGTTGGAAGGGTGGCGTTATTCAATATTTGGAGGAGTATTTGAAGAGACCGCTACAATGGTGTGTTTGTATGCTCCATGCCAATGAGTTACCCCTTCGTCATTTATTCTTGACTTTAGATGGTTGCACTTCGGGACCTAGAGAATATTCCGGACTTATTGGAAAACAATTAGTTACTTGTGAAAATGAAACAACGGTGTCTTTTTGTGCGGTGGCTGGTAATTTGCCTGACTTGCCGAAAAATGTGGTCGATCAACTAAGTACGGATCAAAAATATCTTTATGAGATATGTAAAGCTGTTCAAACTGGTTATTGTAGTCCTGAGCTGGCAAACCGAAAACCTGGAAAAATTGCGCACTCGAGATGGCTTACCTTTGCTAATCGTCTACTCAGAGTTTACGTAAGTACCCTTAATCCATCAGAAAAATTGCAACTACTTGTCAATTACGTTGTTAAAGTATACGCTCCGATTTGGTTCCTAATCAAACAAAAAACGTCTTTTAAAGAAGGAGCCAAACATATTTTTCATCTGATTTTGTACTCTCGTTTTTTACCCGAAAATATGCGATCAGTTGTGGATTCTGTTATCGAAAGAACTGCTTTTTTTGCTCACCCGGAAAATCTACTTGTCAGTATGCTGTTTGATGATAGAGACCACATTCGGGAGCTGGCATTGCAAAGAATAATTAAAGCTAGAGAAGCTGAAAGTACCACTGAACACAGAATATTTAAACCACCAAAAATTAACTTCTCTGCTGGAGATTACACCGAAATTATTATATGGCACGAGTGTGGGGTTACAGCACCGCCGGTTCTTCGGTATATTTCTAATGATGACCTTCAAATCATGGCAAAAGATAACAGCTTGGAAATTGTTGACTTTCCTTGTCACACACAAGCTGTGGAAAGATGTGTTAAACTGGTAACAGATGCCTCTCAAAGTGTAACTAACGCTGCTTCTAGAGATGGCCTTATTAGAACCAGGTTGAAATCACGAGCAGAAATGCCAAATTTTTGTCAAAAAAATATGTTTACATTTTAAGTTTTAGTCATTTATTATAAGTTTTATTTTATTGTACATTAATTGCAAGTATAAAATATATTAATAAAATAAATTTGTATCTCGTTTTTTTTTTATTTATTATTTTAAGCATACGGTTTAGGTTTGTAAAAACGTTTTCAAAAGTAGAGCCCTCAAGATGGCATGTAATTGGATTTTTATTACTTCTACCGTGGTCTGTGTAAAATTACGCAAATTTTGATACCTCTTGCGAAAGTGTGGCTCGAAAAACCATTTTTCTCATTCAAGGACGGGACAGCCTAATATACATATGTATATAGAATATATGTATATCATTTGTATTATTTAATATGTGTATGTATGTATATGTAAATATTACATACAAAATACAACATCAAATGTTATTTTTGTGTTTTTCTCTTTAAATAAATTAATATATAAATTTTTTTTTTGCTAAATTTACATTGGTTTTTTTTTTATCAACAACTAGGTACATATTTTAGCATTATTTGCTTTAGATGCTGGTGAGTTTTTACTCCCTTTATATTAACTCGTAGTGTATGCTTGTCGAAAAAATTTTGGATCGATTTAACCCCTTTCCCGTGACCCAATCGATCTGAAACTTTGCAGGCGGGCTCGTGGCAATGACAGAAATGATCTAGTAAATTTTTTTAGTGATGCCAAAACAATGGAAACTTTTAAATTTTTCTACCAGAGTTGATAAAAATGTACAAAGGGTTAGTTTTTATTATATTATTATCACAACGACCACAAAAACAACAAGTCCATCTATGACAACAATACAACATTTAGAATAACAACAAGAACAATATAGAATCATCATATTTTTCATTTTTTTTTACTTTTTCAGAGATTTCCCTGGACCTGTTCCACCGATTTTAATGATTTTTGAAACAGAAATCTTCCCATGAATTTGGTGAATCATTCCCACTAAAAACGATCACCCTAGCTATCCTATTGAGGGCGTGATCGTGACAAGAACAACGTAGAAAATTATATTTTTTCAAGACTTTTTTTAGTTCGTTATACAAATCTCGGGCTCTAATTAACCGATTTGGAGGATTTCAAACAGCAAACTTCACAGGGTGTTAATGCATCATTTTTTATGTCAACGAGCACCCTAGCTGCCCGATTGATGCCGTCATCGTGATTTCCACAGACGGACAGACGGACATCGCTATATCAACTCCGGATTTTATAAGGATCATAAATATATATATTTTATGGGGTCCAAATTTCTTTTTCTAATTATTACAAACGGAATGACAAACTTATATATACCCTCTGCACACTGGAGTGGAGGGTATAAAAAACAACCAGAGTGACCAGATGTACAGATTTATGTGTTTTGTTTTTAAAAATTTCTGAGGTAATAAACAGATTTCCAGATTTTTCAAAAACAGTAGATTTATTGAAACTATTGCAAGATACTCTCACGAAATGATCTCAAAACGAGATGAATCTTATGAGTCGAACAAATTTTGTACAGACATGTTTTGAAACTAGTTCAGCATGAAATGTCTTAATCAATTTCAATCAAAATTTTATTTTACGTATCAAGGAATGCGGAACAACTTTTGTAAAATACGCACGACTACTTGGCATCAAACGAAGTTATTGAGGAAGATTGTGAAGATTTCTAATGTTATATAATCAACGATAGAAAAACTGTACTGATCAATACCAGAGTAATCAAATTTAAATCTTGAAGGGCCATAAAGACCTTTATATAAATAAAATTATCAAAAGAGAAATGATCTAATTTGAAGATGTGAAAGTTTGTGGTAATAACTACTTGCAACCAACCAGTGTTGGATTAAAAATTAGTTTCTTGGACTGAAGGAATTTTCTACATAAAAATACGGTCTCGATTAAATGAGGAAATCCCAAACGTTTTTTAAGAGGATTTTCAATTTAAAAAATAAATTATAAAAAAATTTTAATTATATTTGAATTTTTTACTTTTTTTTTATCGATAATTAATAAAAAAAATTAATTAAATATGAAATTTTTTATCTTTTTTATATCTATACTAGCTGGACCCGGCAAACGTTGTTTGGCCCTCAATTAATTTTTTATTTTAGTTAGAATCTGTATATACCTATACAAAATGTTTGACGAAGATTTCCAGATAATAAAATGAGAGCTCCACCAAAATGTCTTTCATTGCCTCTCAAATCTTTTAGAGTTCTATGTAATGCTTCTAAGGAATGTTTGTGAGCCATGGTTCATTCATACCAAATAAAAATACTGCATTTTTGCAGAACTTTTGCCATACCGGAATGTTTTTTGATATTACAGACGGCATTCTCATTTGTTTGTACGTTTAACGGTGATTTGAGTGCTGAATGAGCTGTACGACCACCATGCAATAATGTAGCGGCTTTTTCCTTCCTTTTTGGTTAGAATATTTATATATAAAAACGTTTGTGAATTTTGTAACTTATAAAATTTATATAAATTTGACAACTCATTATTTTTCGAACGACAGCGCCATCTACTGGGTCCAATAAAAAAATGTTTGGCATCATCTAACATACATATATGTACATCCTTAGTTTCATTAAAATCGCACCATAAATAAGATTATTCGAAATAACTTTACCCCAGCACCACCTATCGAGTCCATTTATACATACAAAAATTTCTTATGATGAAAGATACATACATTCTGAATTGCAGTCAAATCGCACTGAAAATAAGAATTTTGTTTATAACTTGACCCCAAGGCCAGCTAGAGGGTTAAAACTAAAAACTAAAAAAACTAAAACACAGAAGAGCTCGAACCGAACCTATGGTGCAAATCCTAACTCGGCAGTTCTGATGGTTCCGGATATCATTCGTTACAAACAAATGCACCAACGTTTTCATATATATAGATACATATGTATGTATCGATATATCGAATATATATTATCGAATTATCGATAATTTATTTTTTATGATATTTTGCAGCGAGCATGAATAATTATATTTAGTGAAATGAGTCGGAATCCGTAATCCATGTTGCTCTGCATTATTTGCAGTTTTTTAGTTAACATATAAATTTTAAAAATAAAAAAAAATTAAAGTCAGATTGTATTTTTTAATCAAAAATAATTTTTTTATTTCTTATTAAATTCTAAATTTTTTATTTGACCAAAATAATTTTTAATGAAATTATTTGTTTTTTTGTCATATTTTATTAAAAAACATTTCTTAAAAAAAAAAATTTTTTTTCTAAAAAAGAATTTATCTGATTTTCGCTATTCACATTTAGAGTGATATCCTGGGCTCTAATTCTCGCAGTGGATAGCGATCGAAATTCTGCCGTTATCGAGCAAAAAGTATTGAATTTTCCAATGATGTTACTCGATACTCAAACGCTATCGTACGAAATTTTAGTCGATAGCAAATTATATATCGAGTTGACGTTTTTGGAAAGCATAACTTTGAAAAAAAAAAAGAAAATGTAAGTCAATATTTTTTAATTTTTTGGACCGAAATTCACCACCTTCAATAGCGTTCATCCTATGGCGGATAAAAGCTTATATACGCAATTTCATCAAAAAATATTCATATTTGCGACCTGTAGTTTGATTACAAGGTTTACATGGACGGGCATCGCTAAATCGAATCAGAAAGAGATTCCGAGTCGATCGGTATAATAAAAGATGGGTCTAGGTCAAATATTTTTGGTAGTTACAAACAGCAGCACAAAGTCATTATACCCAAACCACATAGTGGTATAGGGTATATACATATATAAAACAACTTTGACACAAATATGTTTGTATATGAGTACACATGTGCTAATGCTTTTGCTTTATTTAAAGTATAAACATTTTATCTTGAGCCTGAACAATTTCAAACTCAGCCATTTTTTTTCTTTTATAACACTGAAACATATAATCTTTTCGATTCATACCGATTACCATCATCAGAAAATTTCGAACTATCGAAATTAATTCCGATACGAAATTATTTCGATCACCACTGCGGGAATTAGAGCCCTGTTCTAAACAAGAGAGTTTTACAGTCTCTAATTTCGTTTGCTGAAGGTTTTCTATGTGCATCAGGATTTTCATAGCGGAATAGATTGAATTCAGCAACTGATAAGCAAGTTGCTCTAGCAAAGACAATCGCTTGACATATAGTAATGGTTTCATCAAGGCAGCAGCACTCATCCATTAATATTAATTTTTGTATTACTCATAACTAGCAGATTCCAGCGTTCGAAATTCGAGTGCAATTTCTATGCAACTTTATTTTTCAACTTAGCCAATTCACAAACCAACACCTTTTTGGTATATTATTGTAAATGAATAAAACAAACTCATTAACAAACATAGTAACAAATTTAATAAACACAAAGCATAGCATATGTATAATCTTATGTATGTGTTTAGTAGCAACTTTAAATGCAATTTACTCAAAATGAAGAAAAAAAAATTAAAAACCTGTAAATCTGGTGAACAGCTATAAAGAAATACCTTCCAAATAATATAGGTTTAGTCAAAATCGGGTAAAACGGTAGAAGGAAACATCAGTAACAAGAAATCGCCTAGCCGAAAATTGTTGGACAGTGTAATGCATTTTTCAGATACAAATTAATTATTCTATAAAAAAAAACCAGCATTGCTTTTCTGGAAACACAACAAGTAAGAAATTGTAATAAATACAGGTCATAACAGAAAAGCAATCGAATTTAAACGAAGATGGTATTAGAATTAAAAGGTTAATTACACTATCCATCAGTCCGAAAATTGTTTTACAGTGTAATTTTTGCTCGTTTTGAAATTAATAAAGGAGATTTTCCAAATGCTTAAAAATAATTGTTTTCTTATCACTATAAAAAATAATAGATTGTTCGTCCGTCGGTAGGATTTAAAAATTTATAAAGACCGTAGGTTTAAATGATTAATAAACCCCTATAACGTATGGTAACCAATTAATCATTTTGTTCGATTGAGTTTAACAGATAATTCGAGTGAGAGATTTAAACTAGCTCGATTAAGACAACAAAGTTTAATATCAATGGAAGAATTTAAACATTTTTTATTGATTCGAATAAATTAAAAATTATTCGAATAAATAAAAAATATATAAAAGCGTTTGCTGTATATTTTCTAAATAATTTTATGCTGTTTCAATTTTTTATAAATTCCACCAAAACTATGGTAGTAAATGGTAAAAGCTGAAAAACTGTGATACGTAATGTTAGGAAAATTTTTACTGTGATATTTTTAATTTTTATTTGCAATTATTTTTTAAATTATATATGTGTTTAATGTCGTTTTGTATGTACTGTGTAAAACAATTATTATTTTTGAAAATTAAAAAAATTAAAAAAATTCAAAAAAAAAAAAAATTAAAATCAAAATCAAATTTAAGGATATAAACATTTAAAAAAAAAAAAATTCGAAATAATATATATATTTGCGGAAGGATTTCGATAAAACTTGTTGATAATATTTTAATAATTCCAAAAAATAATATTCTGGACTTATTTTCTGAATTAACCCGTGGGGTACTCAAAATGTGTCCTAGTTTTAATTTTTTTTTTCAGAATTATTATATTAAAAAAAAGGTATATCGAAGGCTTACATTAAAAAAGTGCTATCTACATTTGACATCAATATTAATTTTTGATTTCAAACTGTTCTCTGATATAACTGTCAAATATAATATTAATTTTGATATCATATATGATTAGTACGACTATTTCTTAATAGATATTGTAGCAAATCAATCTACAATTACATTCAGATCTTATTAATAAATTAGTTTTACACGCTCTCTTTAAAATAATTATCGATGCAGGTAGTACTTTTTGAATATAACACACGACATACAAATTAGTTTATACTGTATTAAATATAAAAACTAATAGATCTACATATTTTCATAAAGTAACGAATAAATTTGAGGGATTTTATGAATACATTAAATTTGTTTAATTTAAAAAAAATTCTGATGAAGAAAATATTTATAGATTTTCATATAGAGCCAATTTGACATCAAGATTACCCCACGAGTTAATTTCAGAAAATGAGGCCAGAATATTATTTTTTTGGATCATTAAAATATTATCAACAAGTTTTATCGCAATCCTTCAACAAATATATATTATTTCGATATTTTGCTTTAAAAAATGTTAATATCCTTAAATTTGACTTTTGGCCTTAAAGGGGGACAATGTATAGTGTTTCAACTTAACCTTAATTTCCAGGATTGAGAACTTATATCAAGTGATATAATATTTCGATAAAAGATATTTGAAATATGAAAACACGAAAAAGATGTAGCCGAACAGTTGAAAAAGTATGAAAAATTACATGTTTCTTCAAATCCGCTGAAATAAAAACGCTGACCTCGCCAAGTTAAGAATAGGATACCTACTATGTTTGACATTTTTAATCAGATATATTTTGTTAATAAGACCTTAAAGTCCAATGGTTGATTTTGGAAAATTTCTTCAACAAAATTTTTTAAAAAGTAAAATTGAAGATTTGGAAATAGTGCTAAAATATACGTACCGTTTTGACATTAATTAAGAACGGCATAATAACAGACGAGATGCAAAATACTTTACATAAGATCATTTTTGGATCAAGAGAATGCAAAAATATTGTTGTTTTAAATTATTTCAATGTCTTTAAAAATGTGAGCTCGATTTTCTTAATCAAGTGGTCTGCGACGCTTTTATTACCTGGGGAACTTGATATAACATGGCTGTTTTTCAACCGATAATAGAGAGATAATTTACTCTAGCTTATGGCTTATTAACTAATTTAATTGAAACGCAATTATTAATATACAAATTTTTGTAAAAATATATTTTTTTTTTTTAATTTTTAGATATAAATGTATATATGAACTTAGAACTCAATGCGCGTCCAGAAAGCAATGTCCGATTTGGCTCAAATTTTGCGCACTAAAGTTTTAGATCCAGTGTCACAATAATCCGATCCGCACGTCTTGAAATTCAAAAAAAAAAAAGAAATGGCTGTCTAATATATGTATATTAATATGAAGAATTATTGAGACAAAACCATGATTCTTCCAATTTTCTTGAAACTAAAAGTGAAAATCTTTTTTTTATGAAAAGATTTTTTGAAACTAGTTGTGAAGCATTCTATGTAAATGTGCTGCCAGTCAGATTATTATTCTATCGCTGTACAATCATAATAACGCAATAAGCCCAGAAGAGGTGAGCGGCATTAATCATATTTGGTGTTGTTCTGAGCGGTCAAGAAAATATAACAACAACAATATACTTTTCTAAGAAAATTTACTTATTAAACAAAGATACCTTTTTTATCAAAAGGTACTTTTTTAAGAATATGTACTTTTGGAAGAAAAGGTACTTATATTACAAAGGGCATTTATTTAATAAAAGCTGCTTTTTTAAGAAATGGTACTTTTTTAAGAAAAGGTACTTTTTTAAGATAATGTACTTTTTAAAGAAAATATATATAAGAAATGTCAATTTTTAAGAAGTATTTTTTAAGCAGAGCTACTTTTATAAGATATGGTACATTAAAAAAAAGTGCTTTTTTAGAAACTAGTAGTGAAGTATTTTTGTGTTATAAATTTAACGTTTAATACCGCTCTTAGTTTTTGAATGAAAAATAATTACAGAAATTTGGGTTAAATTCTCAATTCTAATCGCTTAATCGATCAAAATTTATATTATGCTTAAAATTTCCCTACAAATCTGTGCAAAACTAAATATTTATGGAGCAGATAATTCTTATGGCCAAAAATTGTCTTAGGTTAGTGTAGGAAATGAATCAACGAATTTGGCGCAGTTTTCATTTGAGGTCATCTAAAGTTTCACTTTTTCCCCAAGACTGTGTAGAATTGTACGAAGATAAACAATATAAATATTCCTCTGAGCTAAATTTTATATTTTGTAACGTCGTTGAAATTTCAATGCCATTTTTTTGAAGAACATTTTAAGCTTCTACCAGTAATTTCCTTAAGTTATATTAGTCGTTTAAAATAAGTACCAAAAAAGTCCGGTTGTTTCAGGGTATATGTGGTCAGCTGTTAATTTCATTAGGTGTCGACAAAGATTTAAATTTCGTAAGGAGCTTTTTCTAAATTCCGAAAAAACCAAAGTAAAATTTTTACACGAAATGTACTTTTGATCTTTGCAGACTTTTAGAAAATTAAGATCTGATCTTGTATGAAACAGTTTAACCCATGAAATGCCTTTTTTTAGTAAACTTATTGGTATTTTTAAATAGGACAAAAATGATTCCTAGAAATGGCAGAAACGGTGTTAAAATATTCTTACAAAAATAAGTAAGTAACAAGTAAGAAAATTATAGTCGGTCTAGACCGACTATACGATACCCTATCCATAGTTTAGAGACCGTATCTTTCGGTCCAACTAATTCGATATAGTGGCGTTGTTATTAATTTTTTAGGTAGATATGAAAAAGTTCATAGTGGATGCTATATTTATATGGGCACTAGATCGAAAAATGGACCGATCCTGACCATATTTGATAAAGTCACTTATATTTAGAAAGAATATGTACGAACCAAATTTGAGAAAAATATGAGGAATATTTTTGTTTTTGATATTTTTAAGTGAAGATCGGGAAGCAGCTCTATATAGGGCCTATGACTAAGAATTGTCCAATAGGTATTATTTTTGAAATACAAACTAATAGATATAATAAACACATACAAACCCAATTTGACTGAGACCTATATGATAATTTGGATTTTCTGGCAATTTACGTCGATTTCATAGGGGTCATTTGTATTGGGACTAGGTCTGAACATGGACGGAATTTCACCAATTTCAATCGCGTTCATTCTATGGCCGATAAAAGCTTACATACTTAACTTCATCAAAATACATTCATATTTGCGACCTGTAGTTTGATTAAATGGACACACAGACGGACGGACGGACATCGCTAAATCGACTCAGAAAGTGATTCAGTGTCAATCTGTATAACAAGAGATGGGTCTAGGTCAAATATTTTTGGTAGTTACAAACAGCAGCACAAAGTCATTATAACCAATCCACATGGTGGTATAGGGTATAATTAGCTCAAAGAAACATTTTCATTGTTCTCTTTTTATACCCTACTAGCAGACTCCAGCACTCGAAATTTGAGTGCAAATTCTAGGAAATTTTATTTTTTCGTTAAATAAAGACCCTAAAGGTATGCTAATCCATTATAGCCAATTCACAAATCCTCACAAAAAGACAAACTCATTTTTATTACAAACACATTAACAAATTAAATAAACTAACACATAGCATTGTATAATTTTATGCATGTGTTAGTAGCAACTTTAAAGGATCATAACTCCAAAAAATATTTCAGACGATGAAAATCTATAAATCTGCGTAACAGCTAAAAAGAAATACCTTGCAAATGATAATTTTTTTGTCAAAATCGGTGCAAAACTGTGAAACTTACATCGGTAACAAAAAATCGCCTAGCCTATTAATATTATAGATATCAGTATGTTGTTTGGGTATAATGACTTTGTGCTGCTGTTTGTACTACCAAAAATATTTCACCTAGACCCATCTTTTATTATACCGATCGAGTCAGAATCACTTTGTGAGTCACTTTCTCACTTTCTGAGTCGATTAAGCGAAGTCCGTCGTCCGTCCGTCTGTGTGTCCATGTAAAGCTTTTAATCAAACTACAGGTCGCAAATATGAATATATTGTAATGAAATTTGGTATGTAAGCTTTCATCGACCATTGGATGAACGCTATTGAAATTGGTGAAATTCGGTCCATTTTCAGACCTAGACCCCATACAAATGACCCCTATGAAACCGACATGAATTGCCATAAGATCCAAATTATAATATAAATCTCAGTCAAATTGGGTTTGTATGTGTTTATTATATCTAGTAGTCAGTAGTCCAAAAATAATCCCTATAGGACAATTCTTAGTCAAAGGTCCCATATAAGCTGCATCCCGATCTTCACTTAAATCTATCAAAAATCAAAAATATTTCAAAGATTTTTCTTAAATTTGGTTTGTATATATTTGTTCAAAATATAAGTGACTTTAACAAATATGGTCAGGATCGATCCATTTTTCGACCTAGTCCCCATAAAAATATAGCACCCAATATGAACTTTTTTATATTTGCAGCAAAAAAATTAATAACAATCACTAAAATTTGGTTTGTGCTTATTTTCTATATCGAATTAGTTATCATTAGCGGTCTAGACCGACCATAATTTTCTTACTTGTTATACCCTACCCAGACCCATCTTTAATTATACCGATCGAATCAGAATCACTTTTTGAGTTGATTTAACAATGTCCGTCCGTCCGTCCGTCCGTCCGTCTGTGTGTCCATGTAAACTTTGTAATCAAACTGCAGGTCGCAACTATGAATATATTTCGATGAAATTTGGTATATGAGCTTTTATCGGCCATGAGATGAACGCTATTGAAATTGGTGGGAATCGGTCCATGTTCAGACCTAGCCCCCATACAAATTACCCTTATGAAATCGACATAAATTGCCATAGGATCCAAATTGTCATATAGATCTTACTCAAATTGGGTTTGTATGCATTCATTACGTCCACTAATGAGTAGGCCAAAAATGCTCCCTTTGGCCCCATATAGAGCTTCTTCCCGATATTCACTTAAATCTATTAAAAACAAAAATATTGCACTGATTCTTCTCAAATTTTGTTTGTATATGTTTTTGCAAAATACAAGAGACGTTACCAATCATGGTCAGGATCGGTCCATTGTTGGACCTAGTCCCCATATAGATATAGCATCCGATATGAACTTTTTCAAGATTTTTTCAAATTTGGTTTTTGCTTATTTTCTATGTCCGGTTAGTTGGGCCTAAGAGATAGGGTTTCTAAACGCATGGTATAGGTTAACGTATGGTCGGTCTAGACCGACCATAATTTTCTTACTTGTTTTAATTAAATTTATCATTATCAGAATAAAAGGCTGAACCATGACATTTCATACAAATTTGAACAAAAAACAAAAAATAAAACTTAAATTAAGCATTAAATGAGACTGTATCCAGCGATAAACTTTTTCAGAGTTTTACTTTACGTACTCATCAGACGAATCGGAGGACAGAGCATCCTCTTAAGCCCGTTTTGGAGAGACATGATGAGTCGATTCTGAATACACATTTGTATACATCGAACTCAAATTCATTAAATTCTGGATAAGATTTTCCATAACAAAATATTCAGAAAGCATTAAATAACTTCTCTTAACTCTTACCTCTTACTGAAAGTTCCTAAATTCTCACACAAATTTGTCGTTGGCATAAATTGCAGAAAGCTGATAGTTATTTTGCCCTTGTATTTTGTATTGTGTAAAGAGGTGTTTGAAGTACTGCGACCGAAGTGATCTATTGTACTGCCCTCTGCTAATAGGTCGTCCCTATAAACTCTCATCCAACCCTGAAGCCCTCAGGAGTTCGAGGATGTTGGTTGGTTCTAGTAATTTTATATCGCTACCTGGTATTTGGAAGGAGCTTTTTTCTTTTGTGTATTGGCGTGCCACAATTCCCAAGTATGTGCTCTGCTGATTCGGCTTCCTCATCAAATAATCTGCACATGGGGTTTGCTATAATTCCTAACCTGCTCAGATGTTCCCTGAGCGTACAGCGACCAGTTAAAATTCCAGTTAGTATTCTCAGACCGTTCTTTGACAATCTAAGCACGACCCAAATCTCTTCTTGTTGTAGCCACCCAATAAGATTTTGGATTGCCTTAAGCCCAAGTGGCTCGAGAAAAATTCCCGTCTAACACAATTTTCATGTTCCCTGAGTACGCCTTCCCAAATTCCTTTTCCTATTCCACAAAATGGGTCCGGCCATATTAATTTTGTGGAAGCTCCCCTTCTGGCAAGTTCATCAGCTTGCTCATTACCTTGAATCCCAATATGTTCCGGGACTCAACAAAAGCTAACCTTGTTGTATTTACCTAGCTCAATTAGTTTCTGTAGACAGTCCCATACTAACTTAGAGTCTACTTCATAGGAGCTTAGTGCTCGAATAGCAGCTTGACTATCGGACAATATGGTTATGTTCCGTCTTTAGTACTTCCTATTCAAGTTGATTTATGTACAATGCTTGTGTGTATTCCCATTGGCTCGAAGTATTTGGTTCTAGGCCCGAAGACTCCCGCCCCTGTGCCACTTTCGGTTTTTGACCATCTGTGTACCATTTGATTGTATCTTCTCTTAGAGAATATTCTGTATTTAAACCGCTCCATTCTCTCTTATTGCTAAGTTCTGTAACAAAGTATTTGCTGAAATCATATTTCTTCTCAGCCTTATCCATGGGCCAATCTAGGAGGGAGTAATCATTAACTTGGCTTATTCGGTTCCATTGCCCTTCATAAAGCCTGGTTAGAGGTTTATATCTCTTGATTCCGATTGCCGTTGTCAGGGCTTTCCTCTGCACCACTATATGTAGTGGGCTTAGTAGTATTCCCTTAATAGGAAACTTAATTTATTAATTTGTAAATTATAAATTAAATTAAATCCTTGAAAACACGCAAATAGCTGAAAAAAACATATTCTTCAATTGAAAATTTATGAGCCTTAAAAGTTAAGAAATCTTCTCTACTTTTACACACATACATAAATTAAAGCCAAAATAATCAATTTACTACTAACTTAGCCAAGCTCACTGAATAACTCCCTCACACTAACAGACATGACTTTCATATAGAAATATTGAAACAATATTTCTTTTTTTTTTTCATAAAATAAAAAAATAACTTCCTTCATAGACTATATAACACATATTATACATATAGATTTCCTCAAGCCTTTTCAGCAATAAAAAGGAAAATTCATTGCAAAAATATATATATATATATATATATATATATAGAAAAATAGAAGAGACTGAAAAAACATGTGCTACTAAGAAAATGTTTCGCACTTGCAACAAACACGTTCGAAAGAGCCACAACGTCTGCTACTTTTTCAAATCTTTTAACCGCGTTCTCTAAGGTGAAATATTATAAAAGTTCATGTGGCAAAAAACAAGCTACAGCATACCGTTCAAAATCTTTGAAAATGTTTCCAAAGGAAAATAGAAAAAATAAAATAAAAACTAAATAAATGGTGAAAATAAAGTTAACTCTCTTAAACCAAATCTATGACCATTCAAGACAACCAATAAGCCAAGAAACGACTAAGTATGCAGTAGCAAAAGCAAAACCATAAGCAATATCCAGTAGTAGTTTCAGTTCTACGAATATTCGTACTACAACATAGTTGATGGTTTATAGTAATAGAATCCGCAAAAATAAATGGCAATTGAAACCAAGTTCCTAAGATACGTGAGGCGCATCCCAAAAATATATTTAAAAAACACACAAAAAAAAAACACGAATGTATACAATTTAATAAATAGATTTTTTCCCATTTTTTTTTTTTTTTGTTGTTTTTGTTTTTGTTGGCCATAACATTTTGTATGTGAACATTTTCAAGCATAACATGACTTGTAATGGTTTTATATGGTTTCATTCTTTTTTTCTGTAGTAAAAGTTAATATTTAATTGATGAATTGTACAAAAAAAAAATGCTTATTTTAAAAGCTTATAAACGTTGATGTTTTCAAGTTAAATAATTCTTTGGAAAATAATGTACATCCATCGTTATAAATAACTATCCATTCAGTTTGTACAATCATGCCATGCTAATTGGTATGCAAACAATGGATTTTTAGCATGTCCAAATGAAAAATGATATGTATGGTGTCATTACACTTGTCGAATATTCTAAAGTGATTATAGTTAAATAAGAATGATGGGCTAGTCATTCCGATAGACATTTGGAAACAATAACATATTAAATATACCATCATTTTCGAGGAAATTAAAAAAGTACAACAAATCAATTCCAATTCATCGCATTCATCGCAAGTTCATTATAGAAAACAGCAAAAAAAATTATCAAATAATGTTTTTGAAAGCAATAAATATAAATAAAGTGATTTACAAAAAAATGATTGACCATTACTTAAAAAGTAATGAAATAAACTATATAACAAAAAAAAAAAAACTTAAATGATATCAAAGTTCTTTTTCCAAAGTGCTTTAGACTTATATTTATATAAAGGGAACCTGCTGTGTTCGAATATCGAATAGGGGAAAATTTGTCTTTGATGTTTGAAAAACGTATTTCACTATTAAATTAATATTAGCAGATTCCAGCGCTCGAAATTCGAGTGCAATTTCTAGGCAACTTTTTTGGTTTATTATTATTGTGAAATAAACTCATTAACAAACACGTTATCAAATTTAATAAACACACACATAGCATATGTATAACTTTATGTATGTGTTAGTAGCAACTTTAAATGTAATTTACTCAAAATAAAGGGAAAAAATTAAAAATCTGTAAATCTGGTGAACAGCTAAAAAGAAATACCTTTCAAATAATATACGTTTGGTCAAAATCGGGATAAAACGGTGGAACAAAATATCGTTAACAAAAAATCGCCTTGCCTATTAATATTATAGATTATTTTTCCCGTTTGGTAGAAAATGTACTTTTTCAAGAAAAGGAAAATTTTTAAGAAAAAGTACTTTTTTAAGAAAACTTACTTTTTAAAGGAAAGGCAATTTTTTTGAAACGGTTACTTTTTTGAGAAAAGTCCTTTTTTAAGAAAAGATAAATTTTTAAGAAGAGGTACTTTTTTAAGGGGAGATTCTATTTTCAGAAAAGGTACTTTTTTAAGAAAAAATAATTTTTTAAGTAAAGTTAATTTTTTAAGAAAATGTACTTTTTTTTAAGGAGATGTACTTTTGCAGAAAATGTACCTTTTCCAGAAAAGGTACTTTCTTAAGAAAAATTACTTTTTTTTAAAAAAAAGGGCACTTTTTAAAGAAATGGCACTTTTTTAATAAAAGGTACTTTTTTTAAGGAGAGGTACTTTTTACAGAAAATGTACTTTTTTAAGAAAAATTATTTAAAAAAAAGATATATTTTATGAAAGGGCACCTATTAAAGAAAAGGTAATTTTAAGGACAATGTACTTTTTTAAGAAAAGGTACTTTGTTAGGAAAAAGTAATTTTTAAGGCAAAGGTATTTTTTTTTAAGAAAATCACTTTAAAAAAATTTTTTTTTCAAAAATTTTATTTTTTTTAGAAAATTTACTTCTTTAAGAAAATATACCTTTTTACGCAAATTTATTTTTAAAAGAAATGTATTTTCTTAAGCGAGGAACTTTTTTAAGAAAGATACTTTTTTTTAGTAAATATACTTTCTTAAGAGTTTTTTTTTTAAAGAAAGGTACATTTGTGAAAAAGATATTTTTTTTTAAACAGGTACTTTTTCGAGATAAGGTATAGGACTTTTTCAAAAAAAAAAAAAAAAAAAAAAATACTTAAAAAATTTACTTTTTAAGATCAGGTAATTTGTAAGAAAACATATTTTAAGAAGAGGTAATTATTAAAGTTATTTTTAAAAGGGGTTTTTTAAGAAAGATACTATTTTAAGAAAGGTTATTTAAAAAATGTATTTTTTTAAGAATATAACTTCTCTAAGATACAGTACTTTGTTAATAAAATGTAATTTTTTATACCCTCCACACCACTGTACGAGAGGGTATATATCAGTTTGTCAATCCGTTTGCAACTAATAGAAATTAATTCCGGAGACCCCATAAACTATATATATTCTTGATCATTATAAAAGGAGAAGTCGATCTAGCGATGTCCGTCTGTCTATCTGTCTGTTGAAAACACGCTCATTCACAAATTTAACTATTTACGTGGGAACAGTGACGATAATATTATTTGCCATTATTTGGAGCAGGTTGATATTTAAAATGCGGTAAATCGGACGTCACTATGCTGATATCTGGCCAAAAATATGTATACACCTCTAAAAAAAACTAAAATACCCAGGGTGTTTGTTACAATATTTTAGTGGTTAAACATACCCGTTGTACAACAACATACACAGTTACAAAAAAGCCACAAATAATGCTGCTATGTTAGTACTATTGCCACATATTTTTTTTTATTGTTATCACGATATAATAAAAAAACATCGCCAATATAAAAGAAAAAATATAATCCCTGAAAATGAAAAATTAAAACTGAAAAATGGAAAATGAAAAATGAGAAATGAAAATTGAAAATTGAAAAATGAAAAATGAAAACATTAAAATTAAAAATTCAAAATGAAAAATTAAAAACAGAAAAATGGAAATGAAAAATGAGGAATGAAAATTGAAAAATAAAAATTTAAAAAATGAAAAATTAAAACTGAAAAAGAAAAAATGAAAAATTAAGAAACAAAAATGAAAAATTAAAAGTTAGAAAGAAAAATCGAAACTGATTGTGTGGAAGGTATCAAAAATTCGGTACATCCGAATTTAAAACTCTTACTTGTTTTTAAAGGAAATGCACTTTTCTTTTAACAAAATATACTTTTTAAGAAAATTACTTGTAGTAGTTTACAAAAACCTACTTTTTTAATACGAGAGTGATCTTTTTTAAGAAAGCTAGATTTTTAAAACAGATAATTTTTAAAAAACATACTTTTTTAAGAGAGCTATTCTTTTAGTAAAGGTACATACATTTGTAAGTAAAGTACTTTTCAATACGGTACACTTTTTTGGAAAAGGAACTTTTAATGTGAGAAAGATTTTTAAGAAAAGTACTTTTCTAAGAAAGACACTTCTGTAGTTAAGATACTTTTTTAAGAAATAGGCTTTTTTAAGAAAGGTACTTTTTACAGAAAGGAATTTTTTCAGAAAAGTAATTTTTTTAAGTAAACTTCCATTTTTAAGACAGGTCTTTTTAGGAAAGGTTCGTTTAAAAGAAAAGGAACTTTTGAAAAGTAGATAGTTTTAAAAAAAAAAGGTATTTTTTCAATAAAATATACCTTTTTAATAAAGGGTACTTTTTTAATAGAAGTGCGTTTATGAAATTTACATATTTGGGGTAAAAGCAAATTAAGATGTTAGAAAAAATTATGTTATTCCAAAATTGCCAACAAGACCCACATTTAATATTATACACGTACTTGGGAAACTGAAATACTCAATTTTTACTTCTAAGGTCATCAAAATGCCTATTAAGAAATAGATTTCACGACAAATAATTTCTTTTATGCAGAGTTTTTTTACAAAGGATGTAACAGGTAATTAATTGTGTAAACAAGTGAGGAAAACATTTTATTGGTTAACTATTTTGAAAGTCTTTATTATAACAAAATTTTTTCGGTATAACATTTTTTCCTACGACAAAAATAGTTGCGAAAAACATTTTATTCTGCAAATCTATGTGTGGATTTGTATAGTTGGCGAATTTTCCATTGCAAGATTAATGCGAATAATTGTAATAAATAAATAATTTAGGTTGATCCCAATTACAATAAATTCAGAATTTTTAAGAAAAATTATAAGAAGAATCAAAAATATTTGTTTAGAAAATTATGAAAAAATAATAAAAAAAAATAAAAAGTACCTGTAACAGCTTATTCGCTGGTATCTGAAAAGAAAAAATAAAATTTTATTGAAGATATATTTTAAGGTTTTATTGTTAAGTAAGTTTTTAAGAATAAAAACAAGTAAGAAAATTATAGTCGGTCGAGACCGACAATATGATACCCTATACCATGCGTTTAGAGACCCTATCTCCTAGGCCCAACTAACTGGATATAGAAAATAAGCATAAACCAAATTTGAGTGGGATTTTTATTAATTTTTTTGGCTGCAGATATGAAAAAGTTCATATCAGATGCTATATCTATGTGGGGACTAGGCCCCAAAATGGATCGATCCTGACCATATTTGGTAAAGTCACTTATACTTTGAAAAAATATATACAAACCAAATTTGAGAAAAATCTGTGCAATATTTTTGTTTTTGAATAGATTTAAGTGAAGATCGGGAAGCAGCTCTATATGGGGCCTATGACTAAGAATTTTCCTGTAGGGAGTATTTTTGAACTAATGATTAATGGATGTAATAAACACATACCAACCCAATTTGACTGAGATCAATATGATAATTTGGAACTTATGGCAATTTATGTCGTTTTCATAGGGGTCATTTGTATGGGGACTAGGTCTGAACATGGACTGATTTTCACTAATATCAATAGCGTTCATCCTATGACCGATAAAAGCTTATACACCAAATTTCATCAAAACATATTAATATTTGCGACCTGTAGTTTGATTACAAGCTTTACATGGACACACAGAATGACGGACGGACGGACGGAAATTGCTATTTCGACTCAAAAAGTGATTCTGAGTCGATCGGTAAGTCACTTATACTTTGAAAAAATATATACAAACCAAATTTGAAAGGAATCCGTGCAATATTTTTGTTTTTTTTATAGATTTTAGTGAAGATCGGGAAGCAGCTCTATATGGGGCCTATGACTAAGAGTTGTCCAATAGGGATCATTTTTCGACTATTGATTAATGGATGTAATATATACAAACAAACCCAATTTGACTAAGATTTGTATGATAATTTGGGTCTTATTGCAATATATGTTGATTTCATATGGGTCATTTGTATGGGGGCTAGGTCTGAACATGGACCGATTATCACCAATTTCAATAGCGTTCATCCCATGGCCGATAGAAGATCAAATACCAAATTTCATCGAAATATATTCATATTTGCGACCTGCAATTTGATTAAAAGCTTTACATGGACACACAGACGGACGGACGGACGGGCGGACGGGCATCGTTAAATCGAATCAGATAGTGATTCTGATTCGATCGGTATAATTAAAGATGGGTGTAGGTCAAATATTTTTGGTTGTTACAAACAGCAGCACAAAGTCATTATACCCAAACCACATAGTGGTATAGGGTATAAAAAAAAAACGATTTTAGTAGAAGTAACTGTAAAAAGTACAAAAAACGCCTTTATACAAATACCCTACAGCAACTGCTCTTAGCTGGTGTAAGCTAATAAGTAGTGTTTTATAGAATTGACAGACAATTTAATAGATAACTAGCAGATTCCAATGCTCGAAATTCGAGTGCAATTTCTAGGCAACTTTATTTTTGGTTTATTATTATTATGAAAGAAGATAACAAACTCATTAACAAACACATTAACAAATTTAATAAACACGCACATAGCATATGTATAATTTTATGTATGTGTCAGTAGCAACTTTAAATACAATTTACTCAAAATAAAGGACAAAATTTAAAAAATGTAATTCTGGAAAATAGCTAAAAAGAAATACCTCTCAAATAATATACACTTGGTCAAAATCAGGATATAACGGTAGAACAAAAATCGGCCACAAGAAATCGCCTAGCTTGTTAATATTACAGACTATCGTAAATTAAAAATGGAGCTTTATTTGCTTAAATAGTTAATTTTGATTCTTAAATATTATTAAAATAATTTTTAATTTTATTATTTTATATAAAAATAAAAAAATTCTTTCTTCGACCTTTATCATCTATAATATTAATAGGCTAGGCGATATCTTGTGACTGATGTTTTGTGCTACCGTTTTATCCCGATTTTGACCAAAGGAATATTATTTGGAAGGTATTTCTTTTTAGCAGTTTTGCAGATTAACACATACATAAAATTATACAATGCTATGTGTGCGTTTATTAAATTTGTCAAAACGAGTTTTTTTTTGTGTTGATTTGTGAATTGGCTGTAATTGATTAGCATACTTTTAGGGTCTTTATATAATGGAAAAATAAAATTTGCCCTCGAATTTTGAGGGCTGGAATCTGCTAGTTTTAACGATTAAGTTAGAAATTAATCAGGATCAAGATCAGATATTATTAAAATATAATTTCTTTAAGGCACCTGTAATAAAAACGAGTTTTTTTTGTGTTGATTTGTGAATTGACTATAATTGATTAGCATACTTTTAGGGTCTTTATATAATGGAAAAATAAAATTTCCTACAATTTGCACTCGAATTTTGAGGGCTGGAATCTGCTAGTTTTAACGATTAAGTTAAAAATTATTCGGGATCAAGATCAGATATTATTAAAATATAATTTCTTTAAGGCACCTTCTGATCGGTTCTTATCCTCTTTAATTTTTAAGTAATTTTTGTAAAAAATCTTTTATGTTAATGTCAATTTCTCTTAATATAAAGAGACCCCTAAATATACATACAAAAACAATATCAAACAAAAAATTGGTCATTCTGACGAATGTGAAGTCTGCAGCAAAGATTTCACCAATTCATATATAAAAACAGTTGGAACTTATTTTAGATTATTTTTTGTCTTTTAAACCAGACATAAAAGGTAAAAATCAATACTAAAGCTTAACGAAGACGAAAAAAAAACCAACGACTGCCAATAAAAATCCAGGCTTCAACAAAGGCTTTAAAGCAAACCAGACAAAATAAATAAAATATATACACACGACTTATAAGGAGAAATGGATCGACAACAATATAAAATGATATGTTACATACTGTTTAAATTCGCGACATTTCCGACACGCAACATTTTTATGATTATTTTTTCAATTGAACTAACTGACTGTTGCTTGACCAACTTGCCAGCATAACAATGTTAAAATGTTCTTTATTTTGATTCACAGAACAAAGTCGCCGTTAAGTATAACTTAAAGAAAGTTCAAAGAGAGATTGTTTACATGTAGAAGATGAAGCAGAAGCAGATGAAGATGAAGAAGAGGAAATGTTGTTGACGTTAAAACTTGAATGTATTTACAAAACATGCGGCAACAATTAATCAATTACAAAGAAAGGCGTCTTTTAGACGCACGCCATCAGGCCTACAAATATTCAGGCACACACTTTTGAACCCTCGCCAAAGCTATGTAAACCATGTGTCTAATTCTTGGTCTTCAAACTTAATTTAGTTAATATTTTCTTCATTTATTTTCTTTTTTGTTCGGGTTAAAACGTTCAGCTTAAAACAAACCAAATAACATAATTAACAGCAGCTGGCCATTAAAGAGAAATAAAAATGTAAATTTCTATTAGACCAAAACAATTTATAACATCAAATTAGGTTTGTTTTTGTATTTTTGTTAAAAAAAACAAAAGAGGAAGTACTTTATTTTTTAAATTTACTTAAAAGTTTAAGTTTATTCTTCACAGAAATTAGCCGTAATTTTCTTTATAGTTAAATTGATTTTGTTTTTTTTTCCTCTTCAAATTTAAATCTCATTTATAAACATGACTGTTTGTTTTTTTTTTTTTTTTTTTCATTTAAATATCGGAAGTTGGTTGAATTTATATTAATGTAACAACAATAACTGTTAATATTGTTTGCTTTTCTGTTATGGTTCGTTTTCCAAAAAGCCATAAGTTACGAGTATGAACATTAACATCTTGTTGAAAGTATTTCGTTCATTAAATCCATTTATTTACTTAAACAAATTAAGTAACATTTTATGAGGTTCAATCGCAAGTCATAACTAAGTATTATTTACATTCGCAATAATATATTGAGTAATAAAATGTATAAAGCATAATATTCCTCAAATCCCCCCCCCCTAAAAAAACGAGTTCATTTAAAAGCTGCAGACTAAGTACTTCAAATATTTTGGTTTATTGGGTTTTAAATGGATTTTCAGCATAAATTATACTACGAGTAATAACACATTGTAAAATAAGAAAAATATTGCATATTACAAGAATTATGTACGATTTTCGACAATAACAGTTAAATAAGGCCATTTCAAAATGGGCTTGCATTAAAGATATTTGTAATGGAACAAATAAAAATAAATACTCTGTAATGTTTTTATTAAAAATATAAGAAAAAAGTCGTCAAATATTTTATATAAGAATATGAATGAAGTCAGTAAAAAAAAGTTTTGAGATTCTATGTAAATGTGATGACACTCAAAATCATAATAACACAATAAACCCACAATAGGTGGGAGGCATTAATGATTATACCCTACACCATATGTTGTTTGGGTATAATGACTTTGTGTTGCTGTTTGTAACAACCAAAAATATTTGACCTAGACCCATCTTTAATTATACCGATCGAATCAGAATCACTATCTGATTCGATTTAACGATGTCCGTCCGCCTGTGTGTCCATGTAAAGCTAGTAATCAAACTACAGGCCGCAAATATGAATATATTTCAATGAAATTTGGTATATAAGCTTCTATCGACCATACAATGAACGCTATTGAAATTGGTGATTGAAATCGGTCCATGTTCAGACCTAGCCCCCAAACAAATGACCCCTATGAAATCAACATAAATTGCCATAAGGTCCAAATCATCATATAAATCTTCGTCAAATTGGGTTTGTATTTGTTTATTACATCCATTAATCAGTAGTCCAAAAATGATCGCTATTGGAGAACCATTAGTCATAGGCCCCACATAGAGCTGCTTCCCGATCTTCACTTAAATCTATCAAAAAACAAAACAAGTAAGAAAATTATAGTCGGTCTAGACCGACTATACGATACCCTATACCATGCGTTTAGAAACCCTATCTCTTAGGCCCAACTAACTGGACATTGAAAATAAGCAAAAACCAAATTTGAGTGGGATTTTTATTAATTTTTTTGGCTGCAGATATGAAAAAGTTCATATCGGATGCTATATCTATAAAGGGACCAGGTCCAAAAATGGACCGATCCTGATCATGTTTGGTAAAGTCTCTTGTATTTTGCAAAAATATGTAGAAACAAAATTTGAGAAGAATCAGTGCAATATTTTTGTTTTTTAATAGATTTAAGTGAAGATCGGGAAGCAGCTCCATATGGGACCAAAGGGATCATTTTTGGACTACTCATTAGTGGATGTAATGAACGCATACAAACCGAATTTGAGTAAGATCTATATGACAATTTGGATCTTATGGAAATTTATGTCGATTACATATGGGTAATTTGTATGGGGGCTAGGTCTGAACATGGACCGATTCTCACCAATTTCCGATAAAAGATAAAAGATCAAATACCAAATTTCATCAAAATATATTCATATTTGCGACCTGCAGTTTGATTACATGCTTTACATGGACACACAGACGGACGGACGGACGGACGGACGGACGGACATTGTAAAATCAACTCAGAAAGTGATTCTGATTCGATCGGTATAATTAAAGATGGGTCTAGGTCAAATATTTTTGGTTGTTACAAACAGCAGCACAAAGTCATTATACCCAAACCACATAGTGGTATAGGGTATAAATATTGCACTGATTCTAATCAAATTTTCTTTGTATATATTTTTGCAAAATACAAGAGACTTTACCATACATGGTCAGGAATGGTCCATTTTGGGGCCTAGTCCCGATATAGATATAGCATCCGATATGGACTTTTTCATATCTGCAGCCAAAAAAATTTATAAAAATCCCACTCAAATTTGATTTATGCTTATTTTCTATACCCAATTAGTTGGGCCTAAGAGATAGGGTCTCTAAACGCATGGTATAGGGTATCGTATAGTCTGTCTAGACCGACTATAATTTTCTTACTTGTTTTTTCTTATATATCCTGAGCCGATATATCAGCTTTTTAAGAATAATGTACTTTTTTAGGAAAAGACACCTTTTCAATAAGAAGTACTTTATAAGGAAAGGCACTTTTTTAAGAAAATTCACTTTTTTAAGAAAATTTACTTTTTTTAAGAAAAGGAAGTTATTTGACAAACTGTACTTTTTTGCAAAAAGGTACTTTTTTATGAAAATGTGTTTTTAAGAAATTTTAACTTTTATAAGAAAAGGTACTCTTTTCTGAGAAAAAGTATTTTTTGAGAGAAGGCATTTTTTGTGAGAAAAAGTACTTCTTTAAAAAAGGATATTTTTTCATAATAGGTACTTTTCTCAGCAATTGTGATTTTTACCAAAAAGTGTTTTTTTTTTAAGAAAAAATTTTTTTTCATAGAAGGTACTTGTTTAAGCAATTGTGCTTAAGAATATGTCTTTTTATTTGGAAAAGGTACTTTTTTAAGAAAAGGTACATTTATGGAAAAGGTGCTTTGTAAGAAAAGGTACTTTTTTTGGAAAAGGTACTTTTTTAAGAAAATGTACTTTTTAGGAAGAGGTACTGCTTTAGGAAAAGGTATTTTTTCAGCAACTGTACTTTAATAAGACAACGTACTTTTTTTTAAGAAAACGTATCTTTTCAAAAATGTAACTTTATACGAAAAGATACATTTTTAAAACGAAATACTTTTTGTGAAATGATAATTTTTTGAGAAAAAAAAATTTTTTAAGAAAAAATAATTTTTTAAGAAAAGGTGCTTTTTTAAAATTGGTACTTAGAAAGTGAGTTTGAGATTTATTATTTTTATAGAAAATAAAAAAATCGATACTTATATATTTTAAAAAATTTACTTTTTTAAGAATAGGTACTTTTTAAAGAAAATTTACTATTTTGGGAAAGTGAATTTAAAAAAAAAACATTAAAAAAAATACTTTTTCAGCAATTATACCAGGTATTTTTAAGAAAAGTCACTTTTTTAAAAAAAATTTACTTTTTTAAAAAAGATTTATTTATTGAAAGAAAGGTTTAATTTTTATGAAAAGGTACTTTTTTAAGAAAAGTTTAATTTTTATGAAAATATAGTTTTTTTTAAGAAAAAGCACTTTAAAACAAATTTACTTTTTTTTAACACAATGAACTTTTTGAAGAAAAACACTTTTTCAATAAAAGTTACCTTTTCTATAAAAGTTGTACTTTATAAGAAAATACGCTTTTCTACGAAAATATACTTTTCTACAAAAATATACTTTTCTACGAAAAGACACATTTTTAAAATAAGATACTTTTCGTGAAAAGGTAATTTTTAAAAAAAAAACCTTTTTAAAGATAAGTTATCATAGTGTTTAAGAAAGATTGTCGTATTTTTCACAGAAGAGGTAAATACATTAAGAATCAATGCCTCTAGGCTTAAGAAAATGTAATTTTTTAGGAAGAGGTTTTATTTAAGAAAAGGTACCTTTTTTTTTAGCAATTATGCGTTTATAGGTACAGGCACTTTTTTGGGAGGAGGTTCTTTTTTAATCAAATTGACTTTTTTTAAGGAAAGGTATTTTGTAAGAAAACTTATTTTTTTAAGAATAAGAACAGTTTTGCATTTTAGCATTTTAATTGCTAGATTTAGCAACTTTTTTTTGTCGTTTAGCACCTAAAATCTATGAAAAGATGCTAGATGCTAACTTAGCATCTTTTATTAATAAAAAGTTGCTTTTAGCATCTTTTTTTTTTGATTTTTTTATTATTTTTGAATATACAATTTTAATTTTAATGGTATTGAAATGGTTTAATTTCTCAAAGTGTAATACGAGAATTTTGTGTACTACTGTTTTTACCACTCTGCTCGTTTCTTTCAACAAATATAACAAAACATTTTGAAATAGAAGAATGTAAACACCAACAACAGTTTTTTAAGAATTAAAAAGTCGATTGCCAAAAAATATTATTGTATTAAAAAAATGCCAAAATTTTCAATACAAAACACATTAAACCGGGTAAAAGAACCCATAACCAATATATTAGATGAGTTTAAATTTATATCATCTGAAACAGAAAAAATTCAGATCCAATGCAGTTATATCACAGAACAATATTGGATACAACCTCTATATGGATTGAAGTTTACAAAAATCCTATTGGCGAAATCCATTTAAAGAATTATCAATATTTGTATTGTCTTTACTAGTTTTGAATGGAGTTCAACGTTCGTTCGGTTTAATAGCTTTAGTTACAAGCAGATTTTGCAACAGAATAAAATCCGAGTTGTTATGTTCAGTAATACGTATAAAAGAAGGCTTGAAATTGAAAAGTGGGTGCTGTTGCACTTACAATATACCGAGCGATGTCGTTGATAAAAGTCGATCGTCAGAAAATATCAGAGCCAAGAAGAACTTGAAGACGAAGACATCACATAAATATTAGACTCCATAAACCAATTATTATAATGTAATCGTGTCTTTTGATAATGTAAATTCTGTTATATTTGAAATTAAAAATAAATCCCTCTAAAATTAAAAATATTTAATTTAAAATTAAAAAAAATCAATTTGATGTTAAAAAAAATTACAGAAGAAATTCAAAATATTTTTAATTAAAATTTAAAAAATATATCTCGAAACTTATGTTTTATATTATTTTTTCGATTTAAAAACCACAGAATTTATTAATAAGTATTTAATTTTTCAATATAAGGGTAATAAAATTTGAAAGAAAAAAAAATTTTTGCATCTTTTTTTTTTGACTCTCCAGTACGTTTTAGTATCTTTTTTTTGAAATTTAGCATCTTTACAATTTATGGCAACACTGAATATAAAAAGGAAAAGGTAGCTTTTTTAAGAAAATTTACTTTTTTAAGAAGAGGTACTTTTGTTATAAAAATTTACTTTTTTTAAAAGCGCTTCTTTTTTAAGAAATGTACGTTTATTAGATAAGATACTCCTTAAAGAGGTGCTTTTTTAAGAAAATGTACTTTATTAAGAAAATGTAAATTTTTAAGAAAACATACTTTTTTAAGAAAACGTCATTTTTTTTAGAAAATTTACATTTTTAGAAGATACTCTTATAAGAGATGCTTTTTTAAGAAAATGTACTTTATTAAGAAAATGTTAACTTTCAAGAAAATATACTTTTTTAAGAAAAGGTACTTTTTTACGAAAATTTACTTTTTTAGAAGATACTCTTATAAGAGATGCTTTTTTAAGAAAATGTACTTTATTAAGAAAATGTAAATTTTTAAGATAATATACTTTTTTAAGAAAAGGTACTTTTTTTTGAAAATTTACTTTTTTAGAAGATACTCTTATAAGAGATGCTTTTTTAAGTAAATGTACTTTATTAAGAAAAGGTTAATTTTCAAGAAAATATACTTTTTTAAGAAAACGTACTTTTTTTTTTAGAAAATTTACATTTTTTAGAAAATATCCTTTTTTAATAAAATTCACCTTTTTAAGAAAGGGTAAATTTGTAGGAAAAAATACTTTTTTAAGAAAATGTAATTTTTTATGAAAATTTACTTTTTAAAGCGCTTCTTTTTTAAGAAATTTACGTTTATTAAATAAGATATTGTTTAAGAAGTACTTTTTTAAGAAAATATACTTTTTTAAGAAAAGGTTAATTTTCAAAAAACGATACCTTTTCAAGAAAAGGTACTTTTTTACAAAATTTAAATTTTTAAGAAAACATACTTTTATAAGAGAATGTATCTTTTTAAGAAAGGGAGCTATTTGATGCAATTGCACTTATTTAAGAAAAGGTATTGTTTTTGTGAAAATGTACTTTTAAAAAATGTTTAAAAATAAATTTACTTTTGTAAGAAAAGGTAATTTTTTGAGAAAAGGTACTTTTTTCAGAATATGAACTTTTTAGTGTAAAGAAAATTAAAGTTTAGGAAAATTAATTTTGCAAATAATTTTATTTGTTAGGAACAGGTACTTTTTACAACCTTTATTGTAACTCTTCATGTCTGCTTGCCTGTCGAGAAAATTTTGGATCGATTTTTATCCCTTTTCCCGTGATTTAATCGAGTTAAAATTTTGCAGGCAGACTCGTGGCGACGCACAGTGGGTTGAAAATAATGAAAAGTGAGGATTAATTCAGGGAAGACGTAATTTCAAAATATTGTTAATTTTTTTTAATGGATATACATTAGTGCATCAAAAACCATCATTTAAATAAAAAAGTGAAAAAAAATTTGTTTTAACCCGTTAGGACCTTTTTTGTGTTTTGGAAAAAATGATCTTTTCTTACAATTTTCGCTGTAACTTTGGAATAAAAAGCGATAAATTAGTAAAAGAAATTGCAAGTTAGAACTTAGTTAATGTGCATTTAGAAAAAATAAATTTTTTTTTAAAAATAAAAAAGGAATAAATATTTAATATGTATTTATATTATAAAAATTGAATTTTAAAATCCGATTTTATTTTCTAAATTCCACAATTCCACAAATTTAACTCAAAAAATTCACATTATAAAATAATATTATGTTTTTATTGATGAATAATTATAAGCACAAAACAAACAACCATTTCAGAAAAATTAAAAAATAATTAAAAAAAAATTGATTCAATTAATATTGAATATATGGCTACATTTATAATTGAAAATTTTGTATGCATTTATTGTTATTGTTTATTTTTTATTTTATATTGTTCTTATTTAAGAGAAACGTAAATATATATATATATAATTAAAATCAAGGATCCTCCGTATTATCATCACCTTCATAAATATAATCAGCATCTTCATAATAATCATCATCAATATCTTCATTAATCTCTTCTTCATCAGAAATCTTGGGCAAAATTAATAAATCTAGTGCCATCTGTGGTATATTATATATTTTTTTTGCATAATTTTCGCTTTTAGTGGTAATTAAAGGATCCGAACTAAGAAGTAACCTATTGAATATATCTTCATTTGACTTCTCCCGACTGCATTTACGAGAATAGTGTTCTCTGTAATTTTTAAAATCTTTATTTCTAGCTTCTTGAGCTTCCTCAGATAGTTGACCTATTGGCAACAAGGCGGTATCTTACTATTTTTACCCGAGAACATTTTGTAATTTCAGAGCTTCGATTTTTCGCTCCACTATAATGTGCATGATCATTAAAATTATTTATTGTAATACTAGGTTACACTTTACAACAGCAATTATAACAATCACAGCTACGAAAATAAATACAAAACAAAAACTAAAATAGATTTTTTCGGTTGTGTTTCAAGCATTTTTTTTTTTAATTTTATACTGGGGACTTTTAATAAAAACTTGAATATTACATTCGTTGGCAAGTATTGGCAAAATGTTTTTTTTGAATACACAAGTAGAAATCCCATATTTTACTACAATGTAAATAATTTTACCCGACCTCATCTAGAATTACGTTGAAACTCAATCTCTTTTTAAAAAATACCCTCTTTTTAGGACAATTTTCAAAAAATTATTAAAAATATTTCTAAAACATTTATCTTAAAATTTTTTTTTTAATAATACAGTCAAATAACTGAAGTTGATGCGTCCATTTGAAAAAAGTTAGAATTTGAAAAAAAAAATAAAAAAAAATTATACTTGAAATATCTCGTTTTTCACTTTTTACCACTTCGAGCAAAATTAAAAAAAAATTGTTGAACTTTGAGAGAGTATATCAAGAAAAGTAGACAACTTAGAACAATAGTTTTGGCAGTTAGTGATAACCCATTTTAACTCTGTTACACGGTACAAAAATTTATAACAAAATACTCATTTCAATTTTTGAATTAATCCTCACTTTTGACCCTTTTCAACCCAGTGTGCGACGATGAAAAATTTTTTTGACTGTAGAATTTACAATTGTTGGATAAGACTGAAATGATACTGAAACGGTACTCTTAATTTACAAAGAAATGGGGTAAAATAAAAAATAAATTTTTGCGAGTTATTTTTTTAAGAAAATGAGCTTTTTCTAAGAATAGGTGCATTTTTAGAGAAAATTAATTTTTAGAATAAGGTAATTTAGGTAAACAAAACTTAAGGTGAAAAAAAATGTTTATGAAAAAAATATATGAAAAAATTTTTGCGCGGTAGACAAGTGTTGATATGACTTCTGGTACATATTTTCTAAAGGAACAGACATGAAAACGTGATTGCGAGTAGATGGGCGCACTTTGGCTGAAATTTTGATTTCATTGGCAAAAAGTCAATTTTTTTTGTCGCCCATTGTTAAAATTTTAACGTCATTTTGTAGCTAATATATCCAAATTAATAAGGTTAAACTATTTCTAATTGTGGGCGCGATATGCTGTCAAACTCAACTCTTTTTTTAATTTCAGAAAAAGGTGATTTTTTTTATTTATTATCAAAATAAATGGTTACTACTCGCAAGTTATCGTCGATAATGACCAGCAGTCTCCTTTACAACGTTGGTAGGATTGCACTCTTTAGTTGTTGTAAGTGGTCACAACTCTCTATTTTAATATTAGGGGTAACATTTATTAAACTTCTATATTTTTGTCAAATTTCAACTTTAGTGGAAATTCTAGAGAAAAGAAGGCAACAATAAACGTGTGCTACCCAGAGAAGCGCCCCGATAGGTGAGTAGGTAGCGTGCTCGCCTATCATGCGGGGGTCGTGGGTTCGATTCCTACCAGAGGCTTTGGTGTGTCGCTGCAAAAAAAAAAAAAAAAAAAAAAAAATAAAAAAATAGCCAATATTAGAATCTGCAGACAAGCCATTCGGCTTCGCGGAACTAGGCTAAAAAAAAAAAAAAAAAAAAAAAAAAAGAAAGGCGAAAGTGTCCTCTTTAACCCTATGTATAATTTTTCACCCGTGAAGATCCGCGGGTAGAAAACTTTTTTCATTTTAATGAAATTACTCAAAAAAATTTCAAATTACGGTAATTTAAATAGCCCTATAAGTATACAATACAAGTATACCGATGACTCAGAATCACTTTTTGAGTCGATTTAGCAATGTCCGTCCGTCCGTATGTGTGTCCATGTAAACCTTTTAATCAAACTACAGGTCGCAAATATGAATAAATTTTGATGAAATTAGGTATGAAATCCTTTATCGGCCATAGGATGAACGCTATTGAAATTGGTGGGAATCGGTCCCTGTTCAGACCTAGTCCCCATACAAATGACCCCTATGAAATCGACATAAATTCCCATAAGATCCAAATTATCACATAGATCTCAGTAAAATTGGGTTTGCATGTGTTTATAACATCCATTAATCAGTAGTCCAAAAATAATACCTATAGGACAATTCTTAGTCATAGGCCCCATATAGAGCTGCTTCCCGATCTTCACTTAAATCTATTAAAAAACAAAGATATTGCACAGATTTTTCTCAAATTTGGTTTATATATATTTTTTAAAAATGTAAGTGACTTTCCCCATATAAATATAGCATCCGAAATGAACTTTTACATATCTGCAGAAAAAAAGATTAATAAAAATGCCACTCAAATTTGGTTTATGCTTATTTTCCAATTAGTTAAGAGCAAAAAATGATAAATTTTTCTGTAGTAATAGCAAGAATATTAGATAATATTATTTGAATTATTATAGTGATCGAATCACATTTAGAAGTTTTTCAAACAAAGTGAGGTGCTACATTTCTCTATTCCTTAAGAATAGTATAAGAATTTTAAATTTATAATAGTCATGGTATAAAATGCCAATCAAAATATATAGAACACTATATCAGTTACTGGAAATTAATACAAATTTAATATTTAAAACATTTATTTTTCGCTGTAAGTTATATCTATATATATATATATATATATATATATATATATATATATATGTTTTTCTTTTTTTGAAAAAAAAAATCCTTTATTGCAAACAACACACAAACACATTTCAATGAAGCTAATAAAATCTAATAACCCTACAAGAAAAGTTTCTTACAATCAAAAGTGGCAACACGTTTCAAGACGGTTTGGGAAATTGTAATGCCGTTTAAACGGGGATTTAGAATTTTATTAGTGTATAATAAAGTGAACGAAAAAAGTGTGGCCATAAAAAAAATGACTACAATTTTTTACCACACAACACTTTCAGTTTGCAAAAAAAGAAAACTCAAAATCTTATAGTACTTATTTTTGCAACACGTAGAGCGAGACGCTAAGAATTACCGGAGATTTACTAACAGCCTTTGAATGAAATTATCAACAATATATAAATAAGCAAAAATGAAAAAAAAAAGGAAAAATCATATGAAAATGGCAAGCAAACCAATTTAGTTAAGTAAACAGGATCAATAAGTGTGGAATAGAAATTCACTTACTACTTACTGGCTTATGTAATATAAAGTAAAGTAAAGCAGTAGTAGTAGTTAAACTTACATTTTTGTAAATGACCATTTATTAGGGCCATTAAGTTCAGCCATAAAATTTCTTATATAATAAAAAAAAACAACTTAAAGATTATATGACTTCTTTGAAATCATTACTTTTTAGTGGGTATTCAACGAACAGTTTAAAAAGTGTTCTCATAATTTTTAAATACCAACAACATTCACACACCCCAATAATAAACAAGCACTCACTCAAACATGCCAAACTCGTAGAAATGAGAGGTTCTTGAAGGTAATTTCACTTAATTCGTGTTGTCTTCATTTTGATAGACAAATAAAACATTTACTTGTTAAATAATGTAAATTATTTTAAATTCTATTTAATAGATTTTTCACTTGTTGATTTTTCCTGACCATGTCTGACAACAAATTTTCCTTCATCATTAATTTTTTATTTATGCATTCATAAACTCGTATATTTAATCATGTTCTTGGAATATTAATTAACTCTAAACTTTAAAATGTATGAAGAAAGCACATCACAGCATAATTTTCATAGTCACCACTGTGAACATTGATTGCTTAACTACTGCTCCGGCTGACCACTTTCGTATATTGTCTCTGATCATGAGAAATGTAAATTTCAAAAAAAAAAATTCAAAATTTTAACATATTTTACGAGCTTCGATTTTGTTTTGTTAACTACACAATGAGATAGTTAAGTACATATTAAAATAAAATTATTTTGAGTTGGTTTCATTTGTAGCATTATACAATAAAACAGAATAAAAACTGAAATTGCTTAACTTAAAACAACGAATAAAGATTATGGAAGAAACAATTTGGTACCAATTTAAAAAAAATTGAAAAAATTAAAGAAAATTAAACAAAGTATAAATATAATCATTTTGAAAAAAAATATGCAAAAATATGCAATTACAGATTGGTGCCATTTTATAGTAAATTTAATATTTCGGGCAGATATTTATATCTAACGTTAAATACGCGATAATTTTGAAGAAAATAAGCAAAAATATACATTTGAAGCATAGAAAAATAAAGCAATTATATGCATCTAACAGTAAATTATATTTAGCTGTAAATTTGTTTATTCGAATAGATATTTATGGAAAAAATTCAATAAATAAGACTTTTGATTAAAATATGCAAACTTATGCAATTAGAAGTGAAACATGCTAAAATATGCATTACTGAATCGGTGTAATTTTGTCGTTAATTTAATAATTCAAATAGATATTTATAAAAACATTTGTTGAATAAATTAACATTTTGCAATATGCAACTATAAGTCCCTGCCATTTTATTGTAAACTTATTGATTTTGATAGATATTTATAATAAAAAAAAGTTCAATAACTATGCATTTTGATGAAAATAAGAAAAAAATAGCTTTTAAAGCAGAAAATGCAAATAAATATATGGGGGTTTCATGTCAAGTGCACACACTTTAGAAACCGATGTCTTCCAACAAGATCGGTCAAGATCTCTCTGAGTTAGTGGGGATAAAAATTTGACATTTTGGCCAATCAGGTGTTTTTTCTCATCCATGTAACTAAGTACCTATTCTTCTTAGAAAATTTTCTCCCAAACAGTTTAGATAGTCATTTCTTAAATATTTCGGAAAAAAAATACTTAAAAAAAAAAAAAATTTTAGACTTTTTTTGCTAAATCAAAGCAATATTTGCCTTTTTTTCAAAAAGGGCATTTTTTTCATAAGAAAGCTTAAGATTTTTCCTTTAAGAGCTTTTTGGTCGCTTAGTGGGATGGGAGTGGGATATCTATCAAAATAAATGTTTTGTAACTGAAGGCAACGGTTTTTCAATTTTTCACAAATGCACTATTTTGAATTTTTTCCTATTTGTGTGAAAAACTTTACAAATAAAACTTATACTGAGAAACTAGACAAATTAACCTTTCCTAAGGTATATAACATACCTTCATAACATAACAGAAGAGAATGGTTCTCTGTAACCTGAAAGAGTTATTTGCAACATATCAATCTGAACACGAGGATGTTAGAATTGGCTTCACAAAATTTACCCAAATGAGGCCAAAACATTGCGTTTTGGCAGGAAGCAGCGGAACTCATACAGTACTGATGTTGAAGGAAATCAACTTGAAGTATTTAACAGATAATTAGGCAGAAGATTTACACGATTACCGCGATTGCCTTAAATTGACTTTGTGTCCTAATGCAACAACTCTTTGCCACTTAGGTGAATGTACCAATTGCCCGAAAACCACAGGTTAGGTTAGGTTAGGTTGAAAGTGGCTGCTAAACCAAAGGAAAAGCACACTTAGACTCTGGGGTCCATTGTGATACCACGGGACGAATAGGTGTTCCCCTCAGTCCCCACCGTAAAACCAGTTTGAGCTCCTGATGAAGCCCCTGATATGTGAAATGTCCACATTTGAGAGATCGGAGAGATCGTGAAGAAACGGCGATCCCAATGTTCGAAGTCTCGTTCTGGAGAGCGCCGGGCAATAGCAAAGGAAGTGCTCTATGCTCTCCACCTCCTCCACATCCATGCAGCTACGACAGAAGTCATTTGACGAGACCCTAAGGCGTTCAGCGTGTCTCCCTATGAGGCAGTGCCCAGTGATAACAGCAACTACTGTTGAAATCTCCCCACGGGGAAGTGATATTAGTGCGCTAGTGCGGTTATGATTTAGAGCCGGCCAGATCTGTCTCGCGATCCTGCACGTTGATCCATTAGCCCATCTGTTGTCGGTTATGCCGGCGGTGTGAAGCCGAAGTTCCAGCTTGCAAGATTCCAGGGGTATACCAACACATTCCAAGTCCGCTGGAACCCGTAAGGTAGTGCCCTGCCTGGCCAACTCGTCAGCTTTACAGTTTCCCGGTATATTCCTGTTCCCTGGGACCCAAATGAGTCTGATGTCGAACTGCTTGGCCATCACATTTAAAGACGTGCGGCAGTTAAGGGCGGTTCTTGTTTTCAGGAACATTGATTTCAAGGATTTTACCGCGGCCTGACTATCAGAGTAGATGTTGACTGCGGTTGTAGACAGAATATTCCGGCCCAACCAGTCAGCCAGTACCTCTGCCTGATAAACACTGCAGTGGTCTGGCAACATGCGAGCCAGATTTAGTCCAAGCTCCTTTGAATAGACTCCGAAACCAAATTGACCACACAATTTCGATCCGTCAGTATAGAAATTTAGCGAACGCCTGCTACATGGAACCCCCCCTGACCAGCATTCCCTGGTCGGTATCAGAGTTTGGTAGTGTCGTTCGAATACACTCCTCGGAGTGGTGTAATCCACGTTCAATGGTAAGTTCTTGTTATTCAGGATCACTCCATGGCCACAATTATGACCACGCCATTGTATTGTGCTTCTTAGTCGAATGGCCGATGAGGCCGCCGACTGCTTTCCTAATATGTCCAACGGTGTTAGATGTAATAGGATGTTCAATTTAGACGTTATCCGCCTGTTGGCAAGCAGATTTCCAATCAGTGAGATGATCACGGAATTCACTCCTAGACTAGATAGTGCCGCTAATATCGAGTCCAGTGTGACATTGTTAAAAGCCCCTTCTATATCCAAAAATGCTGTCATGGTGTATTCTCCTACCGAGAGCAATTTCTCGATGGTACTCACAAGCCCGAAAACCAAATTCATCAAAGAAAATTTAATCAACTCTTTATATCGAGAATATATAGAGGAGGTCAAATTTGATTCTTGGATTCAGACTGACAGATGCACATTGAAAACAATCATTATACCCTATACCACTATGTGGTTTGGGTATAATGACTTTGTGCTGCTGTTTGTAACAACCAAAAATATTTGACCTACACCCATCTTTAAGTGTACCGATCGAATCAGAATCACTATCTGATTCGATTTAGCGATGTCCGTCCGTCTGTGTGTCCATGTAAAGCTTGTAATCAAACTGCAGGTCGCAAATATGAATATATATTGATAAAATTTGACATATAAGCTTCCATCGGCCATGGGATGAACGCTATTAAAATTGGTGAGAATCGGTCCATGTTCAGACCTAGCCCCCATACAAATTACCCATATGAAATCGACATAAATTGCCATAAGATCCAAATTGTCATATATATCTTACTCAAATTGGGTTTGCATGCGTTCATTACATCCACTAATGAGTAGTCCAAAAATGATGCCTTTGACCCCATATGGAGCTGCTTCCCGATCATCACTTAAATCTATTAAAAAACAAAAATATTGCACTGATTCTTCTTAAATTTTGTTTCTACATATTTTTGCAAAATACAAGAGACTTTACCAAACATGATCAGGATCGGTCCATTTTTGGACCTAGTCCCTTTATAGATATAGCATCCGATATGAACTTTTTCATATCTGCAGCCAAAAAAATTAATAAAAATCCCACTCAAATTTAGTTTTTACTTATTTTCTATTTCCAGTTAGTTGGGCCTATGAGATAGGGTCTCTAAACGCATGGTATAGGGTATCGTATAGTCGGTCTAGACCGACTATAATTTTCTTACTTGTTTTAAATGTGGTTGATTTTGTGGAAGAAATCTGTACATGATTGCCAAACTTGAGAACCCATGACTTTTTAGTCAAAGAGCAATGGTCATTCTTCAAGGATTTGAAGATACTTTTGTAGTCTGGAGAATTCGTTATTACATATGATTTTGCAGAAAACTATAATTATGTTCTTCAGGATGCCATACTATATTCACAGTAGTTATTTACTACATGAAAGATGAAAAGCTGGAACACAAAAGTATGGCAATCATATTCGAAGATTTAAAACATGATACCGTTGCAGTTTATGAGTACCAGAAGAGAATACTAAAATATCTAAAATCTAAATTTACAGTAAAGAAGGTATACTAGGTTTCGGAGGAAGCTCGTCAACACTTTAAAAACAAAAGTAGCTTCGCAAATCTTATGGCTCATGAACAAGATTTTGGATTGCCAGCTGATTGGCATTTTCATCCTACTGCTCATGGTAAAGGAGCATGTGATGGTATGCAGTAAACCTTAAAAGAAATGCAGCGAAGTATAGCCTCCAGTGCTCTCATCAGGATTGCATCTTAGATGCGACTGCTTTATTCCATTGAGCAAAGAATTATTGTAAAGAAACTAAAATTGTTTTTAGTAGCAAAGAGGATCATCAGGAAACATTGAAAACACTGAAGAGCAGATTCGATGCTGCGGTAACAATCGGTGGCACCGCTCAATACCATGCTTTTATACCGCTTGTCGATGTAAGACTCAAGTTGAAAAAGTTTTCTGCCTCTATTCAATGCGATTTCTCTCCAGCAGCGAAGTCAACAGCTGAACCTAGTAATGCCAAGAAAGGATTGACAAAAAAATGCAGTAAATAAAGGTGACAAAAAATCTGGGTATTTAAAAATTTACAAGACTTAAATACTTCATCAGCTACAATAAATTAAGTATAAAAATAGTTATGATATAAATGGATCTAATGCAATTAAGATTAAATTTTAATAAATTATTTATCTTTTTATTTTTAATATTATTATTATTATACATTAATTTAATTATTATTAAAAATAAATAAAAAATAATAATTTTTCAACATTTCTATAGAAAAAAAGCGATTTTTTTCATGAGGTTAACATATTCTGGGTATTACAGTATCGAGGGTATGAAATTTAAATTAGGTATGTTACATACCTTCGGAAAGGTTAATTTGTTTAGTTTCTCAGTATAAGTTTTATTTGTGAGGTTTTTCACACAAATAGGAAAAAATTCAAAATAGTGCATTTGTGAAAAATTGAAAAACCGTTGTCTTGAGTTACAAAACATTTATTTAAATAGATATCCCACTCCCATCCCACTAAGCGACCAAAAAGCTCTTAAAGGAAAAATCCTAAGCTTTCTTATGAAAAAAAAATAAATGCCTTTTTTGAAAAAAAGGCAAAAAATGCTTTGATTTAGCAAAAAAAAAATCTACAAATTTTTTCTTTTTTTTAAGTATTTTATTCCGAAATATTGAAGAAATAGCTATCTAAACTGTTTGGGAGAAAATTTTCTAAGAACAATAGGTAATAAGTTACATGGATGAGAAAAAACACCTGATTGGCCAAAATGTCAAATTTTGATCCCCTCTAACTCAGAGAGATCTTGACCGATCTTGTTCAAAAATTGTGTCTAAACTACTATCCAATAGGACTAACGTTGGTGCAAATTTCATCCCGATCGGAAGACATCGGTTTCAAAAGTTGGTGCACTTGACATGAAACCATATATGTAAAAAAATTAACTATTAGATTCGGATTGTTATTTATATATATAAAAAGATCATAAATACGTTTTTCAACGAAAATTTACAACAACTAGCATTTTCACAACATAATATGCATATTTACGCAGTATAAATCGAAATCATTTTATTGTAAAATTATTGATTCAGATAGATATTTAAGTAAAAAACGTAAATAATAAGTATTTTCATGAAGATATGCAAAAATAACAGAAACATTTTAATGTTATTGTTATTCGGATAGACTGATAATGAAATAAGCATGTTTATCAAATATTCCAGCAACATACATTTCAAGCAAAATATTTAAAATTATGCTACTACAAATCGATGAAATTTTATTATAATTTTATTGTGTAAAAAGTTCAATAAATTAGCATTTTGATAAAAATATGACGAAATATGCATTTGTAAACTAAATGTGCAAAAATATGCAGTTATTATAAATTTATTAATTCGAACACATATTTATGTAAAAAGTCTGATGACTGAATATTTTGATGAAAATATGTGGAAAAACGTTTATTTAAAGCAAGCAAAATAAAAACATGCATTTATAATATTAATAGGCAAGGCGATTTCTTGTGACCGATCTAACTTTGTAAGTTTTACCCCGACTTTGACCAAACGTCCTCATTTGAAAGGAATTTATTTATAGCTGTCCCACAGATTTACAGCTTTTTACATTTTGGCAATCTTTTTGGAGTAAAAAAGCATTTAAAATTGCTACTAACATATACATAAAATTATACAATGCTGCGTGTGTGTTTATTAAATTTGTTAATGTGTTTGAAAAAATTGTGTTGAATTGAAAAATTATTTTGGACATAAACCAATAACGACAATAACGCAAGCGATATTTAAAAAGTGTTGAATTGTGAATTGGCCAAAATTGATGAGCATACCCTTAGGGGGTATTTATTAAATGAAAAAATAAATAATTAAATAATAAATAATAATAATAAAATAATTCCGAGGGCTGGGTTCTGATAGTATACAAAATAGATGCTATTTTATTGTAAATTTACTGATTCGGATAGATATTTATATAAAAAGTTAAATGAATGAGTAGTTTGTTGAAAATATGCAAAAAAAATATGCATTTAAAGCAAGGAAAAGAAAATGTATGCATATACAAAACTTATGTCATTTTATTGTAAATTTATTGATTCGTATAAATATTTATTTAAAAAGCTTCGCAAATGACACTTTGATGAAAATATGCAAAAATATGCATTTAAGGCAAGCATAAGCAGAAATATGCAAATACAAGGTCGATGCCATTTTGCTGTACATTTTTCGATTTATGAAAAAGTGTTTATTACATTTTTTTGACAATATGCAATATGCACTTTGATGACAATATTAAAAAATATGCATTCAAGCCGAAAACAGCACATACATGCCACTGCAAACCGACCTCTTTTTATTGCAGATTTATTGATTCGTATCGATATTTAATTTATATATAATATAGACTATCTAGTAAAAACAAGCAGTTGCATGGAATTCCTGGCCTAGATATTAGAAGGAGCCAATTTCAGTCAATAAAAAATTTATAAATTTTTTTTAGAAGTGCATTGAAAGCGAAAATTTAGCTTAAATAGTAACAAATAATCACTTTGATTTATTGCTGTTGTAGGGTATTTATAATTCAACTCTATCTTATAAAAACTTTTACAATGATATATTTTCCATTTGCTGTATATGTTAATGATTTTTTTGTTTAAATAATAATATTAATTCCATCAATTTTATTTCATTTATTACCGCCAATAGATCATCCATTAGAAGAACAAAAAACAACATAATGCAACCATAATAATAATTGAACCACATCGTTAATTGTGTTTTTTCTTTCAAATACAATTTGAATATTTTGTTATTTAATGTTTTCCATTCGCAATGAAATCAATACTGTAATCGATTATTTATGCAAATTTTTTTTCTAGTTTTAATGTTTAGACATTATAGGCAATAAAAAAATATAAATAAAAATAAAAATAAACTGTTAAGGAATACATCAGGTTTTAAGACAGGGCGAATAAATTTACGTAATTTTATGTTGTGAGGGAGAATATGATCACAAATTTCAGTTTAAATGGCTTTTATTATATTTTTCATTTAACAATCATGATTATTAAAAAGCTATAATTTAAAGTTACTTAGTAGGGGAAGATAAAATTGTGTATTTAGTGCAGCTAAGATTTGAAGTTGAAAATTCGATAAAACTCGCAAACCACAGCGAATAAGTTCTTCGCCATAAATATTAAAAACTATGGGAATAAAATTCTATCACTTCGCTTCAACGCACATATCGGTTCCATTAAATGTATTCTTGCCCAAAAACTTAACAAATGTCATACAACAAGAACTATATTCGCCGGATGTGGCACTCTCTTTCTTTTTTCTCTTCCCAAAACTGAAGTTGCACATCGATTCAACTCAATAGAAGCTATAAGACAAATGCATTGAGAAATTGAATTCCATACCAAATAGGGTTGTCATTCGGTTAAGGGATGAGGGGAAGTGAGGTTTTAATGCCTCCGTGACTGTGCGTGACTATGTCAAAGATAATATTTTTTCACAGCAAGTCTATCGACCAAGTTTCAGAGCGATCGGATAAGGGGAAATGTTTTAAATCACTCCGTGACTGTGAGTGACTATGCGTGATTGTGCGTGACTATGTCGAAGTTAATCTTTCTTTACAGCAAGTATATCGACAATGTTTCAGATTAATTTGATGAGGGGAAATCCGTTTAAATCTCTCCGTGACTGTGCATGACCATGCGTGACTGTGCGTGACTAAGTCAAAGTTAATCTTTTTTCACAGCAACTGTATGGACCAAGTTTCAGATCGATGGTATGAGGAGCAATGACATTTAGATCACTCCGTGACTGTGCGTGATTACCCCAAAATTAATCTGTAGTCACAACAAGACCATGGGCCAAGTTTCAGATCAATTGGATAAGGGGGAATGGGATTGCCCCACAACACAGAGTATGAGTTAAAAGAAAGTGTTTAAAAACAGAGAATGTGACCTGAGTTTATTTTTTATTTTTAATTTTTATGTTTATTTGTGTGATTTTTTAAAAAAGTAGTTTATTAAAAAAAAAAAACATTCTTTAATATTTTTAAATTTCTCGTTTTATTCGTTATTCAATCGATAAATCGGAGAGTTTGAAAATCTTGATCGCTTCATCGATCAATAAAAATATTTTTTAATTTCCAATCGATCAAAACTTAAATCCGAATAATCGACAAACCTAATACGAAAATATGCGTTTAAACTTTTTATTTTGACGACATAAAAGTGAGATGAACTGATACTTTTTCCCAAAATATAGTAGCTGCAGGTTAAGAAATTTTACAGTCATAGAGTTTTTAATAGCCGCTCACAACTCAATTTTTTTCCCCAAAAAATCTTTTTAACGCGTTCGCCCCTTACGGTTTTTTTGAGTTACCTCTATAAACTGAAGAGCAAAAAATAGTATGTTACATATATGTGATATGAGTCTTTGAATCAGTTTTTCTGTGTGAAACTGCAAGTCACATATTTGTAACAGACAGCCAAGTCACTTATATGTGACATGAGTTTTGAGTGGGATTAGTGTCACAAATACGTGACACAATATATTTTAAATATAGTATAAATATCAAAATCTAATTATTATAATTTATTGTAAATTTATAATTAACTAGTATAGCCCAGCACTCGAAATTAGAGTGCAAATTCTACGAGATATTATTTTTTCATTCAATTTCTTTCCTTCAATGATTTCTTTAATCAATATATAAAATACATATGGGGGATTTCATGTCAAGTGCACCAACTTTTGAAACCGATGTCTTCCGATCGGGATGAAATTTGCACCAAGGTCCTATTGGATGGTAGTTTAGACACAATTTTTCGACAAGATCGGTCCAGATCCCTCTGAGCTAGAGGGGATCAAATTTTGGCATTTTGGCCAAACAGGTGTTTTTTTCAACCATGTAACTTATTACCTATTGTTTTTAAAAAATTTTCTCCCAAAGAGTTTAGATAGCTATTTCTTCAATATTTCGGAAAAAAAATACTTAAAAAAAAAAAAAAATTGTAGACTTTTTTTTTTTGCTAAATTAAAGCATTTTTTCCCTCTTTTTCAAAAAGGGCATTTTTTTTTTTTTTTTCATAAGAAAGCTTAGGATTTTTCCTTTAAGAGCTTTTTGGTCGCTTAGTGGGATGGGAGCGGGATATCTATCAAAATAAATGTTTTGTAACTCAAGACAACGGTTTTTCAATTTTTCACAAATGCACTAAAACCTTACAAATAAAACTTATACTGAGAAACTAGACAAACTAAACTTTCCGAAGGTATATAACATACCTAACTAAAATTTTATACCCTCGATACTGTAATACCCAGAATATGTTAACCTCAGGAAAAAAAATTACTTTTTTTCTATAGAAATGTTGAAAAATTATTATTTTTTTTTATTTGTATTAATAATTAAATTAATATATAATAATAATAATAATAATATTAAAAATAAAAAGATAAATAATTTAATAAAATTTAATCTTAATTGCATTAGATCCATTTATATCATAACTATTTTTATACTTAATTTATTGTAGCTGATGAAGTATTTAAGTCTTGTAAATTTTTATATGACCAGTCTTTCATCCAGCTTTTTTGTCGCCGTTATTTACTGCGTTTTTTTGTCAATCCTTTCTTGGCGTTACTAGGTTCAGCTGTTGATTTCGCTGCTGGTTTATTTGTTGTCTTTGGAAAGAAATCGCATTGAATAGAGGCAGAAAACTTTTTCAACTTAAGTCTTCCATCGACAAGCGGTATAAAAGCATGGTATTGAGCAGTGACATCGATTGTTACCGCAGCATCGAATCTGCTCTTCAGTGTTTTCAATGTATCCTGATGATCCTCTTTGCTACTAAAAACTATTTTATTTTCTTTACAATAACTCTTTGCCCAATGGAATAAAGCAGTCGCGTCTAAGATGCGATCTTGATGAGAGCACTGAAGGCTATACTTCTCTGCATTTCTTTTAAGTTTTGCTCCAATACCATCACATGCCCCTTTACCATGAACAGTAGGATGAAAATGCCACTCAGCTGGCATTCCAACATTTTTTTCATGGGCCATAAGATTTGCCAAGCTACTTTTGTTTTTAAAATGTTGACGAGCTCCGTCCGAAACGTAGTATACCTTCTTTACTGTAAATTTAGATTTTAGAAATTTTAGTATTCTCTTCTGGTGCTCATAAACTGCAACGGAATCATGTTTTAAATCGTCGGATATGATTGCCATACTTTTGTGTTCCAGTTTTTCATCTTTCATGTAGTAAATAACTACTGTGTGTAGAGTTGCTTGGTTGTTATTGAAGTGAAATGCTTGTATGGCATCCTGAAAAACATATTTATAGTTTTCATATTTATAGAATTCACCAGACTTCAAATGTATCTTCAAATCCTTGAAGAATGACCATTGCTCTTTGACTAAAAAGTCATGGTTTCTCAAGTTTAGCAATCCTGTACACATTTCTTCCACAAAATCATCCACCTTTAAAATGATTGTTTTCAATGTGCATCTGTCAGTCTGAATCCAAGAATCAAATTTGACCTCCTCTATATATTCTCGATCTAAAGAGTTGATAAATTTTCTTTGATGAATGTGGTTTTCGGGCAATTGGCACATTCACCTAAGTGGCAAGAAGTTGTTGCGTTAGACACATAGTCAATTTAAGGCGGTAATCGTGTAAATCTTCTGCCGAATCATCTGTTAAATACTTTAAGTTGATTTCCTTCAACATCAGTTTAACATTTTCATGGTAAATGCAAACGCATGCTGTGTGAGTTCCGCTGCTTCCTGCCAAAACGCAATGTTTTTGGCCTCATTTGGGTCAATTTCGTGAAGCCAATTCTAACATCCTCGTGTTCAGATTGAAATGTTGCAAATAACTCTTTCAGGTTACAGATAACCATTCTCTTCTGTTATGTTATGAAGGTATGTTACATACCTACGGAAAGGTTAATTTGTCTAGTTTCTCAGTATAGGTTTTATTTGTAAGGTTTTACACACAAATAGGAAAAAAATCAAAATAGTGCATTTGTGGAAAATTGAAAAACCGTTGTCTTGAGTTACAAAACATTTATTTTGATAGATATCCCACTCCCATCCCACTAAGCGACCAAAAAGCTCTTAAAGGAAAAATCCTAAGCTTTCTTATGAAAAAAAAAAAATGCACTTTTTGAAAAAAAAAGGCAAAAAATGCTTTAATTTCGCAAAAATAAGTCTAAAAAAAAATTTTTTTTTTTTAAGTATTTTTTTCCGAAATATTGAAGAAATAGCTATCTAAACTATTTGGGAGAAAATTTTCTAAGAACAATAGGTAATAAGTTACATGGATGAGAAGAAACACCTGTTTGGCCAAAATGTCAAATTTTGATCCCTCTACCTCAGAGAGATCTGGACCGATCTTATTGAAAAATTGTGTCTAAACTACTATCCAATAGGACTAACCTTGGTACAAATTTCATCCCGATCGGAAGACATCGGTTTCAAAAGTTGGTGCACTTGACATGAAACCCCCCATATATAAAATTTATGAATATATAAATGAGCCTAAAGGTATGCTAATCAATTTTAGCAATTCGCAATTTAACACAGGGCGTATGATATACAATTTAAATCATTCTCATTAACAGAGTGTAACGAATTATTATCAATATTTTTTTTAAATTTTTTTAAACAAATTTTTTTAAACATATCATACATAAATTTTATCATTTCGCACTTCTCCCCCATATGAACTATAACTGTGTTAATTTTCACAACCCTCTGTGACAGCATTTTGCTTGACGAGGGCTTAAAAAATTTTCTTTTCTTATTGGGTAATCCAATTGCTTCGCCATTTTTTTTCTCTAGACTCCTTACATATACTTTGTTCGAGTCCTCTTGCTATTTTTATGGCACTGGCAATATCTTGAAAGTGCGCTGCATTTGATGAGCTGGCTTTTGCTCTATTTGATTTTTGAGGGACTGAAGAATTGTCCAAATATGCTTTAACAATATGCTCTCTGAACAATAAAAAGCTCATAGGATTATCAGCTTTTATTTTATTATATATCAAGCAAATACTTGCAAATACCAACGAACTGCTCGCCATGGGCGTGAGTAGTAAGAAATCATTTGGTCATTTCTATCGATACCTGGCATGTTTATGTTGCAGTCGACCACAATATTTGGTTTTTTTGTTTCCTTTCCTCTTTTTGAAATTGTTGAAACCATATCAGCATTATGCTCGGTGGAAACCATTAAAACATCTCTGCATTATTTGACTAAGTCTAATCGTCATCTTTATTTGTAATGTTCCCAGCGTGAATCACTCCTAAATAATATTACTCTTCACAATCTTCATTTTTGTTATCCGAGCAAAAAAGCTGCTGCCAGAGTCGTCAAAATCCAAAACCACTTTCGCTGTAATTCATACCGGCCTCTAAAATTTGCTCTGCATTTAGTTTTTTATATCTTCTTCGCTCCATTCTGAAATAACTCTACAACAAACATAATTCAAATTATGCTAACAAATATTAAGATATTATAAAGGAATTTTTTACCTTCTAATTCTTAACTTCAATATAAAAAAATTACACCTTTTCTAAATAAAATTATTTATTTTTTCAACGCTTCTCTTTAAAAATTATTCTCTGTTGTTTTTAGACCAATTTAATAATTTTTTAGTATTTTTTTTCAGTTTTCTGTATAAAAAATTTTGGGGAATATCGGAAAAATGCCAAATATTTATAAAACTTCTTACTGTATCACAGACAATTACACATAAACATGTGTCATATTTTACTAGAAACTAAAATGTACAACAAAATTAGTTACCAGAAACAACAGCAAAATTGTAGCTAAATATATTTCTAACAAAATGTGACCCATACATGAATTAAGAGCAACTTTATCTTAAACAACACTCGAAAGGTCTCAAAGTCGATCCCTCGTAAATCACAAAAAAATCCAGCCATTGACTTCTTTCAGGTCATGGTGTGAGAATATTTCCCCATTGTTCCCCTTTTTTGAATGTTTTCACATTATGACTTCCAAGAGGATAATAATCAAAATTTTTTTGCATTTATGAACACAGCACTTTGAGATCTTTGATATTGCTCTTAATTCAGAATATATATAAAAAATACACTTTTCCAAAAAAAGGGAAAAAGGGCAACATTTTTGTCAGAAAAGAAAACGGCATTAAATTTTTTTTGAAGCTTAAAGTAATGTAAGAAAAAAAATTTATTAAAATATTTTTTAATAATAAAAAAATATATCTACCTACACAAATAATTTTTTAATATTTGTTTTTATAATACAATAACAATTTTTGCGAATGATGTGCAAACATCTACATCTATTTCTAATTCACAATACAATCACAAAGACAGCGTAATAAAAAATTGGTGTGACTTATGATTGTATTGGTGAAAAAATTATGATATGTAATAACCTGTTTGAATATGACAAATGAAAAATAAAAAAATAAAGATGAGAAATAAGAAATGAAATATAAAAAATGAAAAATGGAAAAAGAAAAATAAGAAATGAAAAATGAAAAATAAAAAATAAAAAACGAATAAAAATGAAAAATAAAAAATAAAAAATGAAAAACGCAAAATGAAAAATTAAAAATAAGAAATGAAAAATGAAAAATAAAATATGAAAAATGAAAAATAAAAAATGAAAAATGAAAAATAAAAAATTAAAAATAAAAAATTTAATATTTAAAATAAAAAATTAAAAATAAAAAATGAAAATTGAAAAATAAAAAATAAAAATGAAAAATAAAAAATTAAAAATAAAAAATTAAAAATGAAAAATAAAAAATGAGAAATGAAAAATAAAAATAAAAAATGACATTTAAAAAATAAAAAATGGAAAATGAAAAATGAAAGACTAAAAATTAAAAATTAAAAATATCAATAAAAAACGAAAAATTAAAAATTAGCCGGTTGAAATAATAAATAATAAGAATTATTTTTATATTAGCAGAGCTCCTGGAGTTGACTTTTATAAGTAATACATAAATACGCTTTCTGTTTGATTTTAAAAAAGTGCCATAAAAAAAACTTTAATTACTAGATGTTTTCCCATATCCCCTGTGATCGTACTCACATGATTTTTTTTTTTATTCAAAAGCCAAATCGAACCATTGGTTGTCGCTTCAAACATGTGGGCCAAATGGCATTTTTGGCAAGAATATTTTAAAAGCCTTCAGTGTTAAACCTGACTAAATTTAAGCTTTCTGTTTATCCTTTATATCAAACTAATTAAAAACCTTAGGCAAACAGAAGTTAAAGCAACGTTTTCTAAATTTATTGGGAAATTAAAGCGGAATTTAAAATATTTTTATTTATCAATTAAATAAAAAAAAAACAACATGAATGACAGTGAAAAAGAAATCAATATTTTTAAAACTATAACCAACAGAAAAAACTGCATACAATTTTTTTAAAATCATTTTACAGAAACCAATACAGTTACAGTTTTAGAAACTTTTTTAATTTTATATATAAATATTTTAGTTTGTGTCACCACTATTAAACAAATAGTTTTGGTTACATATTTTTTTCTAAAACAAATAACGGGTGATTTTTTTGAGGTTAGGATTTTCATGCATTAGTATTTGACAGATCACGTGGGATTTCAGACATGGTGTCAAAGAGAAAGATGCTCAGTATGCTTTGACATTTCATCATGAATAGACTTACTAACGAGCAACGCTTGCAAATCATTGAATTTTATTACCAAAATCAGTGTTCGGTTCGAAATGTGTTTCGCGCTTTACGTCCGATTTATGGTCTACATAATCGACCAAGTGAGCAAACAATTAATGCGATTGTGACCAAGTTTCGCACTCAGTTTACTTTATTGGACATTAAACCAACCACACGAATGCGTACAGTGCGTACAGAAGAGAATATTGCGTCTGTTTCTGAGAGTGTTACTGAAGACCGTGAAATGTCGATTCGTCGCCGTTCGCAGCAATTGGGTTTGTGTTATTCGACCACATGGAAGATTTTACGCAAAGATCTTGGTGTAAAACCGTATAAAATACAGCTCGTGCAAGAACTGAAGCCGAACGATCTGCCACAACGTCTAATTTTCAGTGAATGGGCCCTAGAAAAGTTGGCAGAAAATCCGCTTTTTTATCGACAAATTTTGTTCAGCGATGAGGCTCATTTCTGGTTGAATGGCTTCGTAAATAAGCAAAATTGCCGTATTTGGAGTGAAGAGCAACCAGAAGCCGTTCAAGAACTGCCCATGCATCCCGAAAAATGCACTGTTTGGTGTGGTTTGTACGCTGGTGGAATCATTGGACCGTATTTTTTCAAAGATGCTGTTGGACGCAACGTTACGGTGAATGGCGATCGCTATCGTTCGATGCTAACAAACTTTTTGTTGCCAAAAATGGAAGAACTGAACTTGGTTGACATGTGGTTTCAACAAGATGGCGCTACATGCCACACAGCTCGCGATTCTATGGCCATTTTGAGGGAAAACTTCGGAGAACAATTCATCTCAAGAAATGGACCGGTAAGTTGGCCACCAAGATCATGCGATTTGACGCCTTTAGACTATTTTTTGTGGGGCTACGTCAAGTCTAAAGTCTACAGAAATAAGCCAGCAACTATTCCAGCTTTGGAAGACAACATTTCCGAAGAAATTCGGGCTATTCCGGCCGAAATGCTCGAAAAAGTTGCCCAAAATTGGACTTTCCGAATGGACCACCTAAGACGCAGCCGCGGTCAACATTTAAATGAAATTATCTTCAAAAAGTAAATGTCATGGACCAATCTAACGTTTCAAATAAAGAACCGATGAGATTTTGCAAATTTTATGCGTTTTTTTTTAAAAAAAAGTTATCAAGCTCTTAAAAAATCACCCGTTACAACTCAAATGTAATCGAATTGTTGATAACATCTATTACATATTGGTTTGGTATGTAAATAAACAAATTCTATACACATTTCAATTGCATTAATATAATCTCCAATAGTGGTGGTAATGGTGTTAAAGTCAAAACTATTTCATTTTCAGATTTTACAACTTCTGCTCACGTTTTATATTTAGCCAAAAGCGTATTTTTTTTAAACAAAATCCGATTTATGATTTTTGCAAAAATAAAAAAAAAAATAAAAAAATTGCATACAGTTACTCGTCTTTGAATTTAGTTGCATGCTATAGTTAATACTCTAAATCATTATGGCAAAAAACGAATGCAACTACGCAATTCTTTTTCAATTTCACGTACAATTTTTTTCAACACTTAAATCCCATTTAGCCAACATTTTATTTTATGGCAGCCTTGTTGGCTTTCAGTTTTTTTTTTAGTTTTTAATAGCGGATTGAATAAAAATTTATTAGCTTCTTGTGCGTTGCAATTGCGAAAGTGTTCGAATTTATAATCTTATTCCGGCTTTCTGTGTAAAGCTGTAGGGTGTACTAGAGGTTGGTTTTAAATCCAGTTTATGTTCGAACACTGTGTTTGCTTATACCATTAAAAGTTGTGCAACTACGAGCATAGGAGGTTTCAGTAATTTGCCATTTATTACTGCTAATTTTGCCTAAATACATAAACATATAAAATTGAATTAGAAAAAATGCTAACTTATTCTCTACCATATAAAGTTAAATAAAACTACGAACGATAATTTAACATTATACTCAGTTTAACTGAATAATTTTATTCCCACGCGATATCCTGCATCATATCAAATGAAAAAAAAAAGTAAAATAATGGAACAAATACCCTTATGTATTCTTATCAAAATCCCTAATTTTAAAAACATAAAATCTATTTTTAAAACTTGCTTTTTATAAAAGTAGATTTATTAAAAAAGTAGCCTTTTTCATAAAAGTACCTTTTTCATACAAGTATCTTTTTCATAAAAGTACCTTTTTCGTAGAAAATACGGTTTTCATAAAAACTACCTTCTTGATGGGAAGTAAATTTTTTAAACTAAAAACTTCATAAAAAGTTAATTTTGCATAAAAAAGTCGTTTTTTATACAAACAAAAAAGTTTTGATAAAAAGCGCCTACGCAATTCATAAAATTTCCTTTTTTATAGAAAATGCCGCTATTTCTTTGAATAAAATTTAATTTTTGAAAAAAAATAATTTTTTATGAAAATTACCAATTTCATAAAAATTATCAATTTCATGAAAGAAGCATAAAAAATAAAGGAATTGAGAATTTTTTTTATAAAAAATAAATATTTCATAAAAAGTAATTTTTTTGACAATAATCCTTATTGCATAAAAAGCATGTTTTTCGTAAACAATAGCTTTATAAAAAAATTTATTTTCCAGCAAAAGTAGCTTTCTAATAAAAACTAAATTGTTCATAAAAGGTACCTATTTCATAAAAAGTCGCTTTATCATAAAAACTACTTTTTTCATAAAAAAAAAAGTTTTTATAAAAATTACCTTTTCTTAAAAGTTTCTTTCCCTAGAAAACTACATTATTTATAAAACCAACTTTTATTAAAAAGTGTCAATTTCAGAAAAAGTACAAATTTCATAAACATCCTTTTTTCACAAAAAGTACCTTTTTCACAAAAAGTACCTTTTTCATAAAAAGTTCCTTTTTCATAAATATTACCATTTCCATAAAAATTACCATTTTCAAAAAAAGTACATTTTTCACAAGGAGTACCTTTTCCATAAAAATTATCCTTTGTCATAAAAATTACCTATTTCGTAAAAAGTACATTTTTATAAAAAGTACCTTTTTCATAAAAAGTACCTTTTCATAAAAGGTACCTTTTTCATAAAAAGTACCTTTGTCATAAAAAATACGTTTGTCATAAAAAGTACCTATTTCATAAAAAGTACCTATTTCATAAAAAGTACCTATTTCATAAAAAGTACCTATTTCATAAAAAGTACATTTTTCACAAAAAGTACCTTTGTCATAAAAAGTACCTATTTCGTAAAAAGTAAATTTTTCATAAAAAGTACCTTTTTCACAGAAAGTACCTTTTTCATAAAAAGTAACTTTGTCATTAAAAGCACATATTTCATAAAAAGTTCTTATATCATAAAAAGCACCTTTTTCACAAAAAGTACCTTTTTAATAAAAAGTACCTTTTTCATAATAAGTACCTTTTTCATAAAAAGTACCTTTTCCATAAAAAGTACGTGTCATAAAAAGTACCTGTTTCATAAAAAGTACCTTTTTCACAAAAAGTACATTTTTCATAAAAAGTACATTTTTATAAAAAGTATCTTTTTCATAAAAAGTACGTTTGTCAAAAATAGTACATATTTCATAAAAAGTATCTATTTCATAAAAAGTACCTTTATCATAAAAAGTACCTTTTTCACAAAAAGTACCTTTTTCATAAAAAGTACCTCTCTCATAAAACCCCTTTATAAAATAGGCACGCCTTGCACAAAATGAACTTTTTTACAGAAAATTTATTTTTTTCTTAAAAAATTATCTTTTTCTTTGGAACACCTTTTTCATATAATTAAATCTGTTATAAAATGTATATTTCTTATAAAAAAGCATATTTTTTAAAAACAGTACGTTTTTTTATAAAAGTACCTCTTTCATAAAAAGTATCTTATTTATAAAATAAAAGTAAAAAGTAAAATTTTTGATAAAAGTACCATTTTTAAAAAATGTGCTTTTTTCATAAATATCAGTTCATAATAAATAAGTTTTGCGTAAAAATTACATGTGTCATAAAGTGTACCTTTTCAATAAAGATAACCTTTTTTTTAAATTACCTTTTTCCTTTTTAATAAAAATAACCTTTATTAAATTACCTTTTTCATAAAAACTAGAGGACCCCTGCTGCTCCGCAGCATTATATTATATTATATTAATTTTTATAATATAATACCAAAATTTGCCAAGAGAAGTTAACGTACAGTAATGCCAAAATATGCCAAGAGAAGTTAACGTACAGCAAAAGTAAAGTTGACTGTCCACGCATAACTTTCCTCAAACCTAACGAATTTGCCAAGAGAAGTTAACGTACAGTAATGCCAAAAGATGCCAAGATAAGTTAACGTACAGTAAAAGTAAAGTTGATTCTCCACACATAACTTTCCTCCAACGAATTTAAGCAGTTAATAGCTCAAAAGAAGGAGCTTGATCCACTGAGTGTTCTTAGACCTATGTCAACAGCCTACATTAATTAGAACTCTAGTTATAGAGGTTTGAGAGAAGAAAAATATTGAAAAAAATCTTGAATACAAAGTTTATTCATAAATTCTTTTAATATATAAGATTATCTTTTTCATAAAAAGTACCTGTTTCAAAAATAGGTTTTATATGAATTGGAGTTACTAGGGGATTTGCAGGAATAAAATTATTTGGATCCCCTAGTAAATTAGGGGTAAATAAAACTAATAGAATTAAGACTGTTATTATTACAATAAGACCTACATTGTCTTTACATAAATAATACCTTTTTCATAAAAAATATAAAAATAAACGCAAATTTTTTTAACAAAAGTATAAAATAGTTTTCAAAAATAACACTATTATTTAAAAAATAATTTTTCATAAAGTGCTTTTTTATTAAAAAGATAATTTTTAATAAAAAGTAAATTTTTATAAACAGCATATTTTTTAGATCTTTCATAAAAAGTACATTTTTCATAAAAAGTACCTGTTTCTTAAAAAACATCCCTTTCCATAAAAAGTACCTGCTTCAGAAAGATTACATTTTTCATAAAAAAAACTTTTCCACTTAAGCAAACTTTTGCAAAAAGTAGCTGTATCATAATAAGTACATTTTTTATAAAAAGTACCTTTCCATAAAAAGTACCTTTTCCATACAAAAAAATCTTTTCGTAAAAAGTGCCTTTTTAATAAAAAGAACATTTTTTATAAAAATAAATTTTTCATAAGATCTATATTTTTCATAGACAGCATATTTTTTATAAACTGGAGAGTTTTCACAAAAATAAATTTTTCATAAAAAGAACCTTTTTCAAAAAAGCACCTTTTACATAAGTACATTCTTCATAAAGATGAAATTTTTCAACAAAGTACATACTTAAATCAAAATAAAATTTTTACAAAACGTAACTTTTCACAAATGGTATTTTTTTCATAACAGAAACCTTTTCATAAAAAGTACATTTTTATAAAATTTAAATTTTTTATAAAAAGTACCTTATATAAAATGAAAATTTTTCATAATAACTACGTATTTCATAATAAGTATCTCTGCATAAAAAAATAACTTTTTTTTTACATATTTTCATATTATTTTCACATTAAACCGCAGCTTTTTTTATAAGAATTACCTTTTTTCGTTAAAAGTTGATTTTTCATAAAAAAGTACTTTTCTCAAAAAGTAACTTCTGCATAAAAAATACTTTGTTATAAAACCCAGCATTAAATAAAAAGTGCCAATTTAATAATAAGTAATCGTTTCATAAAAAGTACTTTTTCATCCGAAGTACCTTTTTCATAGAAAAAAAAAACCTTTTCATAAAGAGCGCCCTTATCAAAAAAATTAAAATGTACTTTTTATTTCTTTATTTCTTAAAAGATATTATCTTTTTCTTCAAAGTATGTTCTTCATAAAATTGAATTTTTCATAAACATACTTCTTAATAAAAAAGTTGCACTTTTCATTAAAAAACAATTTCCAATAATTGTAAAATTTTTGGAAAAAGTACCAATTTCATAAATAGTAATTTTTCATAAAAGGAAAATTTTTCATAAAAAGTTCTTTATCAAAAAAAGTACCCTTCAATAAAGTACCCTTCATGCGAAGTACTTTTTTCATAGAAACTACGTATAAAGTACTGTTTTATCTGTTTATAAAAAAGAAGCTGTTTATAAGAAGCTGTTCATAAAAAGTAACGTTTTCATAAAGAGCATATTTTTCATGAAAGATTCTTTATGAAAAAGATCACATTTATTATAAAAAAATACCCTTTAATAGAAATTGCTTTTCATAAAAAGTATATTTTTCGGGCAAAGTACATTTTTCATAGAACCACATATTCCATATAAGAAAATTTTCATAAAAAGAACTTTTTTCAAAAAAAACCTCCTGTTTCATAAAAAGTACTTTCTTCATAAATAATAATTTTTTCATAACAGTAAATATTCAAATAAAATCAAAATTTTTGCAAAACGTACCTTTTTCATAAATACTACATATATGTATCATAAAAGAAAGCTTATCATAAAAAGTAAATTTTTATATATTAAATTTTTTATAAAAAGTACCTTTCATAAAATGAAAAGTTTTCATAATAACTACATATTTTATAATAAGTATCTCTCCATAAAAAAATTACTTCTTTACATATTTACAAGTTCAGTGACTCTTTCTTAACCTGCAGCTTTTTTATGAGAACTACCCTTTTTCATTAAAAGTTGATTATTCATAAAGTACTTTTCTCAAAAAGTAACTTCTTCATAAAAAATACTTTGTTATAAAACCTAGCATTATATAAAAAGTTCCAATTTAATAAAAAGTAATCGTTTCATAAAAAGTACCTTTTTCATCACAAATACATTTTTCATCATAAGTACAGTTTTCATACAAAAAAGACTTGCATAAAGAGCGTCTTTACCAAAACGAGTAAAATGTACTTTTTTACGAAAATTTCTTTATTTCTGAAAAAAGATTATCTTTTTCTTTAAAGCATATTTTTCTTAAAATTTAATATTTCATAAAAATACTTTTTCATAAAAAATTACACTATTTCATAAAAAGTTCTTTATCAAAAAAAAGAAAAACACTTTAATAAAGAGTACTTTTCTTAAAATGCATATTTTTCATGAAAAGTATGTTTTTCATAGAAACTATTTATTTCATATAAGTACCTTTCCACAAAAACACAATTTTCATTAAAAGTACCTCTCATAAGGAGTACCTTCTTCAAAAAAGAAGCACTGTATAAGGAGTACATTTTTCATCAAAAGCACCTTTTTCATAAATAATACTTTCTTCGAAAAAGAAGATTATAAAAAGTACCATTTTCGTAAAAACTTACGTTTTCATAAAGAGCCATTTTCATAAAAGATTCTTTATCAAAAAGATCACATTTATTATAAAAAAATTACTTTTCACAAAAAGTATATTTTTCGGGCAAAGTACGTTTTTTATACAACCACATATTCCATATAAGAAAATTTCCATAAAAACACCTTTTTCATAAAAAGTTCCTTTCTCATAAAAAGTACCTTTCTCATAAAGAAAGCTTTCTTCAAAAAAGAGTACATTTAAAAAAAAACCTTTTTTTTTTTGTTAAAATTTGCTTTTTTATAAAAATCAACTTTTTAATAAAAAAAGTACCTTTTTCATTAAACCCAGTTTTTTATAAATAGAGCCAATTTGATAAAAAGTATCAATGTGATAAAAAGTACCTTTTTCTCAAAAGGTGAAAAAAGTGCTTGGATTATAAAAAAGTACATTAATTTGCCATAACATCAGTTATTTTAAACAGCTTATTGGGCTTTGTTTAGTTTAATATTCTGTGGAGAATAAAGCCCTAAACACATAACGGCGAGTTGCGTGCGCGAGTAAAAACTAAGCTTTTTGCATGCGAGAATTTGTGCTTTTGTGCTTTTACAAAATCATCAAATGCCTTCGAGCAGCTGATTGTCCTACTGTCAAACATAATTCAATTGTCAATTGTACAAAGCTGTTCATGTAACAAACAATAACAATAATAATAAACAAAATGAATAAAATCGAAATTTTTAACGGGTTAAATAAAGTAATTACTGATTCTACTGTCATATTTTCATAAATACAGCTGATTCTCCTGTCATCAGATTTTTCTCGCACAGAAAATAGAATCAATTCTATTTCCCTTGCGAGTGTTTTTACAACCTAAGTTGGCAACGCCACACAAAAAAGCTTTACTATCGATCTCGCTTCCACATATAGAAAAAATCATACTGCCTCATTCTCGTTTTTTCTCGCACTCGCAACTCGTCGTTCTGTGTTTAGAGCTTAATGCTAATAACGCAAATTTTTATTAAAATATTTTAAATTTTACCTGTTAGATAATCCGTCTGAAATGTCTTATTTTTGATACATTTTAATAATTAAAATCAAGCAATTCTAGTACTTCGTTTCTAATTTTGTCATTAAGAGTTTTACATATCCATCACAGTTTTGTTTTGGTACCCCAACAAACAATTTTTGTATGAAAAGAATACATAATTGCTGTTAGCCTAAGACAAATCATGAGATTTTTATTAAATTTAAATAAACGCTGGGTTATATAGAAATCATTAGTGGCTTAAATCATGAAGACACAATAGGGAATAAGTACGTATGTGTGTACGTTGTTAAGATATCATTAATTAATTAATGATTTCTGTTGAAAGACTGATAGATTTTTTTATCACAAAGAACGGATCTTTAAACTCCATAAAAGGCAAATATATATATTTGCACATAACAAACTCTTTTAACAAGGTGTTGGATGATGCTGGCGCTCACAACAACATTGAACAAAAAAAAAAAAAAAAAAAAAAATGTTGCTGTTAACTGAACGATTTAAAGTTGAAACTGAATCAGTTTTAGCTGATTAATGAAATAGATTCGCAGCAGATGCGATGGATGGATGAGTGGTTAGATAAATGTTTGGTTCTGTTGGATGGTTGGTTTGAAAATGAAAAAAAAAAATATTTGTTTTTGTGAAGAATCTTCATTTGCACAGCAGTCAATATGTATTCAGAAAAAAAAGTAAATAAACGGAAAATATCATTCATGTCACTAAGTTTGATGACTGAACTAACAAAGTATGAATGTTGGCTTTAGTCTGTTTGCTAAAATCTAGATATTTGTTAAACAATTTCAAACGTATCTAAATCTACCGCATACTAAGACTTGACTAGTTATGTTCGCTTTTTTTTTTTGTGGATTAATATAATAAAAACAATTAAATTTAACTTTCAACTTTTTTTTTTTTAAGAAAGGTGATTGATTTCCTGCTGATAAATAGCCATAATTGGTTTTAGGCACATTTATAACTTAGGTTTGTTGTTTTTTATGGTTTCTTAATTTACACAAAAAGATTCTCAATCATGTTAAAACGAGATTATAAACGACTTGTTAATGTTTAATATTATTTTGGCCTTTATTTGTTTTTAAAATCACATTAAACTGGTTTTGTTTTTGATACAATTTATAACGAAATCATTTAATTTTGCCATAAAGATTTTATTGGTTTAATTTACTAATAAAGATTAAAGATTTATACAAACAGCTTTGAAAAACGGTGTCTGTTGTTAAAAATTTTGGTGTTAAAACAAAATAAGATTAAAATGTTGTGAACACTTATGTCTATTGCACCCACAAATTTATTAACAGGTGCAGGTGGCTCTGATAATGCTTTAGATCTTACCTCGATTCCGACAGCTTACAGTTTTCATAAAAAATTTTAATGTTTATTTGTTTCAAATACTTATTTGACAAAGTTATCAAATGACTCATACTTATTCTATAGACGTTTATTGAGCCAAAAATTAATTCCCTATAAAAAGAAAAATAAAATGTGTTAGGCGAAGGTTGTAAGAGCTCGACGAACTTATTTTGATATGTCATAACACCAATTTTTGTAAAATCAATCTCTACGGCTTTTAGACCACAAGTGGGAACTAACACAGTCATTTATGTATAAAGTATATGTATATTAGGGTGGGCTGATTTGTTAGGACAAAAATTTGTCGATATTATGCCATCGAATTTTCGATAGCTTTTGACACGAAGAAAAAAAGTTCCACTACGACATATCAAAAAAATCATTTTCGAGGCGTCCAAATTTAATTTTTTTGACATTTTCTCAACTTTAATTTTTAAGGTTTTTTTTAGTAGGTAATAAAAAAATGGGCTGATTTAATTTTTTTTCAATATAACCTTTCCAAGGTGAAATTGAGCGATAAAAACGATGGAGATGGCAGTTTCTCCAAAAAATGTTTTTCTTGAGGTTTTGGACGGGTTTTTGTCGAAAAATCGATCTTTTACGCGTTAATTTTTAGTGGCTATACCCCGTTTTTTTTTAATTTTGGACGGGTTGGGGGCTTATGGGGTGATTTAGGAGAAATACTTTTTTTTTATAGCTGTCGAGCATATTTTCGGAGTTACGAACAGACATAGCTTGTGCCTTTTATCTGATATTTCAATATCGAATCACGTTTACCCGTTATGAACCTATTGATTTTTTAGTATTTAAAATAAATTTTTTTTTTTTTTTGGAAGACGTGGCATTATCTCCAAAAATTAACGTATTTATTGTATGTAGGTACCAAAACGCGGTAAAAGCAGTTACCGCAAGCTTCTTTTTGATGCACGTAATGTCTCTGTAGCTCCTTAATTGCTGGAGATAGTAGGGGGTAAAGTTTCCTCATGCCAAAAGCTATCGAAAAATCGATGGCACAATATCGATTGCTAAATCGTGGTCCTTAAAAATGAAAATGGGACTTTGAGGATAGGCGGGGTCCAGTTTGTTATCTTTCAATACAAAACTTATAAATGCAAAGTTTGGGGACAATCGGATAAAAAAAAGTCGCGCCGGAAATCAATTGAAAATGTCAATTGTGTTTACATGGGGAAAATATGACTTTTTTGAGATTTTACGAAAATTTCGTTCTATAGTTTAATTTTTTCGACAAGTTGTTGTAAGAATCGGGATCAATAATAAATTTTGTTTTCAAAAGGCAATACAAATTCAAAATCAAATAAAAATTCGCCAAAAATAACAAATGCCTCAGACCTCTTTTGTGCCAGAAAAAACTAGGTCATGAAATTTTATTCAACTTTGAGAAATTGATTAAAGTCATAATTTTTTTTTTTGTCTCTATACTTATAAGTAATCAGATATAAAGTATTGTTTTATTACCACGTTGTTAACCTATTGCGCATTGAGACCGAAAATGGGAAATTTTTTTGATAAAACTTTGAAAACACCTTTTACAAGTTTTAAAAAATTTTTTTAACCAAAATTTTAAAAAAATGGATTTCACGCTTTAAGGTCTTATTAAATACATGTCAGAAATTTTTTTGACAAGGACTTTATTTTTGCGGATTTCGATAAAAAATGGGATTTTTATCAAATATTCTGTAAATGTACTCTTTCTAAATACTTTGTATCAAAAATTCATCACTTTTGTACTTTTAAATGTTACATTTTATCTTAATAGCCTAGGGTTTCGGAAAGAAATAATATGACCCCATTAACCCTTTTTGGAATTGGGGTCACATGTGACCCCAAGCTAATAAAAGACAATTTATTTAATTTTTAGATGAGACGCTTAAAATATAATAACCAAATGTGTAGAACTTCCATTTCTAAAATTTGGGATAAAGGCGAGAACGTTAACCCATTATTTGCCAAGGCCAGCTTTGGATTTTAAGATATTTTAAAATAAAAATTACCGAAAACAAGTTTTTCTATTAAACTCGATCAAACCACTATTTAGAATTTAAGACAAGTAGTTCGGTTAATTTTTTATTATTTAACCCTTCAGTGCTCCTGTGATCAAAATAATCCATTGGATATATCTTTGGTGCAATTATCTGCTTATTGCTCGCGAATATAAATTAAAACAACTTTTAGGCAATTGTGTTATAGAATTATTCTTTATGTATAAAAACTATCTATATTTTTCTAAATAATATAAGCAGGCCCAAAAATGACCCAAAGCTTATAAAAGACAATTTATTCAAAAGAATATGTAATATAAAATTAATTCTATTTTGGTGTATTTAAGGATGATTTAGTGTGCGATTCAAATTGTTTTCTGTAATCACTTACGACTTGCAATAAGTATTGCTTTTCTTCTTCGTTCGTTGTTTGGTAATATGTAATTATACTCTTCACTCAATTTAACACCGAGTTCTTTTTATTATTTATTTTATTTGGAAACATATAGATAATTTTTATACATAAAATAATTTTATAAAAAAATTGGTTAAAAGTTGTTTCAATTTATATTCGCGAGAAATAAGCAGATAATTGCACCGAAGATATATCACAATGGATTATTTGGATACCAGTAGCACTAATGGTTTAAATAAATAAAAATTTACCGAATTATTCTTATTAAATTCTAAATAGTGGTTTCATCGAGCGCAATAGAAAAACTCGTTTTCGGTAATTTTTATTTAAAAATATCTTAAAATCCAAAGCTGGCCTTGGCAAATAATGGGATAACGTTCTCAGATTTATCCCAAATTTTTGGAAGGGAAATTCCACACATTTCGTTACTATATTTTAAGCGTCGCATCTAAAAATCCAACAGCACTTAATTTGAATTTTTTGAATAAATTGTCTTTTATTAGGTTGGAGTCATATGTGACCCCAATTCCGAAAGGGTTAATGGGGTCATATTATTTTTTTCCGAAACCATAGGCCATTAAGATAAAATATAACATGTAAAGGTAGAAAAGTGATGAATTTTTGATACAAACTATTAGGAAGGAGTACACATGCAGAATATTTTATAAAAATCCCATTTTTCTCGAAATCCGCAAAAATAAAATCCTTGTCAAAAAAATTTTTGGCACAGGAATTTACCTAAAAACTGACACAGTCAATCTCTGACATGTATTTAATAAAACCCTAAAGTGACAGATCCATTTTTTTAAATTTTATTTCAGATAATTTTTTAAAATTTGTAAAAGGAGTTTTCAAAATTTTATCCAAAAAATTTCCCATTTTCGGTCTCAATGCGCAATAGGTTTATAACGTGGTAATAAAACAATACTTCACATCTGATTACTTATAGGTATAGAGGCAAAACAAAAATTATGGCTTTAATCAATTTCTCAAAGCGAAAAAAAATTGCTATCAAATTTCATGACCTACATAGCTTTTTTTTTGCCACAAAAGTGGTCTGGGGCGTTTGCTATTTCTTGGCGAATTTTTATTCGATTTTGAATTTTTATAGCTTTTTGTAAAGATAATTTAATACTGATCCCCTGATCGGAAAAATTAAACTATAGAACTAAATTTTTGTAAAATCTCAAAAATAGTCATATTTTCCACATGTAAATTTTCAATCGATTTCCGGCGCGATTTTTCTTTATCCGAATGTCACCAAACTTCACATTTTTTAGTTTTATATTGAAAGGTAACAAACTGGAACCCGCCTATCGCCAAAATCGCAATTTGAAAAATGTCCATATAAAGTAGGACCGCTCTAATAAATATATCTTCATGAAATTTAGTACATAAACTTCCGTCGTCCGTAGGATGAACGCTATTGAAATTGGTGAAAATTGGTTCAGGTTCAGACCTAGTCCCCATACAAATAACTCTTATAAGTTCGACTTAAATTGCCATAAGATCCAATTTACCATATAGATCTCGTATGTTTATAACATCCATTTATCAGTATTCCAAAAATAAACACTATTGGACAATCCTTTTTCATAGCCCCCATATGAAGCTGATTCCCGGTCTTCACTTAGATATATCGAAAAACAAAAATATTGCACAATTTTTTTCAAATTTGGTTCGTACATATTTTTGCAAACAACAAGTGGCCTTAGGAATTATGGTCAGGATCGGTCCATTTTTCTACCTAGTCCCCATATAAATATAGCATCCGATATGAACATTTTCATATCCAAAGGCAAAAAAATAATAACAATATCACTCAAATTTGGTTTATGCTTATTTTCTATATCTAATTAGTTGGACCTAAGAGATAGGATCTCCAAGCGATCTAGACCGGGTTTATAATTTTCTTACTTGTTTTTATACTATATTTGTGTGAACATATTTTTCCGCTTGTAATCATTTTTTTAAAGTTTTTTATTTTTATTTTTTTTTTTTAAATCTATTTTTGCGAGAAAAATTTTCGTACGAATTATTTTTGAAATTTTTGAAATTTTGTTATTGCTTTCAAATATTTGTTTTTTTTTAATATTGATAGTTATAGTGCGTTTACATCTGAGGAAAATCTAGTAGATTTTAGTTGAAATCCATTTCAAAATCTATACCGTTTACATCTAACTTTTTTGACATTTTGTGAGATTTTGTTTCCACAACAGTAAACAGCTGATTAAAATAAAACATATAAACTAGAAATACAAAAAGTAAATAGAACATTTCCTATTCTTTGGAAATATGAAATAGAAATAGAAATATTGCGAAAAAAAAAACATCAGCATTTGTTAAATGTATTGTTTGAACAACAAAAACAATTCACTTTCAACAATTATTTTTTAGCAGATTGGAATGGGTACATGTCAGTATAAAAAGTTATAACTTTTCAATTACTAAATATTTTTATACCCTATACCACTATGTGGTTTGGGTATAATGACTTTGTGCTGCTGTTTGTTTGTCCGTCCGTCCGTCCGTCCGTCCGTCTGTGTGTCCATGTAAAGCTTGTAATCAAACTGCAGGTCGCAAATATGAATATATTTTTATGAAATTTGGTATTTCATCTTTTATCGGCCACGGGATGAACGCCATTGAAATTGATGAGAATCGGTTCATGTTCAGACCTAGCCCCCATACAAATGACCCCTATGAAATCAACATATATTGCCATAAGATCCAAATTATCATACAAATCTAAGTCAAATTGGGTTTGTATGTATATATTACATCCATTATTCAGTAGTCCTAAAATGATCCCTATGGGACAACCCTGACTTATAGGCCCCATATAGAGCTGCTTCCCGATTTTCACTTAAATCTATCAAAAAACAAAAATATTGCACTGATTCTTCTCAAATTTTGTTTGTATATATTTTTGCAAAATACAAGAGACTTTACGAAACATGGTCAGGATCGGTCCACTTTTGGGCCTAGTCCCCATATAGATATAGCATCCGATATGAACTCTTTCATATCTGCAGCCGAAAAAATTAATAAAAATCCCACTAAAATTTGGTTTATGCTTATTTTCTATATCCAGTTAGTTGGGCCTGAGAGATAGGGTCTCTAAACGCATGGTATAGGGTATCATATAGTCGGTCTAAACCGACTATAATTTTCTTACTTGTTTTTTATTATAGATTCGTAATTTTTTTTTTGTTAATAATTAATATTTTATTTCCTTTTTATTCAACTTGTTTCTTTTGTATTTAAATGTCAATTTTTCAGTCACTGCGTTGTAATTTTTTACTATAATAATAAAAAACATAGTAGTATCATTTGATAGTGTCCAAGTTTGACTAGATTTTGCACAAATCTAGTAACAAGCTAGATTTTGTTTTGTATGGGAAATCTAGTAAAAATGAGCTAGATTTTGCTCGAAATCTCGTAGATGTAAACGCACTATTAAGAGACTTGCTATAAGCAATCTTACTAGTCTCAAATAAATATGTTAGAAATTTTCTCCCATGAACCCACTATTAATCAAAACTTATATGATATATAATTGTACCGTTTTCGAAACCTAGAGCTTATATAATTTTATTTTTTGTATGTAAATCAAATCGATTCATCACAGATTGTCTTAAAAATCAAGAAAATTGTATTTTTTTTTTTTTTTTGCTAACTTTCAGGCACGCAAGTTACTGCTCAAAATTACACGCACTCCGGGTGGCCACCACTATCTAATGCGGCAAACGTGTGCTCCACAGAAATAACAGCAATAACACAAACAGGCACTTAAGTTATGCAGTCCTATATAAAACAGACTGAAACAAGGATTGAAAATTACACCGAATAGTTGAGTTAAATAAGAAAACGTACTATAGCAACTTTTGTTGCACAGCATGTCGACGCTATAATTTGCACCAACGATATCACTTGACAATTTATTGCCCACACGATAAAAAAAACAGAGATATGGCAAACACCAGAATATGTGTGTAAGTATAAACTGTTGTTGTATTTATATAATAATAAGAAAACTTTGAAATTAATTTAACACTGAAAACTTTTCAAAGAATTCTTCATGATGAAAAACTTAAAAAGAGATCTAGCAACACAAACCACCTGCATCATGAAATATGGCCATCACACGAATAGTCCACCTTCTTCTTAACCTCATACTCATCCTCATCCTCGTCTTCGTCCTCTATACTCATCATTATTGTCACCCAGTTTGTGCGGTAACTTCATTCATTGTCAACAGCAGTTGTAAATATTTGATACTGGCCTTAGATTTAATGAATTTTCTCGTGTTCTTGTGGCTGTTTGCGTTGTTGTTTTATAACTCTGCTATTGTACGCTGATATAGTTTAAATCTCACACTTGCTTAAGATTTATTGGTGTATTTTGCAAAATTTTTAATTCCTTTTTAGACAGCAATAAAATTCATTTCATTTACAACTACAAATACCCAACAGCATCGTCCAGTTTCATTATTTTTTTCGTTTGAGTTTGTATAAAATAACAACTGAGCATATGATAATGGTTTGAATGGATTTTTTTTTTGTTGTTCATATTAATGCAGCTTCTGCTGCTACTTACTACGGCGGCAACTGCAGTAATTGTCGTTCACACTTTTGTCGCTTATCTTAACTGTTGCTGGAATATTAATTTCGTGCCTGCTGTGTGTTGCAAGTGCATGTGTGAATGAATGTTTCGTTGGTTGGCTGAACCTCTCGCCATTCATTCATTTCACGTTAAACTGCTTTTGTTAATGTTGTCTGTCGGTGCTGGTGCTGCTGTTGCTGCTGCTGCTGCTACATATTTCTTGTTTTTTTTTACTGTTTGCTTTTTTCCAATGACGTGGATGATGATGTTGATGATACTGCTGCTGTTATAGTTTTTTTTTTTTTTTTTGGTGTTGCTGTTGTCGTTGGTGTAAGCAATGTTGACAAATTAATAGATTGCTGTTGACACTTGCAACAGATGCAATTGTATTTTGATAATGGCGACAATGACGCTTAAATGCATATTTTCCGGCCAGTCTTGCCTGCTGGCCGACCCGATTCGACCAGCCATTCAACAACCTGGGAGCCTTTTGGTTGATTGCAAAAGTTTTGTTTGCTGTTGTTTATTTGTGCTCTTGCTGTTTAACGATTTACTTTGTTTTACTGGTGTAAATTATTATCGGTTTTATGCTGGGAAGAAAAAAAAACAGAAAATTAAAAAAACATTATCACACTCACAGGTTGCTGTTGCTGCTGCTGTTACTATTGTGTTCAAATTACTGTTATTGTTGTGTTATTGATAATTTGTTGTTGATTTTGTTGTTTTCTTTTTGTTTTTTTTTTGCATTTTCGTTTCATTAAACATCGTTGCAAATATCGGTGAATTACAATGGAGCTGCTGCTAATGATGACACACACACTACGACATTGATGGCGATGATGTTGTAATTTGTTTGTTAACATTTTACCAATATACTGCATCTCTCTGTGGTCCTTAAACGCTTTTTAATTTGCATTTGTCAAAAAAAAAAAATAAATTAATATTGTGCACTTTTTTACTCCGTTAAAAAATGGATTTAAGCATTTATTGGGTTTGTGTTTGTTTTTGCTCCACCTCCTAGCTTTTCCCGCGGGTGTTTCAGTTTTTGAATATTTTAAATAGAAATTTTTTCTTGTTTGGATTATAATGGATCAATATGTTTTTCCTTTGCTTATATTTGGAGTTGTTTTCGAATAAGCTTTTTCACAAACTAATATGTTGTCGAAATGAAAATAAGAAAATTATTGTCGCTTTAGATCTGCAGGTATGAAACAGTTCATAACGGATGCTATTTTTATGAGGACTAGGCCGAAAAATAGACCGATCCTGACCATATTTAGAAAAGTCACTTTTTTTCCAAAAACATATGTAAACTAAATTTGAGAAATATTTGTGGAATATTTTTGTTTTTTGATAAATTTAAGTGACGATCGGGAAGCAGCTTTATATGAGGGCTATGTCTAAGAACTGTCCTACAGAGTTTATTTTTGGATAACTAATTAGCAGGTGTAACGAACACATACAAACCCAATTTGACGGAGATCTATATGATAATTTGGATCTTATGGCAATTCAAATCGATCTCGTAGGGGCATTTGTCTGGGGACTAGGTCTGAACATGCACCGATTTTCAGCAATTTCTACAGTGTTCGTCCTATGGCCAGTGGAAGCTAATATACCTGCTTTAATTAAAATATATTTATTTAGGTGACCTGTAGTTTGATTACAAAGTTTAGATGGGCACACAGGAGACAGACAGACAGACAGCCAAACGGACGGACGGATATCGCTAAATGGACACAGAATGTGATTCTGGGTCGATCGGTATAACAAAAGAAATAATAAATTATCTTTCTTAATAGATATAAAAACAAAAAATCTGTTGATATGCACCCCTGCCAAGAAAACTACAATACTACACCATACTACGAAAAAAAATAAGAAAAAAATTAACTAAGCTGAATTAATTCTTCTTCTAAAATATATAAATTTATTTTAAAAACAAGTAGGGGTGTTCAATTCGGCTATGACGATTTTTTGATAACCTCCACCCGTGTTCTAAACACAAGGTTGTAAGCACTAGGAGCCAAACAAGGACCGATTTCATGTTACAATTATGCTTAAAAAAGTAGTAAGATGGTAAACAAAAATTATAGGGATTTTCGAGTTTTTTGATTGAGTTTTTTTTATTAGCAAAGCACACACATTTTTATACCCTATACCACTATGTGGTTTGGGTATAATGACTTTGTGCTGCTGTTTGTAACTACCAAAAATATTTGACCTAGACCCATCTTTAATTATACCGATCGAACCAGAATCACTATCTGATTCGATTTAACGATGTCCGTCCGTCCGTCCGTCTGTGTGTCCATGTAAAGCTTGTAATCAAACTGCTGGTCGCAAATATGTTTTGACGAAATTTGGTATATAAGCTTTTATCGGCCATAGGATGAACGCTATTGAAATTAGTGAGAATCGGTCCATGTTCAGACCTAGTCACCATACAAATGACCACCTGTGAAATCAACATAAATTGCCATAAGATCCAAATTATCATATAAATCTTAGTCAAATTGGGTCTGTATGTGTTTATTACATCCATTAATCAGTAGTCCAAAAATGTTCCCTATGGGACAACTCTTAGTCATAGGCCCCATATAGAGCTGCTTCCCGATCTTCACTTAAATCTATCAAAAAAAAAAAAGAAATATTGCACTGATTCTTCTCAAAGTTTGTTTGTATATATTTTTGCAAAACACAAGACACCTTACCAAACATGGTCAAGATAAAAATAAAACACATTGCCAAAATTCTGGAGCCTTCTTTAGGTGCTCATTCACAAAGTTCGTACATATGTTTTCTATTGACATAGGGTATGAATGGCTTTCTATGCGCTACACGACCACGATAGTCTGATTTTTTTTATAGAAGCGAAGGATCCATGACTTTATGATTAATATGGAAAGCAGTAATTCTGGTATTGACGCTAAAGTCGTTCCCTTTTCACGCTTAGTTAGTTTAGAGGGACACCCAGAATGAGGTTTTGATAAAATTGGATTATTGGATATATATTTCGCGAAAAGATTTAAACTCATTTCTAAGCTGTATGATAGTTTTTCTCTCGTCAGCATCGAATTCTTTGATTTTGAAACTGCTAAAAAGTTCAAATTCAAAACATTCATTAAGATTTGTTATTAATATATAAAACTTTCATCTTTAAGTGTACGGACACTTTTTCCAGTAAGTGTATACATATTTGTTTCCGTTTTGAGCAACTTATATTATCGATTTTACAGGGCATCTAACTGTATTTAAATTTTAGTCTTATATACTAAAAGTGCACCAAACTTTAAGGTATTTAGTTTCATCCGATTTTAAGAAATCAGTTCTGAAATATTATCTATCTAGGACACCATTAATCCATGTTAACTTGGGGACAAATACGACAGATACACAATATAAAATGTCTATTATATTAATTTTAAAAAATTTTCAAATCTAGCTCGACAAAGTTTTTTGATGTGTAAACATGTAAACATCTATAGGCGCAGGGGGAAAAAATCTTTTTCACAATACAATCACAAAAACAGCGTAAGACGTAAGACAAAATCGGTGTGAGTTATGATTGTATTCGTGAAAAAATTATGATATGTAATAATGAAAAATGAGAAATAAAAAATGAAAAATATAAAATGAAAAATTAAAATTAAAAAATTAAAAATTAACAAGTAAGAAATTTATAGTCGGTCTAGACCGATCATACGATACCCTATACCATGGTCTAGAAACCCTATCTCTTCGGTCCAACTAACTGGATATAGAAAAGAAGCAAAAACCAAATTTGAGTGACATTGTTATTATTGATTTTGGGCTGCAGATATGAAAAATTTCATATCGGGTGCTATATATATATGTGGACTAGGTCAAAAAATGGACCGATCCTGACCATATTTGGTAAAGGAATCTATATTTTGAAAGAATATACTCAAACCAAATTTGAGAAAAATCTGTGCAATAGTTTTGTTTTTGGGGCCTATTACTAAGAATTGTCCAATAGGGATTATTTTTGGACTACTGATTAATGGATACAATAAAAAATTAAAAATAAAAATTGTAGTTGAAAAATAAAAATTAAAACTAAAGAAGGAAAAAAAAGATGAAAATTTAAAAATTAAAAATGAAAAAAGAAAGATAAAAAAAATAATAAATTAAAAACAAAAATAAAAAATGAAAAAGAAAAAATTAAAAATGAGAAATAAAAATGAAAAATGAAAAACTAAAAATAAAAAATGAAAAATGAAAAACGAAAATCGAAATTTAAGAATGAAAAATAAAAAATGAAAAAAGAAAAATAAAAAATTGTGAATGAAAAATAAAAATTAAAAATAAAAGAAAAATGAGAAATAAGAAATGAAAAATAAAAATTTTAAATGAAGAATAAAATATTAGAAATGAAAGATGAAAAATAAAAATTAAAAAATAAATAATAAAAACTGAAAAAAGAAAAAATGAGAAAGAAAAAAAGGAAAATGAGAAATAAAAATTAAAAATAAAAATAAAAAATGAAGAGTAGAAAATGAAAAATGAAAAAAAAAACGAAAATTAACAATGCAAAATAAAAAATGAAAAAAGAAAAATAAAAAATTGTAAATGAAAAATAAAAATTAAAAAAAAAAAAAATAAAAACGAGAAATAAGAAATAAGAAATGAAAAATAAAAATTTTAAATGAAGAATAAATTTTAAAAATGAAAGATGAAAAATAAAAAAATAAAAAAGAAAAAAAAAATAAAAAAAATGAAAAAGAAATAAGAAATGAAAAATAAAAATTTTAAATGAAGAATAAAATATTAATAATGAAAGATGAAAAATAAAAAAAGAAAAAATAAAAAATTAAAACTAAAAAATAATAATAATAAATAATAAAAAATGAAAAATGAGAAAATGAAAAAAAAGAATAATGAGAAATAAAAATGAAAAATGAGAAATGAAAAAAAAAAATAAAATGAAAAATGACAAACGAAATAGGAAAATTAAAAATAAAAAATAAAAATTAAAAACGAGAAATGAAAAATTAAAAACGAATAATAAAAAATGAAAAATGAAAAACGAAAAATGAAAAATGAAAAATAAAATATCATATATTAAAAATGAAAAATAAAAAATAGACAATGAAAAATGAAAATCTAAAAATGAAGAATGAAAAATAAAAAATGAAAAATAAAAAATCAATAATTAAAAATGAAAAATAAAAAATGAAAAATGAAAAATGAAAAATAAAAAATGAAAAATCAAAAATCAAAAATTAAAAATGAAAATTAAAAACGAAAAATTAAAAAAAATAAAAAATGAGAAACGAAAAATTCACAAGTTGAAATAAATAATAATAAATATTTTTATATTTGCAGAGCCCTTGCAGTTTATTGCTACAAGTGATACATGGATGACGCGTTCTATTTGATTCTAAAAAAGTGCCATAAAAAAATTTTTAATTACACATCTCCCTTGTGATCGGACTCACATGATTTTTTCATACTCGTATATATTTTATGTTTTTCAGTGTGGCTGATTGCGAAATATATGGCTAAACTATGGTATATCAAATAGTTATAGATATACAGTCAAGTACCTGTCTGTAAAAAATTTCGGTCATACTGACTTCTCTTTTACCTTTTACCTTTTTACCTTTTTGTTGTCCGAAAATAGGGTAAACAAATTCTATGCAATTATAATTGTAAGTAAAGTGAGCTATAGAGGATTACATTTCTAAAAAAAATTGTATGCCTAACAATCTTCAAATTAAAGAGGAGCATTTATATATAGTTAATATATCGCACCTGTACTTCTTAAGTCAACTCAAAATTTACAAATTTTCAGTATAGGCAAAAAACGGTTTCTTTTAATATTTACTATAAAATTTAAAAACAGTTCTTTCATTGTAAAGAATTGCGAATAATAAGTATACAACAGCAATTCTTTTTTTGCGATTTTTTAAGTGATCACCAAAAATAACAAATTTTTTGGGCGCAGCTCAATATATGTCTCTTTAGTGGATTCTAAAGAAGCTACTCTTATAACAGAAATAGAGTTATAACTGTATTTTTTTTTTACGAAAGACTAGAAAAGTCGATGTAAGATTTTTATAGTTTATAGATATGACCACTGTGTGTCGTTTTCTTGCAAAAAATGAAAATTGAGAAATTTTAAGTTGACTCACTTTAGAGGTACAGGTGCGATATAATTTATTTTATCATATCACGACAAAATGATGTAAACTTTATCCTTCAATATTCTTGGAAATATGCAATTAATTCTTTCGATAAATAATTGTGTTGAGTCTGTGGTAACACATATTTAATTTTCATACTTCAAACTTTATTTTTAAAGTGTTTTTCCAGAAAAAATAATTTAATACATATGAAAAAAAAAAATTTTTTTTAAATTACTTAAATTAGAAATCCAAAAAATATGAAAATTATGTTGCCATTATGTTGCCTTGCTATGATAAAATACAAAAACTGCACAAATTTGCCAAGTTTGCTGTCTCTCCTCTGACCTTGCTAGCGCATTCGTAGGACACACCGAAGTATTAAATATATTTTTGAAAAATTCAATTTCTTGAAACTTTGAAGCCCTTTAAATAGGAAACAATAAATTCCCAGCGGTCTCTAGTCTCTAGTCTCAGACGTATATCATCCAGTTGGAGTTATTTTAGTTCTGACATGCTAAGTAATACTGAAAACCATTTTCAATAAACTCCTAAGTTATGCAAATGAAATTTATATATAAAAAAATTTCCAAAATATGTATAATATTCATAAATAAGCATTATAATGTCCTCTCTAAAGTTGTTCTATATCTACATATATCAGCTATAAACATGTTTAATATGATACACAATTTACTTTTCTTAATATTGTCTTCGTAGTTTTGGATTTAGAAGTACTGTGCAGTGTCTTAAAATCTTAATTATTCCATGATAACCATGATTCTTAATAGATAAAGTATAAAAATTGTGTGACTGCAGGAACAAATGATTTTCGAAAAAATCAATTTGTTTTCATATTAAGTGCAACTTTTTATATTATGGATATTGATCGCTGTATACAAACTCTGTACGAGTCTGCAATTTGGAGTAGAAAACGCTTTTCGTGGTGGATATTTTCTTTAAACAACATCTATATGAAAATTTCATGGGAAATTCTAATTGGATTCTCTTGTTTAAGGGTGAATTTGTCGAGTCTTAATGGAAGTTTTAAGTATGTATTAATATAAGTCATGAATATTTTTAATATATATAAAAATTTATTTATTTGTCCATAGAATTATCTAAAATTTTCAAGATCACTTAATCAAAAATTCTCATTAAAATATATTATATTAAAGTAATTTTTATACTTTTTGCTAAACTAGCAAAAAACAATAATTATTATTATTTGTGGTATCAGTTTCTGGGAAAAAATCCTTTACAAAAGAATTTTTTTCTTTTCTTTAACCATTCTTCTTAAATCAGAAAATCATTTTGTTCTTTTCATATTTTTTGAAGATAAACAATGTTTACATGACACACTTTTAATAGTGTAAAATCATGTCAATAACTTTTGTTTGTAGGATAAATAAACTTTGAACTATCATACAGATTATGTGCATTCACTCTCATAGATGACACGCATCCCAACTTTTACATTTTCGTCTGCATATTTCATAGACACTGGCAACAACAGTGATGTGGTCAACCGTAAATAAGAAAATATAAACAAAATACCTTGAAAATGAGTGACAGTTTGATGTGATATCGCTACTGCAAATACACCAACAAACATTCTCTTCCCTACGAAAAAAAAAATAAACGCCACTCAGTGACTTGACATTAATACGAAAATTGTTGCGTATACGTGAACAAGAGTTGCCAGGTATAAATATTTTCAAGTTTGAAAAATGGATTTAGGATATTCGAAGAAGATTTTTTGTTGTCTAGTTGGAAGTAATTAGTGATAGATGCCACATTGAAAGATTTATTAAGGAATATTTTGCAGTTTCGAGTAATTGGTTAAAAGGAAATAATTAATAAACATTTTGGCTTCAGCCATTTTTGTGACAGTCTTTGAGCTATGGCTAAGCTAAATACTACATATTACTGATGTCTAGTCTCAGTGAAGGCTGAATTATTGGAATGTTACCAAAAACAGTATAGCTGAACTCAGATTTTTTAACACCTTTAACTTTCAAACTAATTTACTTACGAGTTAAAAATAGTGGCTATAACTTATAATATAAAAGTAATAATAGTCAGAATAAATTACATGGATAAATTAATTTAATATTACATATTATTTACATATTTTATATTTTTGGGGTTGCAATTATATCACATACTTATCCATATTCAGTCAAGTTAACCTATAACGTTCTTTGGTTCGAACAATTTCTCTAATATAATTTTCGAAAATAGCTAATTTTATGTAATTACTTTGGCAAGTGCAGTGAAGCTCACTGAAATTGATATTTGGTTTTCGGTTAACGAACCAAAATCGTGAATTTTTGAACAAACTATGAAAAATTTGTTTAAAATTGATAACACCATATACATATTACACATGATCGAATGGTATACATCTGAAACTAAAGATCAAATGGATTAAAACTACGTTTAAAATTTTGTATTTCGTGATATTTGTTTCTTTTAATAGAACTTCCAAGTTTTAAAGGATAATATGATTCTAGTAATAGATTTAAATGAAAAGAAGAAATATGGAAAATTTTATGCATTTTTTACTTTGTCATACTAGGACAAAAGCATGTATATTAAATCTTTTAATATCCTTGGAAATTTTCAATAAATTCTTTAGATAAACAATTATGTTGAGTGTTTCAATATGTGCTAACACACACGCTTAGCAGAGAAACTATGCGTACAGGCCCAGTAAAAATTTTCAAAGGTCGAAAACTACATGTTTTAATTTATATAACGGTCCCGTTTTTTTTTTCTCCATAAAACTCTTATTTGCATTATTTTCAGAATTTTTCCATATTTTTAAATTGTTAGAAAAAAATAATACGAACTAAAAACTTTACATTTTGCCTTGTCTTAATTTTATTAATTTAATTAATTAATTTGACTAGAAAAAGTTTGCGTATAAATGTGATAAAGGGGAATCACAGTCCAAAATCATGTTTTACATGGTATTTACAAGCGAGATATTGTGCTACTAAGTTGGAGCCATTGTATCAATTTTGAGTTAAAAAAGTTTCAAAGTTTACCATGAGTAAACAAACAAAAGAAATTGACCCTAACGCAAGGAAAGTCATATCAATACTGCGAGCAGAAGGAACTTTTCATGAAATTGGTGAAATGGTGGAGGTCACTCATTCATCTTTTTTTTTTTTTTTTAATTAATCAACACTCAGGGGATGCCCCCTACAGATGCAGTGCATTGTGTTGATCTCAGGAAACTAGGTTAAGGGGGAAAGAGGGAGTAGTATATTATTATTATTTTTTTTTTTTTGCAGCGACATACCAAAGCCTCTGGTGGGAATCGAATCCCCTCTTTACAGAGGGTGGTCACAAATTTTAATTCCACCGGCTCGATCCTCTTTAAGCATCGCTCCGGGCGATCATCCATATTAGCTCAGAACAAAGATAGGAGATAGATAGGACTGCTGCAGCCAAAATTAAGAAAACATTAAAAAAAATTTTCCCAAGAAATCCACGAGGACATACTTCCAAAAATAATGAAGAAGGCAGAATACCATAGCCGTGTTGCAAGTAGGAAGCCACATATGTATGTATTTCGAAAGTAAATAAAAAGAAGCCCATGAATGTTGCCCACAAATTTATTACGCCTGCAGAGCACTGGGAGCAAGTTCTTTTTTGTGATGAAAGTAAAGTCTGCATACTTGATATCAATGGACGAAATCTCGTGTGGCGAAAGAACGGTACGGCGCACTGTGGACCATATTTTGAGAAGCCGGTCAAAAATCATTTTATTTATGATTACCTATTTTAAACTTATGTTATTCATTTGAAAGTAAATACCAATGAACCTCTGAAGTCAAAAAATTGCGACTCTATTTCAACTATATCATAGCGAACAGGATCTTCGAAAATGGACTTTCTCAGTATTTTGCTAATATTAAAAATTTCTTTATAAATTTTAATTTTTAAATGACCGTATTTTTTTTGTTTTAAAAGATTGTAAAGTAAAATAAATTTTGTATAATTTTCTGACTTCTAAGCTATTAATGCTAGATATATAAAGCCATCGTTTAGATTAAAAAAAAAAAATTTGAAAAGGTCAAAATTTCCCGAAAATCTCCTTGTTAATAAATTTACAATAAAAAATTGTTATAGAAATATTTAAAAAGACATAAAAAATTTTTTTATTGAAACTTCCCTATCTTGAACCAATATTAGGTACTGTTATTGTCGCTGTTTAATAGATTGTATTTTAACTTGGGCTCTTTCAAAAAAAAAAGTCAACCTTTGGCCCTTGTGAACATAAGGACTAAAGATTAAATGGGGGCCAAAGTTACAAAATTTTTAAAAATTATTAGTTGTAAAATTAACTGAAAAAATAAGGCATTATATGACAAAAAAATAACTTTTAAACTTTTAACACTTCACTTTTTTACTAAAATTCAACTAAAAATGTAAATGTATTTTAAACCGTCCATAAACTTTTTTTATTATCGGTCGATATTTACGTTTTATAGCAAAAATTAAAGTCTAAAGTCCCACCTACCAAACAAAAGAAACCGCATATCAAAATTCCTATCCAATCAAAAGTTATGGTCGTGAAATGGTCCATTGTGCGAACCACTTGATAAGCAAATTTACTACCGAGAGTAAAGCACGGTGGTAGTGGTGTTATGGTGTGGAGTTGTATGGCATCCAATTTGGATGCCATTTGGTTTTCATTTGGGTTTCATCGAAAACCAAAAGACTTACGTCGACATTTTGAAAGCGCAATTAAAGCCTCACACCCAAAAATTGGGACTAGGAAACGACTCTTGGTTTCAACGGGACAACGATCCCAAACATACGGCCAACAGTGTTAAGCTCTGGTTGCTTTATAACACCAAAAACCAACTACAACAGCCGCCTCAATCCCCAGACCTTAAAGCTATCGAACATTTGTGGGATTTGGTGGACAGGAAGATTCGTCAGCACCACATATCCTCAAATGAAATGCTGAAGAACTTTATTTCGGAGAAATTGGCAGAAATACCGATAGAGGAAGACGAAAAAGCTGGTCTTGTACATTCCCAAGCATTTATCAGAAGTTCTTCATCGCACCAGAGTATCCCACCAGCTACTGAAAACTATTGCTTTTTATTGCATTTTTTACTTATTTTAACTATTTTACATTTGCACGCATAAATTTGCTGAGCAGAGTTGTAATTTTAAATTTGTATTAATTTTTTCACAAATTTTAAAAATATTGAAAAATACTTCAAAATAAATAAACGTAAAGGTAATTTTATAGAAAAATAAAATTAGAAAACAATATAGACTAAAACAAATATTTTATTAAGCTTTAAAAGTTGTGCTAGTACACATAGTGCACCAAATTCTCATCTTTCTAGCTTTAGATTTTAGGTGCTAAAAAAGGTGTTTCCACAAACAAAGAATTAATTTAATAAAAATCAAAAATAAAATTTAATGGATAAATTTTAGTAGAGGGTGGGTACCCTCTTTTAATTTTTTTATACCCTATACCACTATGTGGTTTGGGTATAATGACTTTGTGCTGCTGTTTGTAACTACCAAAAATATTTGACCTAGACCCATCTTTTATTATACCGAATCAGAATCACTAACTGATTCGATTTAGCGATGTCCGTCCCTCCGTCCATCCGTCCGTCTGTGTGTCCATGTAATCCTTGTAATCAAACTGCAGGTCGCAAATATGAATATATTTTGATGACATTTGGTATATAAGCTTTTATCGGCCATAGAATGAACGCTATTGAAATTGTTGAGCATCGGTCCATGTTCAGACCTAGCCCCCATACAAATGACCGCTATGAAATCGACATAAATTCCCATAAGATCCAAGTTGTCATATAGATCTTACTCAAATTCGGTTTATATGCGTTCATTACATCCATAATGAGTAGTCCAAAAATGATCCCTATCGGACAACTGTTAGTCATAGGCCCCATATAGAGCTGCTTCCTGATCTTCACTTAAATCTATCAAAGAACAAAAATATTCCATTGATTCTTCTCAAATTTTGTTTGTATATATTTTTGCAAAATACAAGAGATTTTGCCAAACATAGTCAGGATCGGTCCATTTTTGGGCCTAGTTCCCATATAGATATAGCGTCCGATATGAACTTTATCATATCAGCAGCCAAAAAAAATAATAAAAATCCCACTCAAATTTGGTTCATGTTTATTTTCTATATCCAGTTAGTTGGGCCTATAATAAGGGGTCTCTAAACGCATGGTATAGGGTATCATATAGTCGGTCGAGACCGACTATAATTTTCTTACTTGTTTAATTTTTGTTTTGTAGGGTTTTATTAAACGAGATCAAACATGTTAAACAGCACATGAAAACATAAGTGACCAGTATTTTTGAGCTGCAAGTGGGATAATTACGGGCTAAAGAAAGTTACCAAAAAATACCTTTTTAGAATTGTTCCCAAGAAATCGTACAAATTGAATGTCATATAAAAGATATTAGCAATATTTATACAATAGAGTATAAGACTTGCACGACCATGCTTTAATTGTAGTGCTATTTAAAAAACCCTACAAAATAAAATTTAGAAAGAAAACTAGAAAAGGGTATCCCTCAATTGAATTTTCAATACTATCACCCCTGTTCTTGAAACCACTACCACAAAAAAACTCGTAAATGAAAAATTCTTAAATCTACGAGTTTTTTGCTGTTCTCTAATTTCAATAAGAATATTTTTTCTCGTTTTAATTCACATAGAAAAAGATTTGTGAAATCAAAACAAATGCCCTTTTTTTCTACTAAGCAGGTCTTAAGAGATAAAAAAAAACTAATTTATATTTAAACCCTAACATGTTTTTTATTAAACCTTGTCATTATCTTAAAAAATTAGACATTAATTTTATGAAAAAAAAAACGATTTTAAAAAACGTCTACATTTTGCGCTAATTTAAAAAAAAAACTCGTAGTAAGTGGTCGATGTTTATAAAACACACTTTTTGCGATGATGCTGTTCTATAACTATAATAAAAACTTTTTATTTACACAATCTATTTTCCATTATAATTTTTTCAATTATAACATAGATTCTTTATGCACTAATTATTGCAAATAAAGGAATTAAAAAAAATTTTTTCATCAAATCACATTGTATTTTTAATTTTTTGCATATGTTCGAAACAGTAGTGATGCAGTCAAATCCAATTTATTTGAATATCGAATTTTTTTTTGGCGATGCCTAACTTTTTAAAAATAGAAAAGTCATTTTGAATTGAATGAAATTGAAGAACAAAAACAATTAAATGAACAAATAAGTTGTTATATTAAAACAAAATATTTTTCTTTATACTTTTTCTATAAACTTAAGAAAAAACATGCACAAAATACTTAAAGGTTTTTTGTGTAACTGAATAAAGAACCATATAGCACCTCGGTTTCTAGATAAAATATGTTCTTAATTCAAACATATGGCTCTTAACTCAAACATATGTTTCCATTAAATACATAAAAAAAAGTGGTTTCAAGAAACCCAAAATTTCAATTACATGTGATTTTAAATTCACTCTTATTCAAATAACAACGTTTCAAGAACAGGGCTGAATATATGATTTGATAATTATAATGATTTTATAATTTGACGTCATTAACCCATTTGGACTTGGCGCCACGTATGACCCCAAGCTAATATACGACGACTAAGTCAAAAAATTCAAATATTTTGCAAATACTGCTGAATTTTGGACCATTATAAACCTAGGTGCACATAAGGGTAAGGTTCCACAAATTATAGCACAATTTTATTTCCCAACCCATAGTAAGGGTTTCAGCTAGTTTACTAGAACAATTAATTTTTTTTATATGCCAAAATTCAAAGTTTGTCCTCGGCAAGGAATGGGTTAACGTTGCTCGATTTATTCCAAATTTTTAGCATGGAAGACTTGCACATTTGGTTATTATATTTTAAGCGTCACATCTAAAAATTCAACTGCACTTACAAAATATTTGATTTTTATGAATAAATTGTCTTTTGTTAGAATGGGGTCATATGTGACCCCAAGTCCAAAAGGGTAATGGGGTCATATGATCCTTTTCCGAAACCCTGATAAATTTTAGATCCAAATAATTTAAAAAGAGTACATTTACCGAATTTCACAAAAGCTCATTATTCTCGAAATCCGCAAAAAAAAATTCCTTGTAAAAAAAATTCTGGCAAAGGAATTTCCTTAAAAATTCCCACAGTTAATCTCAGTCACATATTTAACAAAACCTTAAAGTGCCAGATGCATTTTTTAAAATTTTGTTTAAGAAAATTTTTAAAACTTGAAAAAGAAGTATTCAAAATTTTCTCAAAAAATTTTCCATTTTTGGTCTCATTGCGCAATAGGTTAAAACGTGCTAATAAAACATTACTTTATGCCGGAGTGCTCATAGGTATAGAGGCAAAAAATATAATGGCTTCAATTAATTTCTTAAAGTTGAAAAAATTTCCGTCAAATTTCACGACCTAGTTTTTTTTTTGGCACAAAAGTGGTCTGGGGTATTGATATTTCTTGGTGAGTTTTTATTCGATGTTTTATTCAAAGTTTTATAGCTTTTTTAAATATACCGATCCCGAATTATATAACAATTTGTCAGAAAAATTCAAAGATAGAACGAACATATGGTTCTTAACTCAAACATATGTTTCCATTAAATAAATAAAAAAGGGGGTTTCAAGAAACCCAAAATTTCAATTTCATGTGATTTTAAATTCACTCTTATTCAAATAACAATGTTACAAGAACAGGGCTGTATAATTTTTTTTATACATTATTTCATTTTTATTTTTTTCAATGGAATACTTCACACAATTGGGCATTTATAATAACAATAACAATAACAATAACAATAACTCTTATTTATTATTTTTTATTTTTTTTAGATAGTATTTTTTCATAGTACAGCAAATCCTAGTTACGGTTGTAACCCGAAATACACCTTTACCGGGTGATTACAGCTCCTTTGTCTTATGAAAACATTATGAATATTTTTTTTTTTGGGTTTAGCATTCAACTTGAGGTACAGTTATGGAATCTTCACTTATTCAAATTTGCTATTGTACTTATTGAAAAAAATAATTTGCTGTTGTTACGTTTGTGACACATTAGTGACTCATTTGTTTCCTCGTGATGATCATTTCACGTTTGGTGCCCCCTTAACCCCTATTACTCGAGCCGTTGCAGTTCCTTTGATAAAAAAAAACACACCACTGATGTCTCTACTAACTTAGAACATCAAGTCCATTTTGCATTGCATCAATTGGAGAAAAACATGTTACCAGGTTGCAACTAATATGATAACTTAAAAATGTTGAGAACAATCATCACAGATATGGCTATAGTAGTACCATTTTATAAAATAATTAATTCATTTTGTTAAATTATTGAAGTATAGAGCTCTTTTTCTTTAATTTGATGTGTGACATGTGCCATATTAAAAAAATTGTTTTTGCTTCTCAGGATTTGCTCAATATTGAAAGTTTTATAAAGGGGTACCGCTTTCAAAACTTTAAATCTATAATATTAATACGCTAGGCGATTTCTTGTGACTGATGTTTTCTTCTACCGTTTCATCCCGATTTTGACCAAACGCTTATTATTTGAAACGTATTTCTTTTTAGCCGATTCGCAGATTTACAGATTTTGAAATTTTTTCCCCTATTTTGAGTAAATTGGATTTAAAGTTGCTACTAACACATAGATAAAATTATACAATGCTATGTGTGTGTTTATTAAATTTGTTAATGTGTTTGTAATAAAAATTAGTTTGTTTTTTATATTGATTTGTGAATTGGCTATAATTGATTTAGCATACTTTTAGTCTTTATTTAATGAAAAAATAAAATTTCCTAGAATATGCGCTCGAATTTCGAGGGCTGGAATCTGCTAGTGTATTGTTGTTAGTTATTTATTTTATAGAGTACTCTTTGGACGATTTTTTTTTTAAAGTTATATGTCGTTGAAATGTGTTTTAAAAATTCATGAACATGATGTACTAAAAACTTTTTGGTAAAAAAAGATATTAAAAAACTAATTTGTTTAACAAATTTTCTTTGGTAAAAATTGGTTACTTACTCATATGAATAAAATTGTTGCTACCAATATTCCCAATATTTTATGCACAGGGTTACTTCTAACACAAGAAGTGTCTTCTTGGAACAACTGAATACTGATGGTCAATATATATTAAAAATCTAATCTATTATATTAATATTATATATTATTATATATTCCACTATTAAAGTCTTAAATGGATTTTTGTCTGTTATAAAAAAAAAATAGCAGAGTTCTTCTCAAATTTCTTTAGAAAATTCCCATGTAAAAAATGGGATTTTTCAAGTATTTTCCAATTAGTTTTTAAAACTGTGCTAATACAGTGTTCTTGTATTAGAATTTATACTAGTGAACACCTTTTTAAAACCAGAAAAGTTCATTTATATACCATCATCGTATTGTTGGTTGATGTTGGTTGATTGTAGGTAACCATTGACCATTATTGCCTTCACATTTTCGTAATAACACATCAATTGCAAAAGCACATGTTAAAACGACATACGGCGACATATACGACACTCTTAAAAGTGTCATTGTCATCATCAGCAGCAACAGCCCTTACACCAACACCAAGGTAAAATTGTGTAGTTAGATACAGTCCATTATTGTGAGGCTATAAGCATGACATGCCATAGAATACGAGTATCATTCTTTGGTTTATGTTCACACAATTTCGGATGATGACGATGACGACGACGATGACTACTAGATGGTGTCGCCAATATTGGCATCCTTTTGTGGCTTTAGAATGTTGTTGTTGTCATTCTTGCTATTTTTATCTTATCCCTGGTATATGCGTAAAGTTTGTCTATTTATACTGCAAGATTTTCGAAAAGAGACAATTAATTATCAAATGATATTAATGCCGAGATATCATTTTGCTAAACTTATTGGCAAGCCTCAAGGTGTAAAAGGTGTTTTGTTGCTAATGCGTTTTTATTTTCTGTTGGCACTCAGTGAGTAATTTTGTCCTGGTATGCAGTCAATTCCATTTGATTGTTCCCTAGCAGCCAAAAGCCATGAAAATGTGACACTACATAAATGTTCCTACATTGTTGAGCATTATTTTTAAGTTGGTTTGTCATTTTCACTACAGACCACTACACCCAAAGAGATATATAATGAGATTGTAATGATATGTAGAGCGAAAAATCTGCCACTACATACGATTCGTCGTTCATTGTGCAGCTGTAGTATTTTTTTATGAAATATGATTTCCATTTCCGTGCTCTGCTTTTGGTTTCTAATTCCTTACAGCAATCTTGTCTGGAGTTTTTCGCACCAAATAGTGTGGAAAGGCTCTCTTCAATAACCTTTTTTCTTTCTTGGTCTTAAAGACATCATGTGGATTTTTCTTTCTTCCCGAACCATGTTTATTATTAATGGATAAATTCTCTTGATAGTTTTTAATAACATTAACATTGGAAACAGTTTGACGACAGACCTTTGATTTATTGGCGAACTTTTAGTGGGACCAAGTTAGATTTTGTTGAAAATATTTAATAATTTTAGCACCTACTTTCATTTTTAAAAACCTAACAACAACAACTGACATATTTTTCAAATACAACTTGATCAAAAGAAAAAGTTAAGAGGAAAAACGTGTTTTACTATTTTTTTAGTAATCACTCAATACCACAGGGTTGTCGTATGACGGAATTGGTATTTTACGGATCTTAGAAATTCATTGTAAGTAGTGCATTTGAGTTAAAGAATAAATAGTTTTTTGATATTCTTTTTCGTAACTAAAAATATATTGAATGGATGCTTAGGATGTCATGACAGGATATCACGATAAAATTATATTTACAAATTTGGAAGTTGATCGAAACAACTTCTTAAAAGATAGAAAATCTTCATAATACACACAGAAAGCAAATTCATTGTGTCACCCTAAGTTATTGCCAAATTGTGATGAAGTTAATAACTGAATTTCGAGGTGATTATAATTCAAATTCTTATGTAGCAGTAAATATAAGCATTGGCGAGACTATCTGCAATTAAATTTCTGTTGAGGCAATGCAAAAAATAGTTGTTAAACTTTAGAATACTTCGGATGGCGAATTTTTTTTCTGTGCGTACTTGTTGGAAAACACCGAAAGAAATTCTATTACAATATCACAATTTTTGGTGTGTAAACATCTATTCGCTCGGGGGGTAAAAATCTATTTCACAATACAATCACAAAAAAAGCGTAAGACGTAAGACAAAATGGGAGTGATTTATGATTGTATTGGTGAAAACATTATGATATGAATAACCTAAAAATGAAAAATGAAAAATGAGAAATAAAAAATGAAAAATATAAAATGAAAAATGAAAAACGAAAAAAGAAAAATAAAAAATACTAAATAAAAAATGAAAAATTAAAAATTAAAAATTAAAATTAAAAATTAAAAATTAAAAATTAAAAATTAAAAATTAAAAATTAAAAATTAAAAATTAAAAATTAAAAATTAAAAATTAAAAATTAAAAATTAAAAATTAAAAATTAAAAATTAAAAATTAAAAATTAAAAATTAAAAATTAAAAATTAAAAATTAAAAATTAAAAATTAAAAATTAAAAATTAAAAATTAAAAATTAAAAATTAAAAATTAAAAATTAAAAATTAAAAGTTGAAAATTAAAAATTAAAAATTAAAAATTAAAAATTAAAAATTAAAAATTAAAAATTAAAAATTAAAAATTAAAAATTAAAAATTAAAAATTAAAAATTAAAAATTAAAAATTAAAAATTAAAAATTAAAAATTAAAAATTAAAAATTAAAAATTAAAAATTAAAAATTAAAAATTAAAAATTAAAAATTAAAAATTAAAAATTAAAAATTAAAAATTAAAAATTAAAAATTAAAAATTAAAAATTAAAAATTAAAAATTAAAAATTAAAAATTAAAAATTAAAAATTAAAAATTAAAAATTAAAAATTAAAAATTAAAAATTAAAAATTAAAAATTAAAAATTAAAAATTAAAAATTAAAAATTAAAAATTAAAAATTAAAAATCAAAAATTAAAAATTAAAAATTAAAAATTAAAAATTAAAAATTAAAAATTAAAAATTAAAAATTAAAAATTAAAAATTAAAAATTAAAAATTAAAAATTAAAAATTAAAAATTAAAAATTAAAAATTAAAAATTAAAAATTAAAAATTAAAAATTAAAAATTAAAAATTAAAAATTAAAAATTAAAAATTAAAAATTAAAAATTAAAAATTAAAAATTAAAAATTAAAAATTAAAAATTAAAAATTAAAAATTAAAAATTAAAAATTAAAAATTAAAAATTAAAAATTAAAAATTAAAAATTAAAAATTAAAAATTAAAAATTAAAAATTAAAAATTAAAAATTAAAAATTAAAAATTAAAAATTAAAAATTAAAAATTAAAAATTAAAAATTAAAAATTAAATATTAAAAATTAAAAATTAAAAATTAAAAATTAAAAATTAAAAATTAAAAATTAAAAGTTAAAAATTAAAAATTAAAAATTAAAAATTAAAAATTAAAAATTAAAAATTAAAAAATAAAAATTAAAAATTAAAAATTAAAAATTAAAAATTAAGAACTAAAATTAAAAATTAAAAATTAAAAATTAAAAACTAAAAATTAAAAATTAAAAATTAAAAATTAAAAATTAAAAATTAAAAATTAAAAATTAAAAATTAAAAATTAAAAATTAAAAATTAAAAATTAAAAATTAAAAATTAAAAAATTAAAAATGAAAAATTAAAAATTAAAAATTAAAAATTAAAAATTAAAAATTAAAAATTAAAAATTAAAAATTAAAAATTAAAAATTAAAAATTAAAAATTAAAAATTAAAAATTAAAAATTAAAAATTAAAAATTAAAAATTAAATATGAAGAATAAAAAAATGAAAATTCAAAAATGAAAAATGAAAACGAAAAATTAAAAATGAAAAATAAGAAATGAAAAATAAAAAATTAAAAATAAAAAATAAGAAATGAAAAACGAAAGATGAACAATGAAAAATAAAAAATGAAAAATGAAAAACGAAAAATTAAAAATAAAAATAAAAAATGAAAACGAAAATTGAAAAATTAACCAGTTGAAGTAATAAATAATAATAAATATTTTTGTATTAGCAGAGCCCCTGCAGTTGATTGCTATAATTGATACATAGATACGCTTTCTGTTTGATTTTAAACAAGTGCTATAAAAAAATCTTTAATTACTAGATGTTTACACATCTCCCCTGTGATCGGACTCAGATGAGTTATTTTTTTTTTTATTTGGAATCACTTTATATTGGAACTTTTATTAGTTTTTCAAATTACTGCCTAAGATACAGAAGGAAGTCTTAACAAAAGTTATTCTTTTGGAATGACTTCACTCTTTTCTTACTGGGTATATTTCTTAAATTTAAAAACATTTGAAATTTTGAATATTGCACTGTAGAAGTTTCTGACATATGGCTCCATAAAAAATGTAAATATTATTGAAACCCCACCGAAGTGGTCTAGAGTAATAGCATAATTTTTCAAATTTTGTAACCTATAACGAGATCTCATACAAAAGGCATTAAGACAAGTTTCTCAATGATATATACTAAAACTTTTTTTAGAAGGGTCAAATTTCATTATCGCATAAATTAAATTTTGTAAAGGAATATTTTTGGTAAATGTGATTTGGCTTCTAAGTTGTTAAACAAAAAAATTAAATTAATGGATTTTGTTTTTTACTTTGATAATGTATTTTTTTGTATGGAGTAAGTACGAATGAAGCTCCAATAAATACAATTTTTAAAAATTAATATTTCTATCCCAATTAAGTTACTTAAAAAATTAAAAATAAAATTTTAAATTTTACTGATGGCAAATATTTTTGAAAAATTTTAAAATATCGGTTCTTGAAATATACTTCTCCAAACTACAGATCATATGATTATGACGTTTGACCTAAATTCATTTGCCATATTAGCATTTTCCAAAATATACTTCGACTATCTACTAAACCACTTTTTAAGATAATGGTCGATATGTTAATCCACCTTTATGAGTTTAGAATGAAGTTTTCACTAAACACGACGACATATAGAAACCTGGTGTTAATCCTTATTATTAGGGAAATTTGTTTTGAACAATTAGCCATCAATCAAGAGCTTTCCCATTAAATTTTTATAAATCAGAGAGTGGAGTAAATTATTCACTTTCAGAGATTGTCAAAGCCAGAATTCAAAATATTGTGAATATTTTTAGTTAAGTAAGGTTTACAATTTTTACTAATTTTTAATGAATTATGAGGATATAAGGGAATTTGGTCCGTTGATCCATCCATCGATCTACCATCACAGGGCAATCTCACATAAAATCTCGGTAAGCCAATTTTCTATATCTATTTTTTTTTTTTAATCAAAGAGCATAGTAAAGATGTGACCATTTATTGACCTGGTAAATTTCCTAAACTAATATTGTAGGGTATCCTATATTATTTTTAATTTTTTTGTTCTTGCAAGATTCAATACTTATGCGAGCTGTTGTTTTTGTGGCATTTTGATCGATCTTGGGTTCCATTTCTATGGTTTTTTGTTTAGATATTTGTTTAAGGAATTTCCAAAGCCGTCAACGTAATTGTGTCTACATTTTTGCCCTCATCTTTGATTGGTATGTGTTTGTATAAAAGGGTACCTACCATTCCTACTTTCGGCTTTGATAATTCTCAGAATATTTAACGACTTAAAGAAAAAGTTCAGTCAATTTTTTTTATATTGTATATTCATTTCTCAATAAAAAATGAACTCTTTGTTACTACATTTTAACAAGTTAACAATAAATTATATTTTTATAGTTTTTATATGTGGTTTTTCGGTGTTCCATTGAATATTAAGAAGGTGGGAAAATAAGAATACAAATATTAGTTGTTTTATTCGCTGACTGCTTATTCAAATCTTCATTTATATTCGGGAGTGTTGCGGAAATGTTGTTTTTTTTTTTTTATTGTTGCCAATATTATTTATGGCTGCTCTGTTAACTTTGATTGCATTATTTGTATGTAACAACTCCATATACCAAATGTTAACGGGCAGACAACAAAACAAACACTCAACTTTATGGTAAAGCAATTGGCAAGACAGACTTACAAATATGATTTGATTATCCAAGAAAGGATATGAGTTGGTTTTGTTAGTTGAAGACGTTGTATATTTGTATGAATTTATTGCAATTTAAATTGGATTTAAAATGAGAAAGAGCAAACGTCGCTTCGCATTGAAGTGTTGCGTTTGTTTGGCTTTTTGTTATTTGTGGCAGTTTTCTGCTATGATGTTCAACACTTTTAGCCCTTTTTCAATTAAATTCCTAAACCCAACAGGCATATTCAGACTGGCTGCCAACCACATTTAACTCATGCTGACACATCCTTGCCAACTCATGCAACAAGATTGTTTGACCAGCCAACCAGTCAACCAACCAACCAACCAACGAACCTCACTTTGCACTTCAGTTCAATCTAAACTAAACATCATCATCATCATCACCATTATCTCCTACCTTATGTGAATATATTTTTTTTTTGTTTTCTTTTATAATTTTAACTTTATATATTCTTATTTCGTTTAGCAAGAATGAGAAAAAAAAGTAGAGAATAAAGTTTAAATCAAATATTGGCGACATTCGTTTTAGTGTTTGGAGTCTCATTCCTTGATCAGTTTTTCTTTTACTCTTTTTTCTATGTGCCTGAGAAATATATGGATGGATGCTTCATTGGTTTTCAAGTCAGCCAACAACAAACAACAATTCCAAGGTGATAAAATATGTTGTGAATTTATTTGATATTTTTTTTTTCTTGCATTTTTCTACATTTCATTTCCACTTTAATTCGCATTCTTTTATTAAACATACACTAGTAAATGACTTTTATAAATATGCAACGTTTTACTGGCAATCTGAAAGGCCCAGCAAACCAAAAGACTATAATTTTATTTAATAGTAATGAGATAAATCTATGTAAAGTTAATTAATTAGAAACAATCATAAAAGGTAGGAAAATTGTATATACATATGTATATAATTATGGAAAACATTTTATAGGAACTTTGTTGCCATTAAAATTTGGAAATATTGTTTCAAAAATGTGATTAAAAAAAATGTAAAACTATGAAATATGAGAAAAAGTAATGTTTCTAATAACTTTTTTGGAAAATATTTGTTAGGAAAAATTTTTAGAATAACCCAGGAATGTAAAATCTAACTTTACAAAATGTTTCTAAACTATGTTGCAATATATTTAACAAAATGTTTATGAAGCCATTACTGAAATATCGAATTTGATATTTTTAAAGCTTATAGACAAACCTTGCTGAATGTACTGTGCTGAGGTAATTAATCATTCAAATCTTATATGTATGTGCCTTTCTATAATATTAATAGGCTAGGTGATGTCTTGTTACCGATGTTTTGCTCTACCGTTTTATCCCGATTTATACCGGTCGTATATTATTTGAAAGGTATTTCTTCTTAGCTGTTCACCAGATTTACAGATTTTTAAATTTTTTCCTTTGTTTTGAGTAAATAGCATTTAAAGATGCTACTGTGTGTTTATTAAATTTGTTAGTGTGTTTATTAATGAATAACAAACTCATTCACAATAAAAATAAAGCAAAAAAGTGTTGGTTTGTAAACTGGCTAAGTTGAGAAATAAATTTGCCTAGAAATTGCACGAATTTCGAGCGCTGGAATCTTGTAGCATTTATGAAAGGAATCGAGATCATATATGAATGCCGAATGCCTCATTTACCAAATCGATTAACTCCACTTTGTGGTTCATGATGATTTTAATATCGAAGCGCTTATAATAAAGAGGTGTTGATGCTGTCATTCCATATTATTACAGTAATTTGTTTTGATCCTAAATAGTTCGCCGTCATTAACATTTTCATATATCAGAAAGTGGAGTTAATCGATTTGGCAAGTAAACATTGAACTAATAGTTTAGAATAATGTGGTCTGTTATTATATTTCTTTTATATATGATCTTTAATCAAAAATCTAATTATGGCAGATATTGTAACTTTAGGAGAAATATTTTCCTCCATTGCATCCTTCCTAAATATAAGATTTGATCAACTAAAAACAATTTCATGCTATGGTTTCAAATGAAAATTATTTTGAGACCTTTCCTAACTATCGGATTTAATTTAACGCTTATTTATGTAGTTGTTGAGGTTTGAACTTGGGAAATACTGAATTTTTACTTTTAAAGTTATTCTTTTAGTAGTCTGGCACTCTTTAGAATTAGTTGATCAACTAAAAACAATTCCATGGTTTGGTTTCAAATGAAAAATATTTTGAGACCTTTTACTTTTAAGGTTATTCTTTTAGTAGTCTGGCGATCTTTAGAAATTAGTTTCAAAATGAAGTACCAGAGAAAAACTAAAAATTCTACGTTTCTGTGAACTTCAAAAAAATCTAAAAAATTTCCAAAAATCTTTTGGGCCATATGAATTCGCATACCGGATTAAGAGCTTCAAGAATAAAATTAAAGATTTTTAGTGAAATGCCCTAATAATTATGTAAATATGATGATTAATTATAATACAAGTTATTAGAATATGAGACTACCTCGATATACATTATTCTTAGTATATGAAGATTTCTGTAGAAAAATGTGTTATAATATTTAAGAATGAATACATCTCCCAAATGGCAAAAGTTGTCAGGTTTTTTAATAGAAAAGTTTTTATAATCTAAAGATTTCTTTGAAGGGTTAAGATCTTAGATGATAAAAGCCATAAAGAAATTTTAATCTTAAAAGAATATCTTTTAGTTTTGTTGTTTGTTGGGTTATGGCAGTGCCTAACATCAGAGTTTTAAAGACGGAATTCAATAGCGAAGCGATTCCATTGAGAGTCAGAATATTGAATTATATTGAAGAAATTGATTCTAAAACTCTCACTTTAAAAGATAAATTCAATAAATTCTTTTCGAAGGTATTCCTTAATACCACCAAAAATGAACAATCCAGATAAGGGAAGCATATGTCACTTTGGGTTCTGGTTGCTTTAAAATTCTGTCATAGCCAATTAACTTAAAGTGGCTTTATCTGATTATAGGACAGAAACTGTTTTATACATATTCTTAGAAGTACATTTTAACCACTTCTTAGCAAGTCATGATACATCATCACATCTTCCAAATATATATTTTTTATGATATCTTTTCGTTACTTTTCCAGTTTAGACGTTTAGTATTCCAAATAAGTTGTTATTTTCGTTTTCCAAAATAAATTTTATTTAATTAGAAATCAATTCTTCCAACTTTAGCATCAATTACCATTTACCCAATACAATTTTTTTACATTTTTTTATTTCAATTAATTTTTTGATTTTTTTCTTATTTTTTTGGATACTCTCAATACCTTTTTAATATTGTTGAGACTTGAAAGTGTAATTTCAGATGATAAAATCTCAATACCTTTTCAGTATTGTTGAGATTTGAAAGAGTAATTTTTAATACCAACTTTATATAAACTACTTTAGAAGTTGTTTGAAATAACATTCAAGGAAGTTTCTCCTTTGACTTTATTTTATTTATTTTTTGTTGCGACAATCTTGCAAGTTTACTAAATTATGAACCTAATACCCTGTATGATTTATAGGATTTTTCCTGAAGTCCTTTAAAAATTATTTTTCCAATTTAAGACTAATTTTTCCATTCAATCTATTAGAGGGGTGCTTCCATTTACAACCACCTTTTTGAGTTGTAAAATATGTGGCATGCTCAAACAGTTCCTAAGTACATAAGGTAGGCTGATGTTTAATTTCATTCCAACGCAGTTGCAAAATTGAATATTTCAGTTCCAATTTGATGGTCTGGCAATATGACGACTGCCCTGCGGGTTCCAGTCTACGGCTTGTTTAGCAATGTCGTTGGGCTATCTATGCAGCGTATGTCCAGATTCTCCGAATTTCAAACGACACTTAAACAAAAAACGCAAAGAAAAATAAATAAAAATGGCGCGAAAAACAGATTACCGACCTGGGAATGAAATCGGACTATCGCTTACGGAACATGGAACGTAATTATTATTAATGGAAAGGAAGGTGAACTCATCGACGAAATTAAGAAAACTAATGTTAAATGTCTTGCCATAACCGAAACAAAGAAAAAGGAACAGGGATGTGAGATTATTAAAGATGGTTTCGTCCTACTGTGCTCAGGAATAGCAATGAATGACAGATCTAGGGCTGTGGTTGGATTTTTAATCAATAAGAAAATGGAAGAATCCGTATGCGAATGGAAACTTATAAATGAACGAATTATGTTCCTTACAATCAAGGAGGGAAATAAATTTCTGACCTCCATTTTAGCCTATGTACCTACGGAAGATGAAAACGAGGAAGAAAAGAATAGATTCTTTGACACACTTCATAACGTAATTGATGATATAACAACAGATATTATACGGAAGAGTCGGCACCAATCCTGAAAAATATGAAAACGTTATAGGCAGATATGGAGAAAATGTACTAAATAACAGCGGTACCCGTCTGCTGCAACACATAAAAATATGCACAGATATACAAGAGAAGAGCCCTCGAGAAACGAAAGGACTGTAATAGACCATGTTATCATAAGCAGGAACCAACTATCGAGATGCCCGGATGCTAGAGTAAAACGCGGACCAGAGATAGGGAACGATAATTACCTAGTGGTACTATGTAAAGTAGTTGAAAAACTGTTAAATAAGAAAAGTCGACGACGGAACATGAAAACAAAGATTAAGACAGCAAAACTACAATCCAGTGCAGTTCAAGAGTAGTACCATAAGATAGTGTCCGTAAAGAGTAGGGCCAGACCACATATAGCGTCCGATAACGTATACACCAAATGGAACGAATTTAAAAACATAATACTTCATTCTGCGAAAGAAGTATGCGGTGAAGCAAAATGCGGTGGACGACATGTCAAAGCCACTAGATGGTGGAACGATGCTCTTAAAAAGGTAGTAAATGAAAAGAAACTAAGTTGGAAGGACTGCTTAAGCGATAAGACCGCCGAGAAATGCGACTAGCACAAAGAACAATGAATAAAAGTTGAAGAACCAGGCCGGTTGGCAAAGGCAGAAGCATGGGAAGAATTTGGACGTTTTTCGGAAGAAAATCATAGTGAAATCCAGAAACCTTTCTACAGAACTCTTAAAAACCTTAGGAGTCCCAAAGATTGCCCAATCAAATTCATGCGAAGCAAAGAAGGAAAACTTTTGAGAGATGATAATAAGATAACGGAGCGGTGGCGTGAATATTTTATACACCTATTCGATGGCGAAAGCAGAAAACTATATACTTCCGGAGGATGGAGAAGATTCTGGCCAAATCACACTGGATGAACTCCTGGGAGCAAAAGTTGTATTCATCATGAACTGGCTTGCCAGAGACGTGATACAATGGCCTATAACCTACCTCCAAGTGGTGCTCCTGGGCAACGCTAGGCAAAGCCAGTTAATTCTGGTGATTATTCCTAGCGGCTAAAGGTTAAGGAAGAGAAATGTCTGCCAGTGCAATCCCTCACGGGAGATAACTGGTAGTTGCTAAATTTGGCTAATTTGGTAGCGAAGCCTAACCAAAAGGCGCTAAATTTGGTACTGCGGGGAGATCGAATTGCCCAAAAAGAGGACTCTTCGACTTCTTGCGGAGACTAAGCGAACCATAACACTGTAATCTGATAGCCGACCGGTGGATCGTGAAACATCCAACCAGATGAAAAGGTGGTCACACCCCTTTAATATATGTGAGTCCAAGTTGAATTGACGGTATTGTTGGACCACATTACGAAAGTGGCACTAGAGGCTTTCGAATCTGATGTGCAGAGGAGATCGCTGTGTGTGACTAGTAGGGGTGGTTGTTGAGTGGAAGAGCTGGTATATGCGTTGGATGGGAATGCTGGTATATGCGTTGGGTGGCATGAATGGAAGATGAGTCGCAAGATAAATCGGATGCAAGAATGTTAGATGTAGCATTAGTAGAAGTCTTTTGACGATACAAGAGTGCGTTAAAATGGTTCAGAAAACAATGTTATGGTAAGCAAGGTCAATGCAGAAGTCTTTGACGAATCTTTTACGATCTCATTGGGAACGGCCCCTCGGGGAGTTTCGCAGTGGCTGTGGTGCCTGTACCGCGGGCAGATCACAGATCGATGTGGAGGTGCATTCACCCAGGTGTTGCTACCTCTAAAGCAAAAGGGTTTTAGATAGGCCCGACACAATAAGAAAGTGTGGAGTGATGCCGTGCAACATCACTCCAGCTTGTAACCGTCTTATGGCGGGGCGACGGCAAGACGCATAGTATCTCTCCAAGTGCTAAGACCACCGTGTGGTTAAGTCGACAAGACAGGCACACACGTAAAACCCGTATGACTTCTGGATGAACTCTCAATGTACTCGCTAAAATGAAGTTAGGTACAGAGACAGGCAACAATTCCCAGCGAATGGCAAGTAGCCATAATCAATCCCATTTTTAAGAAGGGAGATAACCAGCTGTGTCAAAATCACCGCGGTATATCGCTTCTACCTGTAGCGGGAAAATTATACCCGAGAATACTCATTGAAAGACTGACGAGCAAGATAGAACATCAACTTGAAGAGGAACAATGTGGCTTTAGACAAAATCGTGGAACCCAAAAATTAATATTTACGATGAGACAAATTTCGGAAAAAACCATTGAATTTAATAGGAAAACTCATTGCTGCTTTATAGACGTGGAGAAAGCTGTCGATACAGTAAAATGGCAACAAATATGGGAGGTGCTTCAGAAACGGAATATTGGCAACATATTGATCAGACGAATCATAAGCTTTTACGAAATATGACGAAATTATGTAAGAACCGGGAACACAACATTTAAGGAATTTATGACAACACAAGGTGTGCGACAAGGCGATATCCTAAGTCCATATCTGTTTATAATACTGATGGACGACGTAATCAAATCTTGCAGGGATTCATTTATCTCAATCACGGTAGGAAATTGAAACATGCAACCAGTGAAAGTTTCAATGTTAGCATACCCAGATGACGTGACCATTGTTACAAAACCTGAGGAATCTCTAGAACAAAACCATTACAAAACCCGAAATGACCTGAAGAGGCCTCGTATAAATACAAGGAAAACAGAAACCATGATAATAAGCCGTGATAAAAATCATCATCAAATTTACCAGAAGCAATAAAGCAAATTGAATACTTCCGCTACTTGGGAGTCACAATTAGCGAAGACGGAAAAGCGACTACCTCTACACTGCAAGGTAGAAAAAGATAAGTATGTCCAGATAACCGACATTTATCGTTTTTCACTTTTCAATCCGTCATATTTCAAGAACATAAAAACAAAGAATGCCCAAATCATTGAATACTTTCTAGTTTAGTATTGTACAACATAAGGAGTCGAGGGAGATCGGTTCGTTGGTTACAAATAGAAGTCCCAAAAAGGCTAAACCTCAATCTGATTTTAATAAATTGAAATAAATGAGTACATTAAGCATGAATTCTGTTTAAAATTAATTTATGAATTATATGCAAAGAATCTGAAGTAAAATAGAATAAAATTCAGTCAATAAATTAATTCCTTGAACGATAAATTATAGCTAAAAACTAAAAAAATCCAGGAAAAAGTCTCGAGTTTCTAAATTCATCAGATCCAAAGAATAATGATGTCATTATTGACTGTAGCATTAGAAGTAATATTGGTTAACTGCAAAACATTTAAGGTCCACTCAATTTATGGCAATATTCAGATTTGACTAATTTTGCTATAGGTCTGAATTATATTGGTAAACTAAATATTTTTATTTTCAATGGTGCGCGGTAGAGAAGAAGAAAGCATGTACATATATCTAAAAATTCATAACTGCACTGTATTCTTAATCGAACCGGTTTCTGGCATATCAGCCTTCATCAGTGATTTATTGAACATTGTGATAATTGTTATGTTTTTAATTGAATAAATTGTTTCTATATGAAATTTTTCTACTTAGGGCGGCCGTGAGGTTTGAACCTGCGTCTATCTCACATATACTCGTACATGCACTTTGTGTTCGTGCACTTTAACACATTCACCTACATTCAAGCCTACGAGCAGTGTGGTTAAGAATCAGTTTTCATACCGTACAGCTTTTACTTCGTATTAATCTCAGAAGATGCAACTCTGTTCAAACAAACAATCGTTATTTTTTAATTTAATGTAATTTAATTCCTATTAACCAAGGGGTGAAGGGGGTAGTGAAGCGTAGTGACTATAGCCTCCCCTACTGAATTGGCAACCTCTCCTGCACGTGGCGCACCCTGCCGATAACAAACGAGGCTCTGTCGACCGAAGTTGGGCGGTATAACCCTAAGAATCACAATGACTAATTACCTTGCACACTGCATGCCTGGATGCGTTACTGGCAGCCCCAGCTTCAGGATCGGATGTTTAGCCCAATCAGTTACTCATCCTAAACTACAATTGATTACAGAAACCGTAACTAGTCAAAATGAAAACCAAACGATTAACCTGATGACGACTTTAAGCTTTAAAAAATGGACACGATTTGGAATATGGAACATCCGTACGCTTTTAGATAGCACTTGTCTTGCTCAAGTATGCAACGAACTACTCCGTTACAACCTCTTATTCATGGGTCTCTGTGAAACCAGGTGGCCTGACTCTGGTGAGTTTGCTACAGCTAATGGACTTACTTTGATTTATTCCGGTAAACCACCTGAAGAACCAAGATCGAGCGGCGTTGGGCTACTGCTGTCTAAAGATGCCCGAAATGCATTAATAGATTGGAAACCGCATTCTGACAAAATCATCACAGCAAGATTTAGAACCCGCGCCAGAAACATTACATGTGTACACTGCTATGCACCCACTGAAACCACAGAATTGTCTGTGAAGGAAGAGTTCTATGAGCACTTAACAAGAGTAACAACCTCTGTTATTCGTGGTGATTTTATGTTGATGGCGGGGGATTTTAACGCTCAAGTTGGACCCGACAACAGCGGCTTGGAAAGTGTGACGGGCCGTCACGGTATTGGTAGAATGACCGAAAATGGTGAACTTTTTGCCGAGTTATGCCTCAACAACAACCTGGTTATCGGTGGTACGCTTTTTCCCCATAAACGGGTACATAAAATTACTTGGGTCTCTCCAGACAAGAAAACAGAAAACCAAATAGACCACATAGCAATCAGCAGAAAATGGAGAGGATCTCTGCTCGATGTCCGCAATAAACGAGGCGCCGACAATCCGTCTGAAAGTTGCTGCCGTAAAGAGTATCAAAAAAGTACAATGAAAATTTGATGTAAAGAAACTAAAAAATCCAACCATACTGAACACCTATTCTGAAGCATTAAGGAACTCTCTAGAAGCCTCACAAACAAATTCCACAGTTGGCTGGAAGACGGTAGAAGAATGTTTTACATCGGCTGCTAAAGAGCATATAGGATTCAAAACCAACAATAGGAAGCATTGGATTTCAGATACTACCTGGGACTTGATTGCTGATAGAAGGAATACAAAAGCACAAATAAATACTGCATTGACGCACGATGAAAAACTAAGGTTACGCACAATATACCGGACTATTAATAAGAATGTGAAAAGAAATGCACGTAATGACAAACGCAGATGGTTTGATGATCTTGCTAGAGAAGCAGAAATTGCATCTGTGAATAACCGTACTAAGGATCTATATAGTATAACCAGGAAACTTACTCAGAAGAACTTTACGACGGCAAAACCTCTTAAATCCAACAACGGCGAAATAACTACATCAAAAAGTGGCCAAATGGAATTATGGTTGCAACATTACTCTACTATGTTGTCGGATACAGTATCCATACAGCACGATCCTTGTGACTGCGACCACCATGATATAAGGAATGATATACCTACAGAATGCCCTGATACGCCCGAAATTATAGAATCCATAATTGCCCTTAAGAACAACAAGTCCCCAGGTATAGATAACATCTACCCCGAGCTTTTTAAAACAGCACCACAAACAAGCACCCGTTTTATGTATAAAATTATTGAGGAATTTTGGAGGACTAATCAACTATGTGATGAACTTAAGGAAGGGTTAATCATTAACATCCCAAAAAAAGGAGACTTATCTCAATGTAGAAATTGGCGTGGTATCACACTCATCAACATAGCAAACAAAGTTATAACACAGATTATAAACAAACAACTCTCAGCCGCATTCGTTTCAAATCTTCGCAATGAACAAGCTGGCTTTCGACCCCAAAAATCCTGCATAGACCATGTGAACAGCCTCCGGTTATTTGTCTGCTTTCACATAACTACAACGACATGGCGGCAAAGATCACAGCAGTACAGAATGAAGCAGAAAAAGCCGGTATGAAAATAAACATAGCAAAGACCAAGGTAATGCGCATCAACTCTTCAAACAACAGAACGTTTTCCATAAATGATATAGAAGATGTTCCCAAATTCACCTACCTGGGTAGTTTATTAACAACAAAGGGTGGTTCTAGTAATGATATACAGAGTCGCATTAATCTTGGTAAGCGATCATTTGGTCTCTTAAATCCCATTTGGCGATCTCCTCACATGTCAAAAAGAACAAAAATTAACATTTTAAATTCTTGCATTAAATCCGTGCTTCTTTATGGATGCGAGTCTTGGAACGCAGCAATTCGTGATATAAACTCATTGCAAGTGTTTATAAATCGATGTCTACGAAGAGTTCTAAGAATATTTTGGCTTCAAACAATTTCGAACGAAAGGCTATGTAGAGAAACAAATCAAACCCCCATTAGTAATGAAATTCTTAGAAGAAAATGGCGTTGGATTGGTCATACCTTGCGAAGGCCACTGAATGATACCACAAGAAATGCTATTGAATGGAACCCTCAAGGTAACCGAAGAAGAGGAAGACCATCACACACATGGCGTCGCCAAATTGAATTGGAAGCTGCCAGAATGTACAAGAGCTGGAACGAGATTAAGGCACTAGCGTTGGACAGAATTGAATGGAACAGATATGTTATAGCCCTATGCTCCTTACATTATTAACCAAGCTAAAGGCATATCGGGAGAGAGCTATATATAGAGAATGCATTCCTTAAAAGCTCTTACAACAACATAAAACGGCAGAAACAAATTGAAGCGTTATTTATCTGCGTATCGATGCCTCAAGGCTACTGTAAGTGCACCATGTTCAGGTATATACGAGTACGGAATACCTTAATACAAATATTGTGCGTTAGCCATATGACGTTTGCATAACACAGCCAACAGACTTTGCTTCGTTATAGTCCTAGAACGTGGAGAATTGTTTGTGTGTGTGTGTGTTTGTGTTTGTTGAGTATAGTGACGCCAACCATCATGTTGTTAGCGTGTTGGCATCTTGAAGTATTTGCCACTGAACAACCCAGTCAACCAACCACGAAGTAGAAAACGAATAAACATACAGCGTGTGAAGTCTTGACCAAAAAATACAACAACAAAAAAAAAACTAACCATGGGCTGTATTGTTTGTTAAACTCGTATATGCATATTGATAACTTGTTGTTTGAACATATTGATTAAAATATAATTGAAAATCGAATATTTCTTAAGGTGGTTTTCAGGCATTGGCATTTATCTTGACCACCAAAAACAGAATAACATCAAAATGATATTTACATTTTCATTAAAACGTCATCACAAAGGAAATTATTATTAAAAAAAGAATAACTTAGCTAAGGTAAGAGAATATTCAAACAAGCTTTCAATATAAATTGAAAAAAATTATTCGTTTGAATATATTAAGTGTCATTTAAGTGTCTTTAAATGGTAAACTATAAAATGAAAATAATTCTATAAAGATTTCTAATTTAACGGCTCTTATATAAGAAGTAATAAAATTTGTTAAACTATAAATAAAAAAAAATACTTAAATACATTTAACAGTATCTCTTTTCCTCTTTATGTGTTGTGTGGTTAATCGTATTAGTGTTTATGCATTTAGAGGCGGCATAATTATTATGCAACGCGCCACATACAAACATTTTCAACTGATATAGAGTTATCAGTACAAACCAAACTTATACTCCTCATCCTTAACATACTCCTCCCCCATCTACAATAACAAACAATTAGAACAAAGTCGTCTTAAATTAAACTAGTCTGAAATAAATTGAATTACCTGCTTTGAACATGCTTTGATTTTATAATGTGAATAACTCTAAACAAACTTAAATATATGGTAGACTTTAAAGCGTCAGTCACGTCATATACATACTTAAGCAACTCGTGCACACATGTATACTTACGAACATACGAGCACATACATTCTTTCAACACAGCCGAGTGTATGAAGTTAATATCCAAAAACTTAGCATGTTGGAAAATTAACACATTTGGAAAATAAATTCTTCATTGAAATGAGTTTTAAAATACAAAAATTTAAAAAAAAAAAAAAAAAATCAAGATCAAATACTTGAAAGCCGCCATCAGGGTCACTTTTTAATAATATTCACGTTTTTGTGTTAAAAATCGAGCAATGACTGTAATTGCTCTGCTAAGTTCTGTAACAAGCGAACGTGTTGCACTTAAAGAAAGGAATGTAAAGGCTTAAACACATTAGTGGTTCGGTTAAGAAATGGTACGTTTTCAAGGAAATCTTAGTTTTTCGAAAATTTTTACTTTTATAATAATAAGTAAATTTTTAAGAAAATGTACATTTTGAAGAAAAAGTATTTTCTTAAGACTAGGTTATTTTTTAAGAAAAGGTACCTTGTTATGAAAAAGTACCTCTCTAAGAAAACGTATATTTTTTTAGAAAATTTAAGAAATGGTAATTTTTTGATAAAATGTACTTTATGATAAAAATTTAATTTTTTAAATAAGAAAAGCTACCATTTACAGAAAATATAGCATTTCAAGGAAAGGTAATTTTTAAAAAGTACTCTTAAATAAAATGTACTTTGAAATAAAATTTACTTTTAAATAAAATGTACCATTAAATAAAAGGAACTGTATTAAGAAAACTTACTTTCGTCAGAAAGGGTATTTTTCTAAAAAAAGGTGGCCCTTGCAGAAAGGGTCGTTTTTTTAAAAAATGGTACTTTTTTCATACCTTTTGAAGAAAAGTTATATTTTAATAAATGATACATTTGTAAGTAAGGGTACTTTTTAAAGACAAAGTACTTTTTTTTAGAAAAATTTCTTTTTAAGAAAATATACTTTTTTTCGAAAAGGTACTTTTTTAAGAAAACTTACTATTTCAAGGAAAGGAAATTTGCAAGAAGTACTTTTAAAATGGAACTAACAAAAAATATTTGTACTTTTAAATAAAATGTTTTTTTAAATAAAATATACTCTTAAATAAAATGTACTTTTTCAAAAAAAAAAAAAAAAAAAACTTACGTCAGAAAGGGTATTTTTTAAAAAAAGGTTCTTCTTGCAGAAAAGGTACTTTTTTAATAAATTGTACTTTTTGCATACCTTTTGAAGAAAAGGTTGTATTTTCTTAAATGATACATTTGTAAGTAAAGGTAGTTTTAAAGTAAAAGTACTTTTTTGAAAAGATTTTTTTTTTCAGAAAATAGATTTTTTTAAGAAAAGGTACTTTTTTAAGAATATATACTATTGCAAGGAAAGCTAATTTATAAGAAGTACTTTTAAAAAAGGAACTTACAAAGAATATTTGTGCTTTTAAATAAAATGTAATTTTATATAAAATTTACTTTTAAATACAATGCACTTTTTAAAAAAAATTTACTTACGTCAGAAAGGGTATTTTTTAAAACAAGGTGCTTCTTACAGAATAAGTACTTTTTTAATAAATGGTACTTTTTACACACCTTTTGAAGAAAACGTTGTATTTTAACAAATGATACATTTGTAAGTAAAGGTAGTTTTAAAGAAAAAGTACTTTTTTGAAAAGATTTTTTTTTTCAGAAAATAGATTTTTTTAAGAAAAGGTACTTTTTTAAGAATATATACTATTGCAACGAAAGCTAATTTATAAGAAGTACTTTTAAAAAAGGAACTTACAAAGAATATTTGTGCTTTTAAATAAAATGTAATTTTATATAAAATTTACTTTTAACTACAATGTACTTTAAAAAAAAAATTACTTACGACAGAAAGGGTATTTTTTAAAACAAGGTGCTTCCTAAAAGAAAAGGTTCTTTTTTAATAAATGGTACTTTTTACATACCTTTTGAAGAAAAGGTTGTATTTTAATAAATGATACATTTGTAAGTAAAGGTACTTTTTTTTTAAAGAAAATGTTTGTTTTAGAAAAGTTTCTGCTGTTATAAGAAAAGGTACTTTTTTAAGAAAATATAATTTTTTAAGAAAAGTACTTTAAAAAAAGGTAAAATATTTGTACTTTTAAATAATATGAACTCTTTAATAAAATTTACTTTTAAATAAAATGTACTTATTCAAAAAAAAATTTACTTTCACCAGATGGGGTATTTTTTTTTTAAAAATGTGCTTCTTGCAGAAAAGGTAACTTTTTTAAATAAATGACATTTTTGCATACCTTTTCAAGAAAAGGTTATATTTTGATATATGATACATTTGTAAGTATAGGTACTTTTTAAAGAAAAAGTACTTTTTTAGAAAAGCTTCTTTTTAAGAAAATATACTATTTTAAGAAAAGGTACTTTTTAACGAAAATATACTATTTCAAGGAAAGGTAAGTTATAAGAAGTACTGTTAAAAAAGGAACTTACAAAGAATATTTGTACTTTTAAATAAAATGTACTTTTAAATAAAATATACTCTTAAATAAAATGTACTTTTTCAAAAAAAAAAATTGCTTATATCAGAAAGGGTATTTTAAAAAACAGGTGTTTCTTGCAGAAAAGGTACTTTTTTAATAAATGGTACTTTTTGCATACCTTTTGAAGAAAAGGTTATATTTTATTAAATGACACATTTGTAAGTAAAGGTAATTTTAAAGAAAAAGTACCTTTTTGAAAAGATTTTTTTTAAAGAAAATAGACTTTTTTAAGAAAGGGTACTTTTTTAAGAAAAGGTACTTTTTAACGAAAATATACTATTTCAAGGAAAGGTAAGTTATAAGAAGTACTGTTAAAAAACGAACTTACAAAGAATATTTGTACTTTTAAATAAAAAGTACTTTTAAATAAAATTTACTTTTATATCAAATGTACTTTTTAAAAAAAATTTACTTTCGTCAGAATGCGTATTTGTTAACAACAAAGGTGCTTTTTGCAGAAAAGGTACTTTTTTTTTAATAAATGGTACTTTTTTCATACCTTTTGAAGTAAAGGTCATATTTTAATAAATGATACATTTGTAAGTAAAGGTACTTGTTAGAGATAAAGTACTTTTTTAGAAAAGTTTCTTTTTAAGAAAGTATACTTTTTTAGGAAATGTACTTTTTTGAGAAAATATACTTTTTTTACGAAAAAGCGCGTTTTAAAGAAAATATACTTTTTTAAGAACAGCTACTGTTTTTTTAAAGGCACTTTTAAAGAAAATGGTAATTTTTAAAAAAAGTTAATATAAACAGAAAAACTTTAGAAAAAAAATTTAGTTTTTTAAAAAAGAGACTTTTTTAAAAAAAATTTTTTTTAAGAAAAAATTCCTTTTCATAAAATATACTTTACTAAGAAAATGTACTTTTTCAAAGAAAGATATTTTTTTTTTATTTATTTATTTATATAGATATTGTATTATTAAAATTACCATAAGTTTTAACTGTAAAGCACTAGCAACTTGGGCCATCGGCTTATACTATTTTTTAATACTTTTCAAAAAAAGTATTTAAAAATAAAATGTATGTTTAAATAAAATTAATTTTTTAAAAAAGGTTTTTTAAAAAATTTTATTTTTAAATGAAATTTACTTTTAATTAAAATGTATTTTTTTTGAGCAAATTCACTTATCTCATTAAATATACTAGCAGATTCCAGCCCTCGAAATTCGAGTGCAAATTCTAGGAAATTTTATTTTTTTCATTAAATAAAGACCCTAAAGGTATGCTAATCAATTATAGCCAATTCACAAATCCACACAAAAAACAAACTCATTTTTGTTTAAATGGTGCGTGGTAAAGAAGAAGAAAGCATATATTTCAAAAATTCATAACTGCACTGTATTCTTAATCAGCCTTCATCAGCGATTTATTGAACATTGTGATAATTGTTATGTTTTTTAATTGAATAGATTGTTTCTATATGAAAATTTTTTCTATTTAGGGCGGCCGTGAACCATGAACCTTCACATACACTCGTACTTGCACTTTTTGGTCAGCGCTTTAACACACTCACCTAAAGTCAGGCCTACGAGCAGTGTGGTTAGATTCAGTTTTCGTACACTACAGCTTTACTTTGTATTAATTTCAGAAGATACAACTCTGTCCAAACAAACAATCGTTATTTTTGAATTTTGAATATTTTTTGCATTTATACTTCTAATTTCTATTCTCAGTTTTCGTAAGAGTTGTCATATGTGATGTACGGTTTTGTACATACCTACATGTGTACTTTTACATATATTTGAGATGACGCTTTTGAAGCGAAGAAATTTTTTGTTTGTTAGTTTTAGTCATTTTTTATTACATTATTATTTTTATTACAAACACATTAACAAATTTAATAAACTCACACATAGCATTGTATAATTTTATGTATGTGTAAGTTGGAACTTTAAATGCAAAATACCTTTCAAATGATACACCTTTGGCCAAAATCGGGATAAAACGATAGAACAAAACATCGGTCACAAGAAATCGCCTAGCCTATTAATATTATAGATTTGTTTAAGAAAAGGCACTTCCGAAGGAAAATTTACTTTTTAAGGAAAATGTACTTTTTGAAGAAAATGCACTTAGGTACTTTTTGAAGAAAGATATTTTTTAAAGAAAAGGTACGTTTTTAAGAAAAAGATACTTCTGTAAAAAAGGTACGTTCTTAGTTTAACTTTTCAACTATTTTTAAAAGTGCTTTTTTTAAAAATATTAGTTTTTAAAAAATTACACTCTTTTCAAAAAAGGTACTTTTTTTTTAAATAAGCGGTACTTTTTTTTACAAAAAAAGGTACTTTTGAAATGTACTTTAAATATATTACTTTTAAATAAATTTACTTTTAAATAATATTTACTTTTTTAAGAAAATTTACATTTTGAAGAAAAGGTATTTTTTAAGGAAATATACTATTAAGGAAAGGTACTTTTCTAAAAAGATGTATTTTTTTAAGAATGGACTTCTGTAAGAAAAGGAATAAATTTGGGAAAAGGTGCTTTTCAAGAAAGGTATTTTTTATGAAAAGGCATTTTTAAAGAAAATTTCCTTTTTTAATAAAAGGTTCTTAGTTATGTTTAGGTGTGCTGTTTATAAAATGGTAAGAACTATTTTTGAAGTCAATGTTTGATATACAATTCCCGAATACTTTCTTAAGTCACGTTTTACATACGTTTCGCCATCCCCTTAAAAATGTTTGTTACGAACTTAATAAAATCCTGGCTCAACTTTTAGCCCTTTTAACACTTCAGCAATCTAATTTGGCAGTTTTAATACTTTACTAGTATAGCCCAGCACTCGAAATTCGAATGCAAATTCTAGGAAATATTATTTTTTCATTCATTTTTTGTCTTACAATGTTTTTTAATCTATATATATAAAAAATTTATGAATATTTAAATGAGCCTAAAGGTATGTTAATCAATTTTAGCAATTCACAATTCAACACAGAGCGTCTGTTATATAATGTAAATCATTCGCATTAACAGGGTGTAACGAATTATTATAAGTAATTTATTTTATTTTAATATATTTTTAAGACAGATTAAACTAAAATTTTATCATTCTCAGCTTCTCCTCCATACAAGCTACAACTGTGCCAATTTTCACACTCCTCCGTGCCCGCCTATTGCTTAAAAAGGGAACTAAAAATTTACCTTCACGTATTAGTATATAGAATTAATCGAAGTTTAATTTTTTAACACTTTCTGAACAACAATATTAAAGGCCTAAATTATTTGTATACCGAATACCACTCTGTGGTCAGGGTGTAATGAGTTTGTGCTGATGTTTGTAACAGCCACAAATATTTGACCTGACCATTTGACTCAGGACCGCTTTTTGAGTGGATTTAGTGACATCCATCTCTCCGTCCATCTGTCTATCTGTTTGCCTATCTGCTTGTCTGTCTTTTCGTCTGCCTTTGTGTTCATGTAAACCCCTTAATCAAACAAGTTGCAAATATGAATTTATTATTGCAATGTGTTATAAAGCTTCCAGGGCCATAAGCCGAACGCTATTGAAATTGGTGACAATCAGTTCATGTTTCAATCTAGTACCCATAATAAAACCTATCAGACCGATTAAAATATTCGTTAGATCCAGATTATCATATATGTATGTATATCGATAAAGTTTGGTATGTATGAATATTAAACCCACTAATCAGTAGTTTGAAAATAAACCCTGCAGGACCACATTCAGGGATAGTCCCCTTACAAAGTAGATTTTCGATCTTCATTTAAATCTATTTAAAAAACACTTTTTTCAAATATGGTTTATATATGTTTTTGTGAAAAGCATGAGACTTTACCAAATATGGTCAGGATCGGTCCATTTTTTTGCATAGTTCCCATATAAAAATAACATCAGATAGAACCGTTTCATATCTGCACTTCACAAATTTATTACATTAGCACTAAAATTTAGTTTATGGGTATTTTATATATGCAGTTAAAACGCTTGGTATAGGAAATCGTAGAGTTGGGCTAGACTATTGTTTCGAATGAAATAAGCAAATGTTGTATTCATAAATTCAGGCATAAGGCAAAATAAAAGGACACGGTAGGTAATTTAAGATTTATTTCTAGTACTTAGGAGGGTGGACTACACCTAACACCACTCACATCCTATGAGCCATATACAATTCGTTGGTAATGGTCAATCGTATCATCATATGGATCACTTGTTTAAGATACTTTAATTTCTTTTTTTTATTTGGATGTAATTCTTAAGATAGTTAAAATTTTCAATAATAATAGTTATTTATTTAGTCTGGGACTAGTAGAAATTTTCTCTTTTCGTATAGCTTTATTTAATTTGTATATATCCAATTTTGGTTACAAAAATTCTCTTGAAGTAGTTTTAACTTTTCAGTCATCAGAATATTTTCTAAGTGTAACTTAGTTACTTTTGTCAGTCTTATTGTTAGTAAGTACCTTGAGATAATGTTGAAATACTCATCATTTATACCCTGTAAACTAAAGTGAACAAATAAGTAAAAAAAAAAAAAACAAAAAGAAACAACGAGTTAATCGCGGTAAATTACTTGGCAAGTACGTGATTGTATATCATCACATGCCTTGTATTTGATTATCAACCAACTGAAGAGCCAACAAAATCATCAACCATTATTTTTCTTCAGATATTTTTAACAACATGACCAGGAGTACGCCAACGTTTCAGCCAGACTACAAGCTCAAGTACGAGTAGTATGCATATTTTCATCGTTATTACGTAGTTAAGAGCAGTTGGGCTTTTGTTTTCATTGTTACAATTTTTGATTGTCATTGAGTTTGAATTATAAAAAGGAAGTTAAAGGAATTTATTTGATTATAAAGAATTTTTATGTAATTTTTTTTTTTTTTTTTTTTGATTTCTGTTAAAAAAAAATTTATATTTTTAATCAGATTTTGTATTTTCTTATGAAAAAAAAAAATATTCATTAAACAAAATTTTTTTATATGTTTTTGATTTTTTTTTTAGAATGTTCTTTGGCTTGTTGTTTTATTTAAATTGTTTACAAAAGCAAAATGATATAAAGTTGCATGGCGAGGTTAAACGTGTTGTTGCTAGAACATTAACAAATATTTCGTGAGTGTAAGCAAAATGCAGTCAATATATTCTTTTTTCTTCTGGTTACAAAGAAATCAACCAAAAAATTTACTTACAACATGCTATTTTAATGTTTACTTTCAGTATTTTTTTATTTATTTATATATTTTTTTTTGAATAACCTTCGCCATACTATGGTGTCGGTATGTTAAGTTTGTCTTATAGTTTAAATAGCATTGATATGTATATGGAATTAAAATCAGCAAAATGTCATCTCGTCGTTCGTAAATTATTGTGTTCTAAATGTTTTAATTTTTTTTTGGGTTAATCCCTGCTAAAGTTCTAAGAGTTCTTAATCTTAGAAGCGTTTTCAAAGACGACTTTTTTTTTACAGAAAAAACCCCAAACTATAGTACTTTCGTTTGTAGGGGTCGCATAAATTTTTTCTGTCCAGTTTTTTGTAATTATTAATTAAAATTTAACAGGGATTTACCAAAAAAAAAAAAAACATAGAACACAATAATTTACGAACGACGATATACTGCTGATAAACAGAATTAAAAACAATTACTCTACAGTTTTCAGTTACAGCCAATTTTGATACTAAAGCAATATGTTTGCCACTCTTAAAGGTATATTATAGTTATAAATCAGCCCTAGGAGCAAATTGACGGATACAATATCGAGTAAAATTAATCGAAATTTCATGTTTTGGTTTATTATTTAAAGAAGACGGATAGACATCGGACCTCGTTTCATTTTTATTCTTAACTAGGGACCAGAATTCGTTAACTGTGACTGAGTAAAAGCAATCTTATACCCTGTTTCCATAATACAATTCGTCACAGATGAACGAAAATTTGTGTGTATATTGTTTTTGTTCTTCATACAAATTTTCGTTCGTCTGTGACGAATTGTGTTATGGAAACAGGGTATTAGTATTTTATTTTGGGAAAAAAAAAATATATCGATCGGAAATTTCGATAACCGTAAATAAAGTTATTGTTCCAAAGTTATTCTTAAAGCAGTTGTTCTTAAAAAGTCTCTTTTCTTTAAAAGTTCCATTTCAAAACACGTAACTATTCTTAAAAAAGTACGTTTTCTTAAAAAATACCTTTTCTTAAAAAAATACGTTTTCTTAAAGAAAATGTATAATTTCTTATCATTTCGTCTTATTTCTCATCATGCAAAGTTCATTTTCAAAAAAAAAAGGTAAATATTCTCTAGAAAGTATCTTTATTTAAAAAAAAAACCTCTTCTAAAAAGCCCCTTTTCTTAATGAAGTGCCTTTTCTTAAAGTAAATATCCTTTCTTAATCAAGGTACCTTTTTTTACAAAACTACCTCTTCTAAAGCAGCACCTTTTCCTGAAAAAATATCATTTAAAAACAAATAATATTTCATAAAAAAAAATTTTTTTTTCTTCAAAAAAAACTATCCTTCTTTTAAAAAGTACCTTTTCTTAAAAAGTAAATTTTCCTAACTAAATACTTTTTCTTAGAAAAAGAATATTTTCTTATAAAAGAAACTTTTCTTAGAAAAGCATCTTTTACCAAACGATTCCTTTTCTTAAAAAATTAACTTGTTTTAAAAAGCACCTTTTTTAAGGAAGTACATCTTTATAAAAAAAACGGGCATTTTCTTCACAAAAAATACCCTTTTTTATAAAAGTTATTTTTCTTAAAAAGTACCTTTAAAAAAAGTATCTTTTCTTGAAAAATACATTTTTTAGAAAATAAATAAATGAAAAATATTATTGTGTTATTTGGCTAATATCCTTTTGTTTGTTTTATTTGTAAATAAGGTAATACGGCCTAAGATTTTTAATGTAAATAAAACTGCATTTAAATTACATTTCTTTCCGACGTTTCGTCAATTCTTTGTTGACTTTTTCAAGGAAATTAGTAACATGAGTATTATTTATCACATCTAAAAATGAATTTAATTTACATCCAACATAAACAATAAAAATTACATTGAACATATATTAATAACAAGTACTCAGCTTAAAATATTTTTTCTTAAAAAAACGAAAATTTTTACTTTAATTTAAACATCATATATAATTATACATACATATATACTAAGCATATTTCTTCCAGAAAAAAACAAATTCAAACAAAAAACAAACAAAACAGTACTTTTTCTTAAAAAAGTACCTTTTGTTAAAAAGTACCTCTTATAAAATGATACCTTCTTTAAAAAAGTATCTTTTTTTAAAAAAGTAAATTTTCTTTAAAAAAAAATACTTTTTTTTTAAAAGGACACTTTCCTAAAGAAGTACCATTCACCAAAAAGTACTTTTTCTTAAAAAAAAAAGCTTCCCTCATTACACAAGTATCCTTCCTTAAAGAAGTACCTTTTCTTAAACAAGTAAGAGTGTTAAATTCAGCTGTGCCGAATCTTTGATACCCCCCACCTCGGGTAGAGTCTTCATAATAAATGTAAATGAAAAATTAAACAATTTTTTAAATTTAATACCAAATTATTTCAGCAAATTCTTTGGGTTGGTTTTCGTCTTTTCTATTATTTCGGATTTATTTCGGTGTTTGCTTTTTGGTCATCGTGGTGGCTGATCGGCATGCATTTAGGTTATATACCTATATGCATGCGTTTCCGGTTATATGACATAACTTCTCGTTTAAGTTAGTTTTTGCTAATTAAATAGCACGCCCTAACCTCCATTGCAAAGGTAATGGTTGTGTAGGGTGGCTATATGCATTAAATCGTGCTAATTGGAGATGGCTGTATAGTTTCTTTTAACTGGCCAAATCTTTCTTCATTGCGGCCATATAGGTCAGATGGAGTAACAAGATAATAACCAAAAAAAATAATTTTTTTAAACTTTTTTATTAAAATATTGCCATATTTGGAAAACATAGAGAATAAATTTATAATAATAAATATTCAAATTAGGGATGCCAAATGCAAAAGCCAAATGTCCTAAACATTTTAAATAAAATAATTTGTTATCTTTATTTTCTGAAAAACTTCAAATTTTCATCCAAAAAAAAATTGTGAAAATTTATATATAAATAACATTCTCATCAAATTGCGTTTATTTATGTAACAATTTTTATGTTCGCAATTCTTAAATATCATTTGACGTGTTGTAGTGTGATTCTGTAAATTTCAACGATCCGACAATCGCAAAATATATAGACAGCTATTGTTGTTTGCACTAAGGATTAAGGGATTCACTAAGTACATACATCTTAACGACAGTCGACATCTCTATTTTTATATTTATTTAAATTGTAAATGAGTGGCATCTCTGTCAAAATAAGCGAAAAACACAAAGAAGAATAGATAAAACAAACTACTTCGTGTTTGTTTACGTTTAATATCTTTATTTTTTTTACTAATATTTCTGTGTATTTATTTGAAAATGAAATAATGAATTGAATATGCTATTTAATTTTTATACCCTATACCACTATGTGGTTTGGGTATAATGACTTTGTGCTGCTGTTTGTAACAACCAAAAATATTTGACCTAGACCCATCTTTAATTATACCGATCGAATCAGAATCACTTTTTGAGTTGATTTAACAATGTCCGTCCGTCCGTCCGTCCGTCCGTCCGTCTGTGTGTCCATGTAAAGCTTGTAATCAAACTGCAGGTCGCAAATACGAATATATTTTGATGAAATTTGGTATGTAAGCTTTCATCGGCCATGGGATGAACGCTGTTGAAATTGGTGAGAATCGGTCCATGTTCAGACCTAGCCCCCATACAAATTACCCCTATGAAATCGACATAAATTGCCATAAGATCCAAATTGTCATATAGATCTTACTCAAATTGGGTTTGTATGCGTTCATTACATCCACTAATGAGTAGTCCAAAAATGATCCCTTTGGCCCCATATAGAGCTGCTTCCCGATCTTCACTTAAATCTATCAAAAAACAAAAATATTGCACGAATTCTTTTCAAATTTGGTTTGTATATTTTTTTGCAAAATACAAGAGACTTTACCAAACATGGTCAGGATCGGTCCATTTTTGGGCCTAGTCCCCATATAGATATAGCATCCGATATGAACTTTTTTCAAAAAATTAATAAAAATCCCACTCAAATTTGGTTTATGCATATTTTCTATATCCAGTTAGTTGGGCCTATGAGATAGGGTCTCTAAACGCATGGTATAGGGTATCGTATAGTCGGTCTAGATAACAACAACAGCTGAGTTTAACAATAGCGAATATCGTTTAAAAATTTTACTGATAATTTTGCTATTTTCTTTTTTAACGATTCGACTATCGTTAAAAGAAGTTACTGAATCGCGGTACTGAAAAGCTATTAATTTTTCTTGAATGTCAATATTTTTTTAAAATGTAAAAATTTTTTAAATGTAAACATATTTGATGTTTTTTTTTTTTTTTTTAATTTCAATTTGTGTTTAACGAATAAAATTTATATATTAAAGATGCAATTGATGTCTTCTAAATTTAAAATTATAATTTCCGACGTTTTGATATGATTTTCTGAAATTCAATTAATATTTTGTAATTGATAATTGGAAGTTTTTAATTCCAGTTTTTAGAATTGATATTTTCTTAAATTTGAATGGAAAATTTAAAAAGTGCAATTTTGTATTTATGTGAATAATAATGCTTTAGTAATTATAAACAATTTTTAGGTAAAGCAGAATAATAATTCTATATCATTGATGAACTCGGTAATTCTATTTTGTAAAGACAACAAAAAGTTAATATGCCAAACTTATGTTCATATTTGTAAAAGAGTAATGAAAAAACGTATGAAATAAAAGACCAGTCCATGTATACTAGCATGGGCCGTAATCAAGGAAAAAAAAATATTTTTGGATTTTTAAGTTGAAGTAGCGTTAATATGGTGCCTTATAGACAAATGAAATAACTGTAAAAAAATTGTATCGTTATTTCAATTTTTAACCGGGCCCCTTTGCTTTCAAAAGTCTCAAAAACGGTTTTTTCTCCAAAATTTTCAAAAATAAATCTCATATCAAAAAATAATATTGGCTAAAGTTGTAGTTCATAAGATTTCCTAAAAAAATGTCTCTTGGACTTTTTTCCTAGGTTTGATCACTTCGGAGATAATTTACTTTTAATAAAAATACCACTGTTATTTCAATTCTATGGGAATTATCATTTTTTTTTATTTCAGAGTTATGAATTAGTTTTATAGTACTTATATACTAAACAAAAAATAACAATAATTTTGATTACTTCACAATATTTAATTTAATTTTTATATTGAAATTATATATAAAGATTCAAAGGCACGTCTGAAAAAGCTAGCGTATATAAATGAATAATAAAACAAAACTGTTTCGTTAAGAATTCGAAAAAAGAAGTTACTGCGATTTATTTTTCATATTTTCGACTTACTTATAATTTGTTGTACGAATTGAGTGTCATTGTTGCTTTTTCTCGAATATGTTCCTTATAAGTTTGCTACATATGAATAACGGTATTCTGTTTACTAAATTATTTGTGAAGCGACAAAAAAGCAGACGTCTTACAATTTCTGTAGTTATTTTAGTCGAGTGTTTGTTATCAGTGCGTCAACAATTAAAATATTGTTTTGTTAAATAAAATTCTTATAGCGTATTATCAGGTAATTAAAAACCACATGTTAAAACATAGATAGGCAGAAGAAGAAGAATAATTTTTCTTCTCATTCGGCCAATCTATGTTTTAAATCAAATATTATTGTAACTGCACTACAAATTTTTAATCAACTCTTACCGTAATATTTAATACAAAAGAAAATATGGCTACAGTAACAACACGTACTAAAGACGTGTGTCCACTTTTCGGAAACGTTGAAGATATTTGCCCAAACGAAGCCAGACAACTCCCAAGATACCAAGAGGTTATAAAATGTTACCATTTCGTTCGAAAGCAGATTATGGGTCAAAGAGTCAAACAACCCACATCTGGGGAAGTTGCCAATTTAGTTGCATGGAAGATAGAGGATATTTGGAAGCGCGCATCTCTTCCAATACTGTCTCATAATCGCATTAAGGATATGATTTTGGCTTATAATAAAAATTATCAAAATATTATTAAGCCGCTCAAAAGCCGTAATACACCATTTCTTCAAGAAAAATTGTCCAAATTTAAAACAGCGTCATTAAAAATATTTGATATATGCCATTGCAAATGTGCAGATTTTGAATCATGTAAGTGTCAAAATTGTCATAAAGTACCGAAAATTGAGAGAGAATTTTTGAAAGATCAACGCACCGAGCGAAAGATGGTGATGGGAGGAATTGATCAAGTGAAAACTAGAGAGCTGCGAAAGAAAGAAGAAAGGAAACAAAAAACACAACAACGCGAAGCTATGGAAAATGTGAGTTATGAACTTCTACCAGGTGCTAGTTGTAGTCAGTCATTGAATGAATCCAACATATCCCTATCATCAAATGAATCGTCCACTATTGCTTCAAGTGATGATGATTTTATCAGTCCAAAACGGCAGAAAAAAGATAAGTCTCCGATTCAAATGAGATTGGCTTTAACGTCTACTGCAAGGATGGCAGATTTAACTGGTTCATCGAATAGGACCGTCGCTAAAATTGCTACAGCGGTGTTGGAAGACATGAAAATTGTTTCAATAAATAATAAAACAAATATAATAGACAAAAATAAAGTACGCAGAGAAATAAATAAAAATAGAAAGTCCCTTCAACATTCCGCTGACAATAAATTTATACATGGATTATACTTCGACGGTCGTAAGGACACAACAATAATTCATAAAGAAGGACGTCGTTTGACGGAGAAAGAGGAACACATTTCAATAATAGAAGAGCCTGGAAGTAAATATTTTGGACATATTTCACTAAAAGCTTCAGGCAGTGCGGAAGAAATATTTCAAGCCATGATTTCACACTTTATTAAATGTAATACAAGCCTTGAAAAATTGATTGTTCTTGGTGGTGATGGAACTAACGTAAATACAGGTTGGAAAAGTGGTGTATTCCGAAAGCTTGAAGTTCATATTGGCAGACCATTACAATGGAGTGTTTGTATGCTTCATATGAACGAGTTGCCATTAAGGCACCTGCTGCAAGAATTGGATGGTGGTACAAAAGGCCCCAACTCCTTTTCAGGAAATTTGGGGAAACTTCTTGATGGCTGCGAAAACTTGCCTGTAGTTTCTTTTCAACCTATTATAACAACTCTGCCAGTAGTTTCCGAACGGGATTTAAGCACGGATCAACAATATTTATATAAAATCTGTTGTGCAATCAGTTCTGGAAAATGTTCTGCCAATATAGCCAAACGAAATCCTGGCCGACTAAATCACGCTCGATGGTTAACTACAGCTAACCGACTGTTGCGGTTGTATGTCGCTACAAATAATCCTCCAGAAAATCTTGAAATCATAACCAGATTCATTTTGAAAGTTTATGCGCCGACATGGTTTCATATTAAAACAAACCCATTTCTACAATTTGGTGCTATCCACCTTTGGACTGCCATTAAAGCAGCAAGAGAGTTTTCAGGTGAAGTGAAAAACATTTTTGAAAAAGTCATATCAAAAAATGGCTATTTCGCTCATCCCGAAAACTTACTTTTGGCTATGCTTTTTGACTGCCGTGACAATATAAGAGAATTAGCTATAAATAGAATTCTTATAGCACGGCAACATTTGCAGAATAACGTAAGATATTTTAAACCACCTGTAATATTATTTAATGCAGAAGATTACACTGATTTAATTGACTGGCAGGCGTGCAATTTAACCGAACCTCCTTTGACGATGGAACTTTCAGAAGAATACCTCAAAAACTGTATTCATAAGAAAAAAATGATTGAAATAAGTGTAAATTTTCCATGTCATACGCAGGCCGTTGAAAGGTGCGTTAAAGTGGTTACAGAAGCATCTTCGAAAGTATGTGGAGAGACGTCAAGAGATGGCTACATAAGAGCCAAATTTCAAGGCAGAAATCTTTTACCTAAATTTGAGAATAAGATGCAGTATTATGAAGTAAAAGAAGCAAATAGAATGCATTAGTACCACAAAAAATACAAATTTAAAAAGGTTAATTTTTGTTTAGTATATAAGTACTATAAAACTAATTCATAACTCTGAAATAAAAAAAAATGATAATTCCCATAGAATTGAAATAACAGTGGTATTTTTATTAAAAGTAAATTATCTCCGAAGTGATCAAACCTAGGAAAAAAGTCCAAGAGACATTTTTTTAGGAAATCTTATGAACTACAACTTTAGCCAATATTATTTTTTTATATGAGATTTATTTTTGAAAATTTTGGAGAAAAAACCGTTTTTGAGACTTTTGAAAGCAAAGGGGCCCGGTTAAAAATTGAAATAACGATACAATTTTTTTACAGTTATTTCATTTGTCTATAAGGCACCATATTAACGCTACTTCAACTTAAAATTCCAAAACAAATTTTTTCGGCCCATGCTAATGTATACTCTTAACATTGTTCTGTATGATATCTATTTGAAAATATTGACATTCATGTTAAAATAGAAATAACTATTGCAAAGCTAATTAGAACAAAAATTGTGGCACCATCTACTGTGGCATAGTCACGCTGAGCAAAATGAAGTGACACTCCGTTAATGCAAAAGAAATGTATTTTCCCCACAACAAAATATTGCAGAATTTTATGTAAATAAAATAATATACCGATTTATTTCTAACATGCAGTTATTATGGATATACATAGGTATATAGAATAGATGTATATTGTATATAGAATATATGTATTATTTAATATGTCTATGTATGTATATGTAAATATTACACACAAAAAATACAACATCAAACGTTATTTTTCGTGTTTTTCTCCTTAAATAATTTAATACATAAAATTTTCTTGCTAAATTTACATTGCTTTTTTTTTATTAACAACTAGGTATTTTAACATTATTTGCTTTAGATTTGCTCGTAGTTTCTGCTTGTCGAAAAAATTTTGGATCGATTTTAACCCCTTTCCCGTGACCCATTCGATCTGAAATTTTGCAGGCAGGCTCGTGTTAATGACAGAAATGATCTAAGAAATTTTTTTAGTGATGCCAAAACAATGAAAACTTTAAAATTTTTCTACCAGAGTTAATAAAGAAAAAAAACAAAGGGCTAGTTTTTAATATATTATTACCAAAACGACCACAAAAACAACAAGTCCAGCTATGACAACAACACAACATTTAGAATAACAACAAGAACAATATAGAAACATCATATTTTTAATTTTTTTTAATTTTTCAGAGATTTCCCTGGACCCGTTCCACCGATTTTAAAGATTTTTGAAACAGAAATCTTCCCATGAATTTGGTGAATCATTCTCACTAAAAATGATCACTGTAGCTGCACCATTGAGGGCGTGATCGTGACAAGAACAACATAGAAAATTATATTTTTTCAAGACTTTTTTTAGTTCTTCATTCAAATCTCGGGCCCTAATCGACCAATTTGGACGATTTTAAATACAAGACTTCTCAGGATGTTAGTGAATCATTTGTTATGCACCCTAGCTGCTCGACTGATGCCTTCATCGTGATTTCCACAGACGGACAGACGGACAGACGGACATTGCTATATCAACTCCGGTTGTTAAAGGGATCACAAATATATATATTTTATGGGGTCCAAAATTTTTTTTCTAATTATTAAAACGGAATGACAAACTTATATATACCCTCTGCTCACTGGAGTGGAGGGTACAAAAAAAAATTTTATTAATAAAGGCATTTTCTCAACAAAGTACCTTTTCTTATTCAAGTATATTTTCTTAAAAGAGTACATTCTGTTAGATAATTACGGCTTATAAGACGATAACTTTTCTTTAAAAAGTTACTTTTTATAATAAATTAGTTTTTCATAAAAAATTAAATTTTCTTAAAAAAGTATATTTCTCAAAAAATACCTTTTCTACAAAAAAAGTATCTTTCCTTAAAAAGTAAATTTTGTTAACAAAAATACCCTTTCTTAAAAAGAAATTTTCAAAAAAAAAGCATCTTTCATCAAAAAGTACTTTTTCTTAAAAAAAGCTCCCCTCCTTACAAAATTATCCTTCCTTAAAGAAGTAGATTTTCTCAAAAAAGCACCTTTCATATAAAAGTATCTTTCTTCAGCGAAGTACATTTCCTTAAAGAAGTGCCTTAGTATATTTTCTTAAACAAGTACCTTTCCTTAAAAAGTATTTTTTTTTTTTTTTAAATACATTTTATTAATAAAGTAATTTTCTCAACAGGGTACCTTTTCTCATTCAAGTATATTTTCTTGAAAAAGTACCTTCTGTTAGAAAATTAGCGCTTATAAGATGATAACTTTCCTTAAAAAAGGAACTTTTTTCAATAAATTAGTTTTTCATAAAAAATTACATTTTCTTAAAAAAGTGTCTTTCTCAAAAAATACCTTTCTACAAAAAAAGTATCTTTCCTTAAAAAGTAAATTTTATTTAAAAAAAAAATACCTTTCCTTAAAAATAACATTTTCATCAAAAAGCACCTTTCATAAAAAAGTACTTCTTCTTAAAATAAGATCCCCTCCTTACAGAAGTATCCCTCCTTAAAGAAGTGCCTTTTCTTGAAAAAGCACCTTTCATATAAAAGTATCTTTCTTCAGCGAAGTACATTTCCTTAAAAAAGTACCTTTTCTTAAAAAAAGTTTCTTTTCCTAAAAAAGTATCTTTTCTTGAAAAAGTATCTTTCCTTAAAAAGCATGTTTTCTTAAAAAAAATAAATTTTATTAAAAAGGTCCATTTTCTTAACAAAGTACCTTTTTTATACAAGTATAGTTTCTTACAAAAGTACCTTATGTTAAAAAAAATACCGCTTATAAGACGATAACTTTTCTTAAAAAACTTTCGTTTTGAAAATAATAAAGTAGTTTTAAATAAAAATTACATTTTCTTAAAAAAGTATCTTTTCTCAAAAAAAAAAAAAAAAAAAAAATACCTTTCGTTAAAAAAAGTGTCTCCTTAAAAAGTGCTATTTATTAAAAAGCAGCTTTCTTCGAAAAACTACCTTTTTTAAAAAATTTACTTTATCAAATTTACTTTCTTAAAAAAGTACTTTTTCTTAATAAAGTAGTTTTTCTTAAAAAAGTGCCTTTCCTTAAAATAACAAGTACTTGTACTTAAATAGTAATTTTTTTTTAAAATACCTTTTCTTATATAAGTACATTTTCTCAAAAAACTATATTTCCTAGAAAATTAAATTTTCTCAAAAAAGTTCTTTTTATTATAAAGTACATTTTCTTAAAAAAGAGCTCTTTCTTAAAAAAAATACCTTATCTTTCTTAAAAAGTACCGTTCCTCAAAAAAGTACATTATCGTAAAAGGCTCCTTTGCCTAAAAAAGTACTTTCCTTATAAAAAAATATATTTTTTTAACCCTTTCACGACCGCACTTAAACTGCTGGAAATATTTTTTTTTTTTTGTGGATTCATACTTAACGAACCAATATTTCTAAAACAAAAGTGTCGTCAAAAAAATTTTTTTTCAATTACTTCAAGGAAAAAAATCCATGGAACATATCTGTGGTTTTCTGGAATAACCGCGTATGTCCATTTTTGTCAGTTTTGAGTTAACGATACCAAATATATTAATTTTTAACCCTCTTTACATGTGTTAAATTTAAAAAAAAAAAAAAAATTGACCATTTCTGAGTTTCTTCTATAAATAACGACGTTACTTAAATGTTTATTAAATTAGATTGCAGCACTAACGACGTATATCAACCTACGTTTGATCGCTGACAAATTATTTTCCCAGAAAACGACACATATGTCGCTATTATAATGCAAAAAAATTCAAAATAATTTTGGATTATTTTTCAGTTTATAACCACTTCTAAAAACTTGTGTGTTTGTTTCTGTTATATTTTGTCACTGTTATTCTTGATACGTTGTTATATTCTCAGGCCCGTTAACTTTTTGTTGAAGAAAAAAAAAATCCATTTTTCAAGCAATAACAACTTATGTCTACATGGGTGGATGCATTGGTAGTTTTCCTTTTCCAAAAAAACGACGTTTGTCGACATAAGTTGTTTTATCTGCACACACTTTAAGTGCTATTTACATATTGTTTTTCGTCCTTCTCTAGGATCTATTCCTCTGAAGATTTTTGACTCAAAATTTTATATAAAGTATTTATTGCCCATATCTACAGGACTGTTAAAAAAAAGCTGTCAGAACTTTATATCGAGCCCATAACTTCAAATATAACGTTTTTTGGCTCCCGTGAACATTTTGATTTTGTGATATACGCGGTTATTCTAGAAAACCACAGATATATATCCCATTGGTCGTCAACGGTTAAAATTAGTGAGTAACTAATTTTCTCCTTTCAAAGCAAGTCGGTGATTTATGTTTTTATATTTTCTACATAAATAACTGTAGTTTTTATACCCTATACCACTATGTGGTTTGGGTATAATGACTTTGTGCTGCTGTTTGTAACAACCAAAAATATTTGACCTAGACCCATCTTTAATTATACCGATCGAATCAGAATCACTTTCTGAGTTGATTTAACAATGTCCGTCCGTCCGTCTGTGTGTCCATGTAAAGCTTGTAATCAAACTGCAGGTCGCAAATATGAACATATTTTGATGAAATTTGGTATATAAGCTTCTATCGGCCATGGGATGAACGCTGTTGAAATTGGTGAGAATCGGTCCATGTTCAGACGTAGCCCCCATACAAATTACCCATATGAAATCGACATAAATTGCCATAAGATCCAAATTGTCATATAGATCTTACTCAAATTGGGCTTGTATACGTTCATTACATTCATTAATGAGTAGTCCAAAAATGGTCCCTTTGACCCCATATAGAGCTGCTTCCCGGTCTTCACTTAAATCTATTAAAAAACAAAAATATTGCACTGATTCTTCTCAAATTTTGTTTGTATATATTTTTGCAAAATACAAGAGACTTTACCAAACATGATCAGGATCGGTCCATTTTTGGACCAAGTCCCTATATAGATATAACATCTGATATGAACTTTTTCATATCTGCAGCCAAAAAAATTAATAAAAATCCCACTCAAATTTGGTTTTTGCTTATTTTCTATGTCCAGTTAGTTGGGCCTAAGAGATAGGGTCTCTAAACGCATGGTATACGGTATCGTATAGTCGGTCTAGACCGACTATAATTTTCTTACTTGTTTTTTTTTTTTTTGTATTTTTTGTAAATTTTTAAATATAGATTACAGAGAATCGATTACTACTTTTTTAGTTTGTACTAAAAATGGAAAGGAAAATTGGACAAACGCAATATGTTCCTTTTGTAAAAATCTTTTTTGTTACCAAAAAAACTGTAATTGCTTTGAAGATCACCATAATTGATTTTGTATTTTTGAGATATTTGGAATTAACCATTTTCTAAGTCTTTTTATTTATAGTTTGATTAATTTTTGATTTAATATTACGAACTCTTTTAATTTAATAAAAATATAAAACTATAAAACATCTTTTCTACCATTGACGACCAATTTGACATATATGTATGTCCCGTACTGAATTTTGCTGAATAATGAACCAATTCATGTTATTATCAAAATTTTAATGTTTTTGGTTCAATAACATCCGAATTAATGACACCAAATATGATTAAAAAAAATCATGTGAGTCCGATCACAAGGGAGATGTGTAAACATATAATAATTAAAGAAAACATCAACATCATATTTTCCAGTGCATAAAAAATAAGTCGATTATGCTGTTTTCTGAAATTCAATTGATGTTTTCTGAAATGCAATTGATGTTTTCTGAAATTCAATTGACGTTTTCTGAAATACTATTAATGTTTTCAGCAATTCAAATGATGCTTTTTGAAATTCCATTGATGTTTTCTGAAATACAATTAATATTCTCAGCAATTCAAATAATGCTTTTTGAAATTCAATTGATGTTTTCTGAAATTCTAATTATGTTTTCTGAAATTAAAATGATGTTTTCTGAAACTCGAATGATGTTTTCTGAAATTATATTGATGTTTTCTGAAATTCTATTTATGTTTTCTGAAATTCAATTGATGTTTTCTGAAATACATTTGATGATTTCTGAAATACAATTGATGTTTTCTGAAATTCTATTGATGTTTTCTGAAATTCTATTTATATTTTCTGAAATTCAAATGATGTTTTCTGAAATACAATTGATGTTTTCTGAAATACAATTGATGTTTTCTGAAATTCTATTTATGTTTTCTGAAATTCAAATGATGTTTTCTGAAACTCGAATGATGTTTTCTGAAATTCTATTGATGTTTTCTGAAATTCAATTGATGTTTTCTGAAATTCAATTGATGTTTTCTGAAACTCGAATGATGTTTTCTGAAATTATATTGATGTTTTCTGAAATTCAATTGATGTTTTCTGAAACTCGAATGATGTTTTCTGAAATTATATTGATGTTTTCTGAAATTCTATTGATGTTTTCTGAAATTCAGTTGATGTTTTCTGAAACTCGAATGATGTTTTCTGAAATTATATTGATATTTTCTGAAATTCTATTTATGTTTTCTGAAATTCAAATGATGTTTTCTGAAACTCGAATGATGTTTTCTGAAATTATATTGATGTTTTCTGAAATTCTATTTATGTTTTCTGAAATTCAAATGATGTTTTCTGAAATTATATTGATGGTTTCTGAAATACAATTGATGTTTTCTGAAATTCTGTTTATGTTTTCTGAAATTCAAATGATGTTTTCTGAAACACAATTGATGTTTTCTGATATACAATTGATGTTTTCTGAAATTATATTGATGTTTTCTGAAATTCAATTGATGTTTTCTGAAATTCAAATGATGTTTTCTGAAACTCGAATGATGTTTTCTGAAATTCTATTGATGCTTTCTGAAATTCAATTGATGTTTTCTGAAACTCGAATGATGTTTTCTGAAATTATATTGATGTTTTCTGAAATTCTATTTATGTTTTCTGAAATTCAAATGATGTTTTCTGAAATTATATTGATGGTTTCTAAAATACAATTGATGTTTTCTGAAATTCTATTGATGTTTTCTGAAATTCAATTAATGTTTTCTGAAACTCGAATGATGTTTTCTGAAATTATATTGATGTTTTCTGAAATTCTATTTATGTTTTCTGAAATTCAAGTGATGTTTTCTGAAATTCTATTGATGTTTTCCGAAATTCAATTGATGTTTTCTGAAACTCGAATGATGTTTTCTGAAATTATATTGATGTTTTCTGAAATTCAAATGATGTTTTCTGAAATTATATTGATGGTTTCTGAAATACAGTTGATGTTTTTTAAAGACAATTGGAAAAGGTTTAGAAAAGAACATATCATAGTTTTTTCACCAATACAATCATAAGTCACACAGCGTTATCTGATTCAGCTCACACCGATATGAGTTACGCTGTTTTTGTGATTGTATTGTGAAATAGAAATTTACCCCCCTGCGCGTATAGATGTTTACACATCAAAAAAAAAACATAATTTTCAGACGTTGGGATCACCGTCTTAGGTCCTGAGAATACATGTACCAACTTTTTTGGTATGGTATGCTCTGAAAGCTAAAACTATCCTCTGTCGATTCAAGTCAGCTTTAAAAAAAATCGGTTGGAAAATGTGGAAAATATTAGAAAAAATAAAAGTGGGACAAAAGTAGAGTTTTTAAATTAAAAAAATTAGGGTTTTACGTTTTATTCAAAAAGAAATTTTTTTTTTTAAATACCTTTTCATATGCAAAAAATTTTAAAGAATAATTTTTCCAAACTGAGCTATGATGATATTCAGTTAAACTCAAGTGGTATTCAATTTATAGCCCATGCTCAAAATAATTCGTATGTATTTGTTAAGTTCTTATATAAGCTAAAATGAAACTTTTGTGTTGGACACAGGTATATTTTCAGCCGAACTAACTAAATTATGGGTATATATCAAGCCTAATTCATTATTTTATAATTAAAATTCCAATTAAGTATTAATTAGAAATAAATGTGTAAGTTTTAGTTTTTCGACCACCTAGAGTGAACACATAATTTAGGGAGGGTAAGAAATATTTTCTTATGAAAAAGCCAAGGGGAATTTTTAAATTCTCTCTTAACCTACAAAATAAATACAAAAAAATATATTTTTTTTCTGAAACTCAGCTTATACATGAAAAGTAAAAAACACACACTAACAAAACTCTTAACTTCTTGTATAATGAAAAAAAAAAAATGTTTAAACCTATTTAATCAAACCACCCGCACTGTAAAGTTAAGGCTTTATCGAAAAGCAAAAAACTTGACTTTATTGCTTGATTAAGTTTTGAGCAAAAAAATCTACAACAATGTTGTTGATCATTGTTACATGATCCTCTTGCAATTGTGCGTAACAATTAAATCGTGCTTTGTGCCAATCTGTTTAAATGGATAGAAGATACTTGACTAAATGTTATCGTTTTTAGTTAAATGTTGTTATTGTTTCAGTTGATTACACATCACGATCATTTAAAGTTTTTGTATTTTTTTTTTTTTTTGGAGAATTGAAAAAATATATTATAACTGAAAAAAAATTCTTTAGCATTTTGCTTTGACAAGTGGGAGCCTTTATATAGTGGTTAATCACGATTCGAAGTTTAAGGCATATTTGGGCAACATTTGGCGAAAAACGGTTTCATTGTTCTTCGAGGCCAATAAAAACGATCATCATCAGCAGCGGCCATAGCAGCAGCTAACAGAGACGGCGTTCTTGTGGTCGAGCTGTTTAAATACATTAAAACATATATTGTATCTCATACATTCAAAGCCAAGAACGAACTGTAATATTTTTTATAGAACTCAGATCAGCATAGTTGTTTTTGGTTGGTTGTAGAACATGGTTGGCTTCAAAAAGTTGTTGGATGTTGAATAAAATTATTGCAAACACGTCGCGTTGATTTATTGTTAAATCGCGCATGAGTAATGGTGCAAAACTAAAGTATTTTTGCCTCTTGTTGTAGTTATTGCTGTTGCTGCTAGAAAGGAGCTTTAAAAAAATTATATGCCAGCCAAACCATGTCACTATTGTATGACTAACTTTGTTTTTTTTTTTTCTTTTTGCTCAACAACTTCTAGCAATAACATTTAGTTGAGCACTCTAGCAATTGTTCTTTTCAACACAAAATGTTCTTGTCCCTCTACATCAAAATACCCATAATAAATATTTGTTTTGTTTAGCTAGAGTTTGGGATTTTTTCCTACTACAGCAATTTTCCTGGTAATGTATTTTTTTTTTTTTGTTTTGGTTTTGCTTTTTTGTCGAATTGTTATTTATGCGGGCAATTTTTAAAATGGATTTATTGATTAAGACAATCCCCAATAACAGCAACTGTATATAAATGTATAGATGAAATCTACGAAAGCCCTTATAAAACTTCATAAAATAAACCAAACAAATTATTTTCAAATTGTCATAAAGTTTAACCCAAAGACATTTATCATTCTTCAATAAAATGTTTAAACAAAACACTTCCTTTCGCCAGCAACCGGTGGACAGTGGGTAGGAAATGATTTGAATTTACTAAAAAAAACAAGTAAGAAAATTATAGTAGGTCTAGACCCTATCTCTTAGGCCCAACTAATTGGATATAGAAAATAAGCATAAACCAAATTTGAGTGGCATTTTTATTAATTTTTTTGGCTGCAGATATGAAAAAGTTCATATCGGATGATATATCTATATGGGGATTAGGCCCAAAAATCGACCGATCCAAACCATGTTTGGTAAGGTCTCTTGTATTTTGCAAAAATTTATACAAACAAAATTTGAGATGAATCAGTGCAATATTTTTGTTGTTTGATAGATTTAAGTGAAGATCGGGAAGTAGCTCTATATGGGGCCTATGGCCCATAGGCACCGGTTTTGGACTATTCATAAATGGATGTAATAAACACATACAAACCCAATTTGACTAAGATATACACGACAATTTGGATCTTATGGCAATTTATGTCGATTTTATAGGGGTCATTTGTATGGGGGCTTGGTCTGAATATGGACCGATTCCCACCAATTTCAATAGCGTTCATCCCCGGGCAGATGAAAGCTTACATACCAAATTTTATCAAAATATATTCATATTTGCGACCTGCAGTTTGATTACAAGGTTTACATGGACACACAGACGGACGGACGGACATAGTTAAATCGATTCAAAAAGTGATTCTGATTCGATCGGTATAATAAAAGACGGGTCTAGGTCAAATATTTTTGGTTGTTACAAACAGCAGCACAAAGTCATTATACCCAAACCATATAGTGGTATAGGGTATAATTAATTGTATTGAAAAGTTTAAAAATGTTAAGAAACAATTAATCAAACTGCTCACTTACAAACTGCTCACTAATCTGCATTATATAATAAATAAAAATGTCGTAAAAAAATTATGTGAGTCCGACCACAGGGGAGATATGTAAACATCCAGTAATTACAGATTTTTTATGTCACTTTTTTCAAATCAAACAGAAAGCGTCATCTATGTATCACTTATAGCAAACAACTGCAGGGGTTGTTGAATTAGGTGAAACAATTTTATATCATAATTTTTTCACCAATACAATCATAAGTTACACCGATTTGTCTTACGGCTCACAGCGTAACATGTGAGCTCATATGTTACGCTGTTTTTGTGATGGTATTGTTAAATAGAAACTTATCCCCTGTGCGTATATTTAGATGCTGACACATCAATAAAGACTTTATAACTTTTAATTGCTATAAAAAATGTATTAGCCCCACCAATTGCTGATAAATCAGATCCATAAATTTGATAGCGAAAAATGAAAACCTAATATTACTATATAATGAAGACTAAACAGAGATTAGTAATTGCTATTCTGCTAGATCTTAAATTCGGTTAGCTGGGTTGCTCGCCCGAAGGCGAGTACACTCAGAGGTCATATGGACCATTGTGATACCATTTAGAAAGTGTCGGAAGGTAGAGATAGGAGAAGAGATTTTAAAAGTACAGATGGATAACAAAAGGAGTGTGGCAAAGAAAAGAAAAGTGAAAAAGAGCTTATTCGTCTGCTATGCGTCCCTCCTAAAGCAGCCAAATTCCCTCAAGAAGTCCACAAGGCCGCTTAGTGGAACATCTAATATGCAGCCCAGATTATCGAAGAATCTTTGGCTTCAGTCCTGGACATTCATAAAGCAAATGTTGCGCTGACTCGTCCTTGTCTACATCCATACAGCTCCTATAGAATTCAGCTCTCGGGATACCTATGCGTTTACACCCTAAACCACTCTGCGGTGATGGCACAATGTGTTTGTTCTGATGTTTGTGACTACCAAAAATACTTGACGTAGACCTGCCTTTTATAATACCGATCGACTCAGAATCACTTTCTGAGTCGACTTAGAAATGTCCCGACCACATTAGAAATTATGTTTAAAGTTGCAAAAATTGATAAATAATCAGACCTAGCCCTATTCTATTATACCCAATAATCAGTTGTCCAAAAATAGGATTATTTTTAGTCATAGTCCCATTTTAGAGCTAATTCCAGATCTTCACTATCAAAAATTAAATATATAGATCTTTTAACAATTTTGTTATTATATGTTTTTGAGAAAAGTAAGTGAGTTTGCTCCATATGGACATGATCGGTCCATTTTTGACCTGATCCCTGTATAAAAAATAACATCAGCACTAAGATTTTTTTATGCATTTTTTCTATATCCAATTATTTATACAGGAAAGTTGGATCCAAGGTCCTCTATCAGTCTAAACCGATTATAATTTTCTTAAATTTTTAATTTAGACATAATGGCGGACATTTGTTGGACTTCGAGACAAGGCTTGCATTTAAATTTAGACGAAATATAAAAATTCCACTGATTTTAAATTTATTTTTAAGAGAGATTGATCGTTTGTTAGAACTAGATAGAGAGTAGTGATTATTTTTAAATTTGGACTAAATTTGGGCTCTAGAATATTGCTATATATAGAGAATTACGATTGCTCTTTATTTGGACTAAAAAAAACAAGTACGGAAAACTACTAAATACAGGGAACTATGATTACCCTTTCGTGGGAATTTGATAGTAAACAATGTTTACTATTAAATTTGAACCAAACGGAGAATGCCGAAGAACTACTTTGTAGACCACTGTGATTTCTCTTGATAGGGAATAATGATTATTTTAAAAAGTTAAGCTAAATGGAGAACTTCAATTCCTCTTTAGTTTGAACTTGGTAGAGAAAAATGACTATTTTTAAGTATAGACTGCATAGATAACTACAGAGAACTATTATATAGAAAACTGTGATGGCTCTTGATATGGTACAATGATTATTTTTAAATTTAGACAAATATATAACTAAATAAGGACGAAGGCCTCTGCAGCCCGTTTCCTAATTTCTTTGAATTTTATTAATTTGTAAATTTATTTACTATTAATAAATAAAATAAATAAATTTAGACAAAGTACAGAGTCTCGATTGCTCTCTTGTAAGAACTTTATGTAGCCCATCTTTTATTTTTAAATTTAGACTTAACAAAGAACTATGATTGCCCTTTTTCTGGGAACTTAATGGAGAATAAAAGAATAACTCCTATTGCTCTTCAGTGAGAATTCGATAGCAAACTACGCTAATTTAAATTCTGGACATAAGTTTACTATTCGAGTTAAAGGGAGAACTACTATTGCTACTTAAGTAGTCGGTCAATGGTTGCTGTTGCCGTATGGCACGCAGCGCCATCCCGTGTAGACCACATCTCGCCCGGATCAATGTCATCAATATTTACAAGCAAAAATTCAATGTGCTTGCGGTAATGAACTCCATTGAACGTAACGCGAACTCCGCCTTCAATTTAAGCAATGAGGTCCGATGATGCCACTAGCTTGTAACCCGCATATAACGGTACATTTTTTTTTTGTTTGCGTGGGAGTCTTAGGGTCTGTGCATCTCTTCTACTCCATATGTGACAAATTTGTTATTTATAAACCCGTTAAGCCAAAAGTGACCCTCCTCCTTAAACGCAACTTTGCGATAAAGCATCGGATCACTTTACAACTGCTCTAGAGCCCAATCGGCGAAAGATCGACGCATATGATGGTCTCGTTGGCTTTAATTAATGCACTACCTGGATCTTATAGGCCCAGATCATTGTGCAAAAGTTTCCACGTAGTGGACGGACAGAGCCCCAATTCCTGCGACCGAGGACGAATCGATAAATTTGAATTTTCATCCACACTTTCGTCTACAGAGCCGCCGATATTCTCTTCAGTACGCACATTCCTTCGAATTGTAAGTGTTATTCTATCATTTTGAGAGTATGTGGTATGAAATCTATCTACAGTATGGATGGCTTGTTCAAATGGACGATTATAAATTGCGCGAATCGATGACTGATTTTTAAAGTAAATTTGGATAATTTGGCAGCGTTGTTCAGGCGTATGTTTATCAAACATAATAATAAGTACTAGTATAGCCCAGCACTCGAAATTCGAGTGCAAATTCTTGGAAATATTATTTTTTCATTAAATGTTTGTCTTCCAATGTTTTTTTAATCTACATATATATGGGGGGTTTCATGTCAAGTGCACCAACTTTTGAAACCGATGTCTTCCGATCGGGATGAAATATGTACCAAGGTTAGTCCTATTGGATAGTAGTATAAACACAATTTTTCAACAAGATCGGTCCAGATCTCTCTGAGTTAGAGGGGATCAAAATTTGACATTTTGGCCAAACAGGTATTTTTTCTGATTCATGTAATTTATTACCTATTGTTCTTAGAAAATTTTCTCCCAAATAGCTTAGATAGCTATTTCTTCAATATTTCGGAAAAAAATACTTTAAAAAAAAATGAAAAAGGGCATTTTTTTTTTCATAAGAAAGCTTAGGATTTTTCCTTTAAGAACTTTTGGTAGTGGGATATCTATCAAAATAAATGTTTTGTAACTCAAGACAACGGCTTTTCAATTTTTCACAAATGCACTATTTTGAATTTTTTCCTATTTGTGTGTAAAACCTTACAAATAAAACTTATACTGAGAAACTATATAAAAGAAATGCAGCGAAGTATAGCCTTCAGTGCTCTCATCAAGATTGCATCTTAGATGCGACTGCTTTATTCCATTGGGCAAAGAATTATTGTAAAGAAACTAAAATAGTTTTTAGTAGCAAAGAGGATCATCAGAAACATTGAAGAGCAGATTCGATGATGGGGTAATAATCGATGGCACCGCTCAATACCATGCTTTTGTACCGCTTGTCGATGGAAGACTCAAGTTGAACAAGTTTTCTGCCTCTATTCAATGCGTTTTCTTTCCAAAGCCAACAAATAAACCAGCAGCGAAATCAACAGCAGAACGTAGAAATGCCAAGAAAGGCTAGATAAAAAAAACGCAGTAAATAGAGGCGACAAAAAAGCTGGGTGAAAGACTGGGTATTTAAAAATTTACAAAACCTAAATACATTATCAGCTACAATAAATTAAGTATAAAAATAGTTATGATATAAATGGATCTAATGTAATTAAGATTAAGTTTTATTAAATTATTTATCTTTATATTTTTAAAATTATTATTATTATATATTAATTTAATTATTATTACAAATAAATAAAAAATAATAATTTTTCAACATTTCTATAGAAAAAAAGGGATTTTTAACATATTCTGGGTATTACAGTAGCGAGGGTATTAAATTTTAGTTAGGTATGTTACATACCTTCGGAACGGTTAATTTGTCTAGTTTCTCAGTATAAGTTTTATTTGTAAGGTTTTACACACAAATAGGAAAAAATCCAAAATAGTGCATTTGTGAAAAATTGAAAAACCGTTGTCTTGAGTTACAAAACATTTATTTTGATAGATATCCCACTCACATCCCACTAAGCGACCAAAAAGCTCTTAAAGGAAAAATCCTAGGCTTTCTTATGAAAAAAAAATTCCCTTTTTCAAAAAAAAAGCAAAAAATGCTTAGATTTAGCAAAAAAAAAACAGTCTAAAAAAAAATTTTTTTTTTTTTTTTGTCCGAAATATTGAAGAAATAGCTATCTAAACTATTTGGGAGAAAATTTTCTAAGAACAATAGGTAATAAGTTACATGGATGAGAAAAAACACCTGTTTAGCCACAATGTCAAATTTTGATCCCCCTCTAAATCAGAGATATCTGCACCAATCTTGTTGAAAAATTGTGTTTAAACTACTATCCAATTGGACTAATCTTGGTGCAAATTTCATCGCGATCGGAAGACATCGGATTCAAAAGTTGGTGCACTTGACATGAAATCCCCCATATATATATATATATATATATAAATTTATGAATATTTAAATGAGCCTAAAGGTATGTTAATCAATTCTAGCAATTCACAATTCAACACAGTGCGTATATAATTTAAATAATTCGCTTTAACAGGGTGTAATGAATTATTATAAATATTTTATTTTATTTTATTTATTTTATTTTATTTTATTTTATTTAATATAACTAGGAAATTGCAGCCCTCGAAATTCGAGCGCATATTCTAGGAAACTTTATTTTTTCATTTAATATAGACCCTAAAAGTATGCTTATCAATTATAGCCAATTCACAAATCAACATAAAAAACAAACTCATTTCAATTACAAACACATTAACAAATTTAAAAAACACACTCATAGCATTGTATAATTTTATGTATGTTTTAGTAGCAACTTTAAATGCAATTTATTCAAAACAGAGGAAAACATTTAAAAATCTGTAAATCTGCAAATCGGCTAAAAAGAAATAGCTTTCAAATAATAAACGTTTAATCAAAATCGGGATAAAACGGTAGAACAAAACATCAGTCACAAGAAATCGCCTAGCCTATTAATATTATAGATATATTTTTAAGACAGATAAAACATAAATTTTATCATTCTCAGCTTCACCTCCATATGAACTATAACTATGCCAATTTCCACACGCCTCGGTGACCGCGTATTGCTTAAAAACGGAACAAAAAATTTGCCTTCGCGTATTAATATATAGATAGATACAACTCTCGATAGCTTAATATCGAGAAGAAGGTAAAATTTTAGAAGTATGTTCCAATAGTCTATGCTATTTTAAAACAGTCATTGGAAAACTTTTTGAATTTCTGGAAATAGACGTTTTCAAGCAGGTCCTTAAAATTATACTTTTTTTTTACAAAATGCCCTTCATTGTTAAGAATTTTTCTATAAAAAGTATGGCAACAGAAGTAAATAAATTTTAAAAAGTAGTCTTAAAAAAAATTTAATAAGCATGTACCATACACTCAGCATTGCTCGAAATTGGTCAAGTTGAGTTTTCGGGATAAATACAAAAAGTTAGTGTAGATTTATCCACATTTCCAAACATAATTAAGCCCATGTATTTTAAACTATTTACCAAAAACGTATTCTCCTCCCTCAAAGAAACGTGATCAGAAGTGCTTATTTTGTGAAAATTGCCTTTTGTTTATAAAAAAACATATATTTAAACCATTTATTTTTATATTACCTATATGTATTGTTTTATAATAACACTGAAAAGATCTCAAATTTTTCAAAAATCATTAATATATATTTTATAGTTATTGAGATATTAAGATGCAGATTCCAAAAAAACATATTACGATCACTTTTTTATGACTGAGTTTGAAAATATTCACTTTCAAGATCAAAGTTGCTGCAAAGTTGTTTTATATTTTAGTTTGTTGTATTGGAAGAGGCTTAAATAGTATAACTTTTGCTTGAATTCTCATTTGGTTGTTTTCAGCAAATGTACATGAATTTAACTTTTTGCCCAGCAAACTATCTACCGCTTTTGGTTACTGATGAGGGTTAGTGACTCTTCGCGAAACAGCTGTATAGCCTGTCAAGCAAAATATAGATCAATTTTTAAAAGAAATATGCCAGTGTTTTTTGCTTTATTTAAAGTAAGAACATTTTATTTTGAGCCTAAATAATTTCAAATTCAATCATTAAAATGATAAAGATCGAATATAAGATTTTTTTGTTTTTATAGAAAATAATGAAATTAACACTTTTTTTCTCTAAAGTGTTTTAAAAATTTGTCAAATTTATCTAGCATTATATTTATTTATACTAGTAGATTCCAGCCCTCGAAATTCGAGCGCAAATTCTAGGAAATTTTATGTTTTCATTAAATAAAGACCTTAAAAGTATGCCAATCAATTGTAGCCAATTCACAAATCAGCACAAAAACAAACCCATTTTTATGACAAACACATTAACAAATTTAATAAACATACACATAGCATTGTATAATTTTATGTATGTGGAAGGAAGGAAAAAAATTAAAAAATGTGCAAATCTGCAAAACGGCTAAAAAGAAATACCTTTCAAATAATATACGTTTGGTCAAAATCGGAATAAAACGCTAGAACAAAACATCAGTCACAAGAAATCGCCTAGCCTATTATAGATTTTGAAAAAAGGCTAATTTAAAAGTTTTAGATTTATTATCCTCGAAAAATACGTAATCTACTACTGAGATTCAATTCTAATTGCTAATCCCTAAAACGTATGTGTAATTAAATTCATTCAACAATGTAGCCTACTGACACCACTGTGCACTATTAACAACTTTTGCCAGTTAACATGTTCTAGTACTTCAGATGCTCGTGGTAATTCTCGGGTGCTTGTAGTATTTGTCATTGTAATTGTAATGTATTTGTATTTGTGTAATTAATGTAACCTTAACAAGTGACAACATGTCTGTTGTTTTTAATTAACCATTAATTATGTTCTAATTATTCACTGCCACAGTCGACGAAAAACTAGTGATAGAGAATCCTTTACTTTTACCACAACATTTATAAATTTTGCTTAAAAGTAAATGAATAGAAGCTAAAGTGTATGTCTTGGTATTAGTGAGAGGGTTTGTAATTAGGAAAAAATGCTAATGAAATAATCAACTTTAACACACACACACACTCTCACAGCCCCTTCGAAACAGCTCCACATACACACCTTTTGAACAATTAAGTCGATAGAACCAACCAAGCATTATTTCAGGAAGTAGACATTATTGTTGCTTTTCCTTTGTTAACAGTAACATTGTCTCTTCTGTGAGTTGATGTTTAAAGAAAAAAGTTTATTTGCATGTTGAATTTTTGTAACTCTTTTTATTTCTTCTACTCCCACTTCTTGTGTCTGTTAGCATGCAAACTGCATTCGTAATGATTCTTACGTTTTTAGGCGTTTTTTTTTCTTTTATAGATTTTTGGTTTGTTAAGTGCTAAACTCCAACAATCAGCCAACCTACGCACTAGCAGGAGCAGCAGCAGCAGAACTTTTAATCGAGTATTTTAGAATTTATTTTTTTTTGAGCTTCTCATCACGGATTGCCATCTTAAACGCGTAAGATTTTTGCAAGTTTTATGGTTAATATTTTTTTTTTTAGCCATCTTAAAGAATAAAACTGATTTTTATTCGTATATATCAATAGGGTCATCAACCGTTTATGTATAAAACCAAATCAATAGAGAAGTTTAAAAAAGTAAAATTATAGCTGAAATCGAAATTCAATAATAAATAGCTAAGCAGAAAAATATTTATTATATAACGTCTTTACATAAGCGTTAAAAGCAAGTAGGAGCCACAATATAAAAATCTCTATTTTTAGATGAAATAAGCGTAGGGTACATACATTTGATAACGTGTTATGGCTTTATCTACTTTAGATATAGCCAACTTCCTTGAAAGTCCATAATTCTATTTTAAGAAAACTCTGAAATTTCAATTAAATATGAAGAAGCTTGTAACTAAAACATACGATCACGTCTTAATATAAATTGATAAATCTCTCGTGTGATTAAATTTTTATCATATTTACACAAATACCCTTTACCCTATGGAGAAAATTAACAATAAATTGTTATTATGATGTGATATGAGTGGCACAATGGTATTTTGCTATTTTTTTTTTTTTTTTTTTTTTTTTTTGCCAAGGCAACAGCCAACAACCAGCAAACAAAATGCAATCAAACTTAAAATATCTACAATTGAAATGAAAGAAAAAAACAAAGAAAAACAAAAAGACAAAAACAAAAAACTACTGAGACTAAGCAGCAATAATAACCCAGCCAAAAAAGAGCTTCCAAAGACGTGACTTGTGGGGGTTTGTCAATACTGTGAAAAATATTTTAACTACTGTTTAAGACATCATAAATATATATATTCTTGATCGGATAACCATCTCTCATTTTTAGAGAAAATGTTTGATATCTATTTAATCCTTTTGCTATTTAAAACTATCAAAATCGTTTAAATATGGACTAAAATGTACTTGCAAAAATATTAATGTTCTGTAGTTGCTTCCATTCAAAATATTTCAGTAATTCAAAATTTTTATGTACGTATTCCTAAAAAAATAGCATTTCTTAAAAAAGTACCTTTTCTTGAAAAAGTACAATTTTAAAAAGTACGTGTCCCTCAAAATGTACCTTTTTTAAAAGAATTTACCTTCTCAAGAAAGTATATTTTCTTAAAAAAATACCTTTTTTCAAAAAGTACCTTTTCCAGATAGTACCCTTTTCTCAAAAAGTACATTTTTTAAAATGTACCTTTTCTTAAAAAATTTTATTTTTTTAAAAAAGGACGTTTTCTTCAAATAGTACATTTTCTTAAAAAAATAAATTTTCTTTAGAAAGAACCTTCACAGAGTATCGTTTTAAAATAGCATATTTTCTTAAAAAAGTACATTCTCTTAAAAAGCAGAATTTTCTTAAAAAAAATTAAATTATCTAAAAAAAATTTTCTTCAGAAAGTAAATTAAATTTTCCTAAAAAAATTAAGCTTTTTTTAAAAAGAACCTTCACAAAGTATCGTTTTTCAATTAATACAATTTCTTAAAAAAGTAAATTTTCTCACAAAAGCGCCTTCTTTTAAAAAGGAGAATTTTCTTAAAAAAATTAAATTATATTAAAAAAAAAAACGAATTTCCTTCAAAAAGTAAATTATCTTCAAAAAGTATATTTTCTTAAATAAGAACATTTTCTAAATTAAGTACATTTTTCTTAAATAAGTACATTTTCTTAAACAAGTATATTTTCTTTAAAAAGTATTCGCTTTAAAAACAAATTTTCTTAAAAAGCAACATTTCTTTAAAAAATATCTTTTATTAAAAAATACATTATCTACAAAACTCTAGTTTCCTTAAAAAGTAATTAAAGTACCCTTTGTTAAAAAGCACCTTTTGTTCAATAAGCACGTTTTGTTAAAAACTACAAATACACTTGCATAAAAAGGTATCTTTCTTAAAAAATATCATTTTAAAATAACACCTTTTGTTAAAAAAAAGTGGCTTTTCTTAAAGAAATACATATTCCAAAAAGGACCCTTTCTTAAAAAGTAACTTTCTTAAGGAAATACCTTTTGCTAAAACAATAAGATCTTCGTTAAAAAGTACCTTTTATTAAAAAACCATCTTTTGTTGAAAAAGTACCTTTGGTTGAAAAAGAATCTTATGTTAAACAAGTAAGAAAATTATAGTCGGTCTAGACCGACTATACGATACCCTATACCATGCGTTTAGAAACCCTATCTCTTAGGCCCAACTAACTGGACATAGAAAATAAGCAAAAACCAAATTTGAGTGGTATTTTTATTAATTTTTTTGGCTGCAGATATGAAAAAGTTCATATCCGATGCTATATCTATATGGGGACTAGGTCCAAAAATGGACCGATCCTGATCATGTTTGGCAAAGTCTCTTGTATTTTGCAAAAATATATACAAACAAAATTTGAGAAGAATCAGTGCAATATTTTTGTTTTTTAATAGATTTAAGTGAAGATCGGGAAGCAGCTCTATATGGGGCCAAAGGGATCATTTTTGGACTACTCAATAGTGGATGTAATGAACGCATAGAAACCCAATTTGAGTAAGATCTATATGACAATCTGGATCTTATGGCAATTTATGTCGATTTCATAGGGGTAATTTGTATGGGGGCTAGGTCTGAACATGGACCGATTCTCACCAATTTCAATAGCGTTCATCCCATGGCCGATAAAGGCTTATATACCAAATTTCATGAAAACATATTCATATTTGCGACCTGCAGTTTGATTACAAGGTTTACATGGACACACAGACGGACGGACGGACGGACGGACGGACGGACATTGTTAAATCAACTCAAAAAGTGAATCTGATTCGATCGGTATAGTTAAAGATGGGTCTAGGTCAAATATTTTTGGTTGTTACAAACAGCAGCACAAAGTCATTATACCCAAACCATATAGTGGTATAGGGTATAAAAATTAACTTTCGTTACAAACGTACTTTTTATTAAAAAATCACCTTAAATCAAAAACCTTATTTTTATTAAAAAATCATCTTTTCTTATAAAGTGAAAAATACCTTTTCTTAAAAAGTGCCTCTTGAAAAAGTACGTTCTCTTCAAAAAAGCATCTTTACTGCAAAAAGTGCATTTTGTTAAAAAATGTAAAATGTAAAAAGTAACGTTTCTTATAAAGTAAGTTTTCTTAAAAAGTATGTTTTCTAAAAAAGCACCATTTGTAAAAAAGGCACCTTTTGCTACAAAAGGTACCTATTAGTAAATAGAAACTTTTTTGTTTAAAAAATACTTTCTATAAAAAAGTACCTTTTGCTAAGAGAGTATCTTTCAAAAAAAAAGTTAAAGTTAAAAAGCACCTTCTCTTAAAAAAGTACTTCTTCTTCAAAAAAATGCATTTTGAAAAAACTAACCTTTTCCTAAAAAAGTAAATTCTCTTCAAAAAACACTTTTTTTCAAAAAGTACCTTTCTTCAAACTATATATATTTTTTTTTTTTCAACAAAAACCTTTTTTTCAAAACGTACCTTTTCTTAAAAATTTGTATTTTCTTTAAAAAGAACCTTTTCTTCAAATAGTACATTTTCTTAAAAAAGTAAATTTTCTTTAAAAAGAACCTTCACAAAGTATCGTTTTTAAAATAGTACAAAAAGTACTTTTTCTTGAAAAAGTGCCTTCATAAAAAATTACATTATCTTCAAAAAATAAATTTCATTCAAAGTAAAATTTCTTCACAAAGTAAATTTTCTTAAATAAGTACATTTTCTTAAACAAGTATATTTTCTTTAAAAAGTACATATATCGACAGATTCCTTATGAAGAGGCGAACAAAATGATATATGATACATGCCACGCATTTTGCCTGGAGTCCTGCTATAGCTCCTGAGGAGGGTATCCGAAAAATCGGATTTTGTACCAATTTTAATTTAAATTCAAATTTTGTGCCTTTTCTATAATTTAAAAATGAATTCGGTACCAAACACGAAGAACTGAACAATTAATCATATATCGACAGATTTTTTATGAAGGAACGATCAAAATGATATATGATACATGCCACGCATTTTGCCTGGAGTCTTGCTATAGTAAATTTTCTTAAAAAGTAACATTTCTTTAAAATATATCTTTTATTAAAAAGGTAGTTTTCATAAAAAGTAACTAAACTACCATTTGTTAAAAAGCACCTTTTGTTCAAAAGACACGTTTTGTTAAAAAGTGCGTGTTGTTACACAAATACAGTTGCATAGAAAGTATCTTTCTAAAATACCTATATGTTAAAACAATAAACTCTTCGCTAAAAAGTACCTTTTATTAAAAAAACCATCTTTTGTTGAAAAAGTACCGTTTGTTGAAAAAGTATCTCATGTTTAAAAATTAACTTTTGTTGAAAACGTACTTTTTATTAAAAAATCACCTTTTATCAAAAAGTTTCTTTTGCTTAAGAATCATCTTTTCTTATAAAGTGAATTTGATGAAAAAAGTATATTTTCTTTAAAAAAAAACTATTTACAAACAAAGGTACATACCTTCCTTAAAAAAATATCTTTTCTTAAAAAGTGCTTCTTGAAACGGTACGTTCTCTTCAAAAAGCACCTTTACTTCGAATAGTACATTTTGTTAAAAAATTGCCTTTTCTTAGAAGATTTCGTTATACTAAAAAAAATTAAGTTTCTTACAAAATTTCGTATAAAGTAAGGTTTCTAAAAAAATTCCGTTTTCTAAAAAAGTATTTTTTGCTACAAAAGGGTGTATAAGAATTTTGTTGTTTAAAAAAATATTTTCTTTAAAAGTAACTTTTATTAAAAAAGAAGCTTTACTAACAAAGTAAAATTTGTTTAAAAAGTACCTTTTCTTAAAAAAGTACTTTCTGTTAAAAAAGTAGCTTTCGTTAAAAACAGCGCTTTGTTAAAAAAAGATTATTTTTTTAATAAAGAGTACCTTTTGTTAAAAAGCACCCTTTGTTAAAAAAGAACATTTAATTAAAAAGTTACCTTCTTAAATACCTGTTGTTAAAAAAAAGTAACTTTTGTTAAAAAATCAACTTTTATTAAAAATATACTTTTAGTTAAGAATTAACATCTCTTAAAAAGTGCATTTTCTGAAAAAAGTACATTTTCTCAATATAGATACCTTTACAAACCAAAGTACCTTTTCTAAAAATAGTACTTTCACTTAAAAAAGTACCTTTTCTTCAAAAAGTACTTTTTTTAAAAAACCTAAATTTTCTTTAAAAAGTGAATTTTTTGAAAAAAGTTAACTTTTTTGAAAAGGTACCTTTTCTTCTAAAGTTCCTTTTCTTAAATAAGTACCGTTTCTAAAAAAACAACTTTTCTAAATAAAGTAAATATTCTTAAAATATATTTTTAAATTTATCGAGACATCCAAAAATTTAAATAATATTCAATATTCAATATTAAGAATAAAATGCATTTTTAGAAGAAAATTTATTTTTAAGAAAATGTACTTTTTAAGAGACCAAATTTCTGCAAGAAAAATAATTTTTTTTTAAGAACTGAATTTTTTTCCAAGAAAATCACTTTTTTAGGGAAATGCGTTGTTTTTACGAAAAAGTACTTTTATTACTTTTTTAAGAAATGGTTATTTTTTCAGGAAATGCTCTTTTTATAAAAATCTAATTTATTTAAAAAGCCCCTTTTGCTAAAAAGTACATTGTATTAAAAATAACTTTTTTGTTAAAAATTAGGTTTTCATAAAAATAGCGTTTCCTGAAAAAAGCACCATTTCTCAAAAAAGTACCAAAAGTACTTTTTCTTAAAAGAAGCACATTTACTTAAAAAGCGGCTTTCTTGAAAAAAAAATTTCAACAAATTTTTTTTTTTTTTTGTTGCAGAAATTTTGTCTCTTAATTTCATAAAAAATAAATTTTCTTCTAAAAATGCATTTTCTTCTAAATATTGAATATAGAATATTCTTGAAAAAAAGTACATTTTCTTAAAAAAATTTATTTTTTTGTTGCAGAAATTTTGTCTCTCAAAAAGCACATTTTCTCACATTTTTATTTACATTTTTGGATGTTTCGTAACAATTTGTAATTCCAAATATTAAAAACTTTACTCGGACATTGACATCTTGAACAACTTAAATTGATCCATTTTATTCGTAAAAATTTTTAATTCCCAATATTGAAAACTTCACCCGTACATTGACATCTTGAACAACTTAAATTGATCCATTTTATTGCTGGGAATAATAAGAATAATATTGATGATGATGATGATGTTAATGATGACTACAACGTAGAAGATGACAATGAAATGTGCACTCGAAAATGTGCAACTGAAATAAAAAAAAAATTATAGTCGAATAATAAAACAGATCACGCAAGAACAAAAAGTCGATGTCGCCGCTTTTTGATCAAAGTTCTTCCAAAAAGACAAAAGGAGTGGTTGTTGCCACAACAACAACAACACAAAACAGAAAATGAATGTGATGAGAGTTTTGAGATGTGCCGATCGTTATTTAGTTTTAAAGCCTGATGATGATGACTACATTGCCAATGAAAAGGATGAGGAGGATGATAATGGCGGGGCATTCAGTTGAGAGATGTATCTGTTGTTCATACTTGAAAAGATTGTATAGAAATTGAAATTGATTACAATTATGAAGAAGGTGAGAAGTGTTGGCAGTTTATAAGCCATAATACTGCTTGCTGTAACTGCAGACGATAATGCTGCCGCTGATCATTTGTTCATTTTTTGAAGTGAATGATTAACGCTTGTTTCGCTTGCTCGTGGTGTTAAGTGGAATTACAGGTGCAAGGGTTTCCTTTTTTTAGTAAGTATATGAAAAAGTGGCTTTTTGAATTCCAAAAAGTAGTAGATCTCCTTTTGCTTTATCTCCGGGGACATGTTATTACGTTTGTTACAGCCAACAGCCAACACCAACACCACACCACCATCATCATCACCATCACCATCATCATAGCCATCCCTATCATATCACAAGTTAACACTTTTGTTAAAGTTAAGGTCGCATACGAAGAGTGGTGCATTAAGAATGGTTAACAAGGTGGAATCTTGAATTTGCTTTAAAATCGCTTTTCTTTTGAGTTTGAAGATTTATGATGACGTTTTTTTTCGGTTTAAAGCTTCTATTATGTCCATTACAGTGATCGATGATGATCTTTTTATTTCTGTTTGACTGACTGTTGCTGGTACTCGTATGATGAAAAGTTATTGTTCAAATGAGAAAAATGATTTGTCTTCATTTGTCAATTTTATTGTTAAACAGGAATATTCTTTTGTGATCAGATCCGATCCGATCTCTGCTGGTGCATTGCATTTATATAAATGCACGAATATGGAGGTGTGTGAACAACATTTATCAACTAAATATCGTTTTCAAGAAAAACTCATAAACCTATCAGGAACTCAAGCATGTAAAATGTTAATGACTAAAGGTAATTTTGTCATTAAATAAAAATACTGTTTTTAAAAAAAGGGGTAAACACATGTTGATAAAAAAAATGCTATATTATATTAAAAAAAAAACATTCACATGACCTCTTCTTTCCTATATTCTTCTCAAAAAAAATAAAAAAAAACTAGACAGCGGAAATAAACTAGGCACATGTTTGAAAAACCCGCGGGCTAAATTAATAAAACAAACATTTGACCCTTTACCTTTAAAAGACTTAAAACTCAGCCATCTAACCGAGCAGTTTACAAGTGTAAAATGACAGTTTCATTGGACATTAATCAATTTTTGTTATTTTGCCTACATACAGGTTTTCTAGCAAAGAATATCATACACAAGAGAGGATATTATAGAAAAAATTACAACTATTTACAGCTGACAGGTAAGACAACCCCTTACTGTGTTTTGGATTTTTGATTATCTTTTTTTTTTTTTTTTTGAGAAAAATAAAAACATTCTGGCAAAACATACGATATAATGGGTGCTGATGTTAATATAATTTTGGGTAATCGATCATTTTTTTTTTTGGTTATTTATTTTTTTTTATAGTTATTTTTAATTTAGTTCTTAGAACATCTTGAAAAAAAAAAACAATAAACACAAATTATATAATTTTATAATTTATTATACATTAATTTAAGACATCAACTAGAATACAGACAACACAAAAGATCACCCAGGTAGACAGAATATCGATACAGGTTACATCATGCACGTCATTGGCCATTGAACGTCAAAAAAATGATTATGCATTTTAATAAACAGTGGAGTACTTCTGGCCACATAACATGATAAGACATAAGTGTAACCATATTTCGGTTATAGATTGGGTAGGGGAAAACGAAGTTTCACAAATTAAGAACAGAATCTTTATATTAGATTATTGAAAGAACTAAGCCGGACATATTATATTAATACTTATTAATATATCTATAATATTAATAGGCTAGGTGATTTCTTGTGACCGATGTTTTGTTTAATCATTTCATCTCGATTTTGACCAGACGTATATTATTTGAAAGGTATTTCTTTTTAGCTGTTCACCGGATTTTCAGATTTTTAAATTGTTTCCTTTATTTTATTATACATAAAATTGTGCATATGCTATGTATATGTTTATTAAATTTGTTAATGTATTTTTTAATGAGTTTGTTATCTTCATTCACAATAATAATAAACTAAAGAAGTGTTGGTTTGTGAATTGGCTAAGTTGAAAAATAAAATTGCTCGAATTTCGAGCGCTAAAATCTGCTAGTATTATATTAATACTCGTACTTATTAATATATTACTATAATTAGCCTTAACTATAATTTTGCTGAAGAACTAAACGAGAAATCTTCAACGGTTCTTGAGTTATAGCTGAAAAACTAAGCAAAGGAATTTTTACTATACTGGCCTGGTACTTTCACCCTGACTTGGAATTTTTCACCCCAGACAATGATCCCGTGAATATAATCCACAGTGTAATTAAGAATAGTAATATATTATGATTTGTTAGTTTTAGTAATTTTTCAGACATATTGCAATTAATGCAAATTTTTATTTTGTTTAAATGGTGCGTGGTAAAGAAGAAGAAAGCATATATTTCAAAAATTCATAACTGCACTTTATTCTTAATCGGACCGGTTTCTGGCATTTCAGCCTTCATCAGCGATTTATTGAACATTGTGCTAATTGTTATGTTTTAATTGAATAGATTGTTTCTATATGAAAATTTTTTCTACTTAGCAGAATATAAAAATTTATTAAACTCGGGTTTCTGGAGAGCAACATAAAAACTTTGCAAGGAAATTACAGTTAAATGTAACTTTAAATATAGTCTTGATATATGCTCACATTTATAGCCATCTTTTGTGGACGCCAATGACAGACGCAACTCGGCAAACTACTTCATGTATTTTAGGGTTAATAATACATAATAATTTTGGGTTCCCAGATTCACAATTCAAATTGGAACAAGTGGAATCAATGCAATCTGTCACTAAAAAAATAAGAATTATTATATTTCGACAATTTTGTGAATAATTTTGTAATAACGAATTTTCCATTATTATTTGGCCGATTACAATTACTAGTTAGTTGTAGGGTGCCTAAATCGCCCATTGAAAAATAACGAAAATGGTTTTTTAAAAAGTTTTCTTTCAAAAAAGATACTTTTTGAAGACAACATAATTTTTGAAGAAAAAGTACTTTTTTCAGAATATGTAATTTTTTAGGAAAATTAAGTTTTTTAATTAAATGTGCTATTTTCAGAAAAGATATTTTTTTAAGAAAAGGTACCTATTTAAGAAAAAGGTACCTATTTAAAAAAAAGGCACCTATTTAAGAAAAATTTACCTCTTTAGGAAAAAGTTACTTTTTGAAGAAAAAATATTCCTTTCAGAAGAAGTATTTTTTTTTTAAATGTACGTTTAAAGGCAAAGGTAAATTTTTAAAGAATATGTACTTTTTTGAGAAGAGGTATTTTTTTAGAAAACCTATTTTTGTATGAAAAGGTACTTTTTGCAGAAAATATATTTCTTACGAATAGGTACTTTTTTAAGGAACGTTAAAACAAATGGTCTTTTTCATAAAATTGGGTTTTTCAAGCAGAGCTGCTTTTTGAATAAAGCACAATTTTTAAAGAAATAAGTTGTTTTTTAAAAATGGTTTTTTTTAAAGAAAAAATACTTTTAAAAAAGGTTATTTTTAAAGACCATGTCATTTTAATAATAAAGTACTTTTTTAAGAAAATTAACTTTTCAATGCAAAGGTAATTTTTTAAGTAAAGGTAAAATGTGCCTTTTTAAGAAAAAGGTACCTATTTAAGAAAAAGGTACCTTTTTAGGAAAAAGTTACTTTTTGAAGAAAAAATATTTTTTTCAGAAAACGTTTTTTTATGAAAAGGTACTTTTTGCAGAAAATATATTTCTTACGAATAGGTACTTTTTTAAGGAACGTTAAAACAAATGGTCTTTTTCATAAAATTGGGTTTTTCAAGAAGAGCTGCTTTTTGAATAAAGCACAATTTTTAAAGAAATAAGTTGTTTTTTAAAAATGGTTTTTTTTAAAGAAAAAATACTTTTTATAAAAGGTTATTTTTAAAGACGATATACTTTTAATAATAAAGTACTTTTTTAAGAATATTTACTTTTCTCTGCAAAGGTAATTTTTTAAGTAAAGGTAATTTTTTAAGAAAATGTACCTTTTTAAGAAAAAATACTTTTTAAGAAAAGGTATTTTTTAAGGAGCGATAAAATAAATGTTTTTTTTTTTTCATAAAATTGATTTTTCCAAGAAAAAAAATTTTAATATTATTATAATTATTAAGGAAAGAGGTCTTTTTTAAAAATGATTCTTTTGAAAAACATATTCTTTTTAAAAAATGTTATTTTTAAAGAAATGGTACTTTTAATAATACAGTACTTCTTAAAGAAAATTTACTTTTCTCTGCAAAGGTACTTTTTAAGAAAAGGCACTTTTTAAGAAAAGGTACTTTTTTTAAGAAAAGGTACTTTTTTAAGAAAAGGTACTTTTTTAAGAAAATTTACTTTTTTAAGAAAAGGCACTTTTTTAAGAAAAGGCACTTTTTTAAGAAAAGGTACTTTTTTAAGAAAATGTACTTTTTTAAGAAAAGGCACTTTTTAAGAAGAGGTACTTTTTTTAAGAAAAGGTACTTTTTTAAGAAAATTTTCTTTTTTAAGCAAAGGTACTTTTTTAGGAAATGTACCCTTCTAGGAGAAAGTAAATTTTTAAAAGAGGGTACTTTTTTCAAAATTAGATACTTTGTTAAGAAGATGTAATTTTTATGATAAAAAAAACTATTGTAATAAAAGCTACTTTTTGTTAAAAGGTACTTTTTTAATAAAAGATGCCTGCTTAAGATTTTTTAAAAAGCACTTTTATTACAAAACTAGCAGAATCCAGCGCCGAAATTCGAGAGCAATTTCTAGGTAGCTTTATTTTTCAACTTAACCTATTCAGAAACCAACACCTTTATGGTTTATTATTGTTGTGAATGAAGATAACAAACGCATTAACAAACACATTAACAAATTTAATAAACAAACACATAGCATCTGAATAATTTTATGTATGTGTTACTAGTAACTTTAAATGCAATTTACGCAAATTAAAGGAAATAATTTAAAAATCTGTAAATCTGCAAAACGGCTAAAAAGAAATACCTTTAAAATAATATGCGTTTGGTCAAAATTGGGATAAAACGGTAGAACAAAACAGCAATCACAAGAAATTGCCTAGCCTATTAATATTATAGATGTACATTTTTAAGAATCTGTACTTTTTAAGAAAAGGTACTTTTTTTAGAAAAGATACGAATTTAGGAAAAATAACTTTTTAAGAAAAGGCACTTTTGACAAAAATTTGAATTTCTAAGAAAAGGTTCTTTCAACAAAATTTAAATTTTTAAGAAAATTAACTTTTAAGAAAAGTCATTTTTTTAAGAAAAGTACTTTTTAAGAAAAAGTACTTTTTAAGGAAAAGTACTTTTTGAGAAAACTAAATTCTTTTTAGAAAAAGTGCTACGAATTTAGGAAAAATAACTAAAGGCACTTTTGACAAAAATTTTAAGTTTTCAGAAAAGGTTCTTTCAACAAAATTTAAATTTTTAAGAAAATTAACTTTTAAGAAAAGGCATTTTTTTAAGAAAAAGTACTTTTTAAGAAAAAGTACTTTTTGAGAAAACTAAATTCTTTTTAGAAAAAGTGCTTTATAAGAATATGTATATCTATTTTATACGAAAAGGAACTTTTTGAAAAATATTTACTTTTCGAAAAAAGGCACTATCTTATCAAGAAAAACCTTTTTAAGAAAAGGCGCTTTCTTAACAAAAAATATCTTTATAAGAAAAGGTGTTGTTAAAGGGAGGTACATGTACGAAAAAGTACTATTATGCGAAAGAGTACTTTTTTAACAAAAAATAATTTTTGAAAGAACACGTGATACTTTTTCATGATATTTTTTAAAGAAAAATTTTAAAAACGGTTCTTAAAAAAGGAAAAAGAAGTTAAATAACCGAAAATGTTATTTTAGCAAAAAAATTTGTTTGTGCAGGTATTTATTTAATTTTTTTTTTTTATTTAAAGCTTAATAACTCACTTAATTTTTACCAGATTTTTTTATCCAAAGCTGCATTTTACTCATAAATAAACATGCTTTTATAATAAATACATAAATCATACGGTTCCTAAATAAAAAAAAAATGGGTGAAAACATCTTCAAAGTTGAAAAATAGAGGGTATTTTTAAACAAAATGAGTTTGCTGGAGGAATACGCACATATTTCTCAATATTACTTAAATATCGTGTTCATACGTCCGAAAGACCCCATATTCTTGTTTTCTGATCCGCTGAGGAATTCAAACTCGGTTGATATGCAACAAAGTTACTGGCTTATATGTGCAAAAGGGCCGAAACGCCAGTTTTTTACCCGAAACTTAAGATTTTGGAGGTGTTTCGCAAATTTCAACGACAGGGTCTTCTTGTGCTCGACACGACCAATCAGAAAAACAGTATAATATCCCAGGTATTTTTTTCTGTCGTACAGTGTTATTTAATGTCAAAATTGAGTTTCAGGTCAATTAAAAATTAGATACAATAAATTTGAAGTCAAAAAATAAATAAATAAATAAAAATTAAAAAAAAAAAAAATTATTAAAAAAAATTTGTTGGATATTATAAGAAATTTTAAATATCTTACGGTGGTTCATGGGGGCTCCAATAATTGAAATCAGAAATAGAATTTTAGTAAAAAAAATATCAGAACACCTTTTACAGGGAAAACTTTGATTATGGCGAAATAAAATTGGTTACAAAAAAAATTAGAGTGAATAAAAATTTAGGGAACATTAAATTTTGTGAGATGAAAATATTTCTTTGAATGAAAAAAAATTACGGATATAAATTTTTTTTAGATAACAAAAATTTTAAGACAAAAATATTAAAAAATATTTTTAAGGAAATATTTTATATATTTTTAAGAAAAATATATTAAGATAAAAATATTTTTTAAGATAAAAATATTTTTTTTAAGATAAAAATATTTTCTTTTGTTATTGTTATGTATCGTTGATCTGTATTGGAATAATTAGTCATATATTGTTCGGTTTAAGATCATGTATATATTTTTCTTTTTTAAATAAAAATAATTTTTTTTTGGTAAAATAAAAATAAAAATATTTTTTTAGTAAAATATATATACAAATATTTTCTTAGTAACTACAAATAAAAAATATTTTTTTTGGTAAAAGTAAAATAAATTTTAAAATATAATTTTTTTTTTTCGAAAAAAAAAAATTTTTATTTCTAAAAAAAATTTTTGTTTTTGGTTAAAAATATTTTTTTTTTTTGTTTTTGGTAAGAAATGTTTATGTAAAAATGTTTGTATGGTAAAAATAAAAATAACTGTTTTTGGCAAAAACAAAATTATTATTTTTGGTGAAAATAAAAATATTTTTTTGGTAAAATATATTTTTTTGTGTAAAATAAAAAATATTTTTTGGTGAGAAATATAATTTATTTTTGTAAAGAAAATTTTTAATTGATAAAAAATATTTTTTACCGAAAACAAAAAAAAATATTTTTTGGTAAAAAATATTAATTTTTCAGCCCTTTTCTTGAAATGTTGTTATTTGAATAAGAGTGAATTTAAAATCACATGAAATTGAAATTTTGGGTTTCATGAAACCACTTTTTTTACATATTTAATGGAAACATGTGTTTGAGTTAAGAACCATATGTTTGAGTTAAGAACATATGTTATCTAGAAACCGAGGTGCCATATGGTTCTTTATTCAGTTTCACAAAAAACTTTTAAGTATTTTGTGCATGTTTTTTCTTAAGTTTATAGAAAAAGTATAAAGAAAAATATTTTATTTTAAAATAAAATAATCCAATTTATTTGTTCATTTAATTGTTTTTGTTTTTCAATTTCATTCAATTAAAGATGACTTTTCTATTTTTAAAAAGTTAGGGATCATCAAAAAAAATTTCTATATTCAAATAAATTGGATTTGACTGGCATCAATACTGTTTCGAACATATGCAAAAAAATAAAAATACAATGTGATTTGATGAAAAAAAATTTTTAATTCCATTATTTGCAATAATTAGTGCATAAAGAATCTATGTTATAATTGAAAAAATTATAATGGAAAATAGATTGTGTAAATAAAAAGTTTTTATTATAGTTATAGAACAGTATCATCGCAAAAAGTGTGTTCTATTAACATCGACCACTTATTACGAGTTTTTTGTTTTTAAATCAGCGCAAAGTGTAGATGTTTTTTAAAATCGTTTTTTTTTTTCATAAAATTAATGTCTAATTCTTTAAAATAATGACAAGGTTCAATAAAAAACATGTTAGAGTTTAAATATCAATTAGTTTTTTTTATCTCTTAAGACCTGCTTAGTAGAAAAAAGGGCATTTGTTTTGATTTCACAAAGCCTTTTCTATGTGAACTAAAACGAGAAAAAATATTCTTATTGAAATTAGAGAACACCAAAAAACTCGTGGTTTTAAGAATTTTTTCATTTACGAGTTTTTTTTTTTTTTGTGATAGTGGTTTCAAGAGCAGGGGTGATTATATGGGGTCCTTTGTGCTCGACACGAACATGCAGAAAAACAGGGATGTTCCCAGGTATTTTTTTCTGTCGTAATGTCAAAATTGAAGTTCAGGTCAATTAAAAATTGGGTACAATAAATTTGAAGTCAAACAAGATAAATAAATAAAAATTGAAAAAAAAAATTATTGAAAAAAATTTGTTGGATATTATAAGAAATTTTAAATATCTTACGGTGGTCCATGGGGGCTCCAATAATTCAAATGAAAAATAAAATTTTAGTAAAAACAAATATCAGAACACTTTTTACAGGGAAAACTTTGATTATGGCGAAAAAAAATTGGTTACAAAAAACGGTTAGAGTGAATAAAAAGTAAGGAACATTTAATTTTGTGAGATGAAAATATTTGTTTGAATGAAAAAAAATTACGGATATAAATTTTTTTAAGATAACAAAAATTTTAAGATAAAAATATTGAAAAATATTTTTAAGAAAAATATTAAGAAAAATATTTTTAAGATAAAAAATTTTTAAGATAAAAATATTTTTTAAGATAAAAATATTTTTTTAAGATAAAAATATTTTTTTTTTTTTTAAATAAAAATGTTTTTTTTTTTTTTTTGGTAAAATAAAAATCAAAATATTTTTTTAGTAAAATAAAAATACAAATATTTTTTTGGTAACTACAAATAAAAAATATTTTTTTTTGGTAAAAATAAAATAAATTTTAAATATTTTTTTTTTTTTTTTTTTTTTTTTTGAAAAAAACAAATTTTTATTTCTAAAAAAAAATTTTTGTTTTTGGGTAAAAATATTATTTTTTCTTTTTGGTAAGAAATATTTATGTAAAAATGTTTGTATGGTAAAAATAAAAATAATTGTTTTTGGCAAAAATAAAATTATTATTTTTGGTAAAAATAAAAATATTTTTTTGGTAAAATATATTTTTCTGTGTAAAATAAAAAATATTTTTTGGTGAGAAATATAATTTATTTTTGTAAAGAATATTTTTAATTGGTAAAAAAATTTTTTATCAAAAACAAAAAAAAAATATTTTTTGGTAAAAAATATTAATTTTTATTTTTTGGTAAAAAATTTTTTTTAGCCAAAAAATGTTTATATATAAATTATTTGTTTCGTGGGTAATAGCAAAATTAGAGGTGAAAAATGTTTGAAAGCACAAATAATAATAATTTACTACTTTCTATTTTGTCCTGGAATCATACGAAAAAGTACTGGGGTCTAACGTCGCATTCGTTATCGAAATTTTTCGACCGAAATTATTTTTTTATTTTCCAAAATAAAATATTAAGAATAATAACTAATTATTATTATTAAGAATATTTTTACTCTGTTACAGTTAACGAATTATGGCCCCTGGTTAAGAGTAAAAGTGAAACGTGGATTGGCGTTTATCCGTTTTCTTTAAATAATAAACCAAAATATGGAGTATCGAATGCGGCGATTAGTCCCCTGATTTATATGGATAATAACGCAATTTTGCATTTTTGCTATTAGCGTCTGCTTTTCATCTTAATTTGTGTTTATTTTAAATTTTTTCATAAAAATTTTAAGTTTTGATTATTTAGAATAATTTTTTTAATAAAAAAATCATGATGTATAATAAAATATCACACATTTTTCCATTAACATACAAAATTACCATGTCCATTAACAAATAATTTTGGGATACTAAATGAATAAATTATTCCAAGAATTTTGAATAGCCATTGAATACTTAGTGGTTAGTTTTTTTTTTTTTAAATAAATTCTATGAATCATTAACCAAAATTTCACCTTGAATATAAAATGGTACTTTTGCATACACACACAAACAATATGAAATTCCTGTGAAGGCTGTTTTATAACTTCAGGGTGATAATTGATAATTGCTCAATGCCAAAGGACACAGCATGCATTTATCAGAAAAAATTTGCTTTGAAGGCCGATACCATTAACCAATGCAATTCCTTGCCTAAAGTTCTAGTAATGTTGCTGGATAGAGTTACTAAAATGTGGCTACTGTTTATTTAAGATTCTACAACCTCAACTATTAGCACCATCATAAAATTTTATGCTACAATCCATGGAAGTTGTAGAAGGTCATGGTTGGATTTAAAGAAAAAATATGTTTAAATTAAAACATTAGAACCTTAGGCTAATGAAGGCGGTATCTCTTTTGAATTGCTGTTCTAAACAGCCCTTTTAGAAAAAGGGTTTTGCCAAAGGTCTCCCTAACTAATTACAAGAGGAATATGATATCATAAAAATCTTAATTATAGGCGTTTTCGGAAAGAGAACAAAAAATAAAGAAAGAAAAAGAAACCTTTATAAATTAGCAAAGCATTAAACCAATCAATACTGAATAAACACAAGGGGTTTCAAACACAAGAAAAAAAAAACAGAAAAAATATTTAATTTCTTAATCCTTTACTTCTGCTATTGCTGCAGCAACAATATGGCTACATCTCAAATTAACACATATCTTATGCATCGTTTACTTTCAAAGCATCACCAGCCAAAACAGATTGAAATTGTTGTTACTTTTATTATATACGAAGAACGTGATGATATGTAACAGGCTGATCTTCAAATGATCATCACTTAAGTGTGAAATTTTCACAATTTGCTTCATATTCTTCATGTGTCGGTGGTAGCGTAGAGGATTTTCATGTCTGCTTTTTTACTTTAAGGAAAACGCCATGAAATTTAGTTTAAATTTAGGCTCACGTTTTGATATTAGAATCTAAATTGGAAAATTACACCTTGTCGGTTCAATACCTTTTGATCGATTTCATAAACATTATAACGAACAACAAAAGAAAAGCGAATTATTTACTTTTGAATTTTGAAATCTATTGCATTTATGGATGCCATGTAAGTGCAACATCAAATATTGTGTAACCTGGAGGTGTTAACCATAAAATTTGAACAACTCAAACGTAACAAAACATGAGTTTTCACCTTTTTTTTTGTATTTTGTATTAATTTTTTTTTTTTTTTTTTGTTTGCTACTCATCAATCAGCAGGTGTATTGTTGTCGTTAATGAGTAGTTGGTGAAAATTGGAAAATTAAACATGAAAATAGTAAAAAATTGATTAGACGGAACTTCATATCGTTTAAAGGAAACACAAAACAGTAGGCCATTATACAGTTCCCTAAATATTGATACTACATGTTTACTGCATCACAGCGGTGTTAGATTTAGAAAACTTTGTTTCTTTATGATTTGCTTGAAACAGGTTTACATTATAGTTGTTAGCTTACAAAATATAATTTGAGGCTTGATTTGTGCTTTTGTGAGTGTTCAAATATCAATAGCTCTTGTTGTCACAGAAAATACACATGGCACTGATGCCTTACATTACAAGTGGAAGTTTACAGAAAGGAACCACAATTCACTGAAAGCAACTGACTTAATTTCTCGAGTAGTGATGATGAAAGTAGTTTGACTTTCTCTTAGTCATCAGGAATCTCCAGACCTTATTGCTCTTTAAAAAACATCAAACCAAATTTCCGTTTTAATAAATGAATATCTTTTAGAATAACTAACAGATTTTTTCTCTGTGTAGCTTGAGCTAATGAAAGACTTCAAAATTTCCTGTTGCTGATTGTTTCGCTAAATGCGGTTGCTAAGAACTTCTCTATAATCACTGGAGAATATCGTCTAAAAATGGCAGCACATCCACTACAACTGCAGGTATCGTAATCATAAAGTCGACACTTGATTTAACTTTCCGTTTTTATTCTTTCCGGTTATATTAATAAAAATAATTTTTTTAGTATTTTTTAATCGCATAGATTTTACATTAAAAAACAATTTCGAATATTAAACTTGGCTAAGCCGATTCTTTGATACCCTCCAACTGTGTTCTAAACACATTATTATTGCCAAGAATGTCAACAGTAAGAGACAAAAAAGGTCAGATTTCATATTATAAAGGTTAGATTTTTTACAATGATGTTTAAAATTAATAAAATAATTAACAAAAATTTTAGGTATTTTCGAGATTTTCAAATTGAAAGCAATCATTAATTGCAATCAGCAAAAAAAAAGGGTACTTTGTTAAAAAAGGGGACTTTTTAAGAAAAGGGTACTTTCAAAAAAAAAAAAAGATAATTTATAAAAGGATTCTTTTTTAAAAAAAGGTATTTTAAAAACGCCCACTTTTTAAATAACGGGTAATTTTTTTAAAGAAAGGGTACTTTTTCATTAAAGGGTATTTTTAAAAAGGGTACTTTTTTAAATAAAGGACATATTAAACAAAGCGTACTTAAAAAAGGGTACCTTTAAGAAAAGGACAAATTTTTTAGAAAATTGCACCTTTTTTAAGAAAAGGTACTATTTTAAAATTAAAGGTAACTTTTAAAAAAAAGGTTGTATATTAAAAAATTACACTCTTAAACAATAGTACTTTTTTTTCTAAAAAAAGTACACTCAAAAAGCGTACTCTTAAAAAAACGATACTTTTAAAAAATAATACTTTTTAAAAAGAGTGCAAATTTAAAAACAAGGGTACTTTTTTAAAAATTAAACTTCTTCAGCATGTTCTAATTTTTTAAAACAATATTGCTTTGTTTAAAAAAGGGTACTTCTAAGAAAAGAGCTTCTTTTAAAATAAAGTGCACTTTTAAAAGGGTTATTTTTTTTAAAGGTACTCTTTATAAAGACCTCCTTTTTAGAATAACTTTTAAGAAAAATACTTCTTTTAGAGGGGTGTTTTTTAAAAAGGTACACGCAAAAAGCTTCATTATTTAGAAATATATTTTCTCTTCAAATTGGCGATTTTCTTTATTACATAAGGATACAGATAAAAAAAAATCATGTGAGTCCGATCACAGGGGAGATGTGTAAACATCTAGTAATTAAAGATTTTTTATGGCACTTTTTTAAAATCAAACAGAAAGCTTTATCTATGTATCACGTATAGCAATCAACTACTATAAAAATGTTTATTATTGAGCCGATCGCCTTAGCAGCTAGTGCTTAAATAATATAATTTTGTAATAATTTATTATTACATAGTTATTAAATAAATAAATAAATTATTTGTTGTTTCAAATGGTTAATTTCTCATTTTTCATTTTTCGTCTATCATTTTAATTTTAATACCCAGTATCACTATGTGATTTGGGTATAATGACTTTGTGCTGCTGTTTGTAACTACCAAAAATATTTGACCTATACCCATCTTTTATTATACCGATCGACTCGTAATCACTTTCTGAGTCGATTTAGCGATGTCCATCTGTCCGTCTGTCCGTCCGTCTGTGTGTCCATGTAAACCTTGTAATCAAACTTCGGGTCGCAAATATGAATATATTTTAATGAAATTTGGTATATAAGCGTTTACCAGCCATAGAATAAAAGCCGTTGAATTTGGTAAAATTCGGTCCATGTTCAGACCTAGTCCCCATACAAATGACCCCTACGAAATCGACAAAATTGCCATAAGATCCAAAGTATCGTATAGATCTCCGTCAAATTGGGTCTGTTTGTGTTTATTATCTCCATTTATCAGTTTTCTTAAAATAAACCACATATCGCACTTCTTCGTCATAGCCCCCATATAAAGCTGCTTCCCGATTTTCACTTAAATCTTTCAGAGAACAAAAATATTACACAGTTTTTTCTCAAATTTGGTTTGTATATATTTTTTCAAAATATAAGTGACTCTACCAAATATGGTCAGGATCGGTCCATTTTTCGACCCAGTCCCCATACATATATAGCTTCCGATATGAAATCTTTCATATCTGCAGCCAAAAAAAATAATAACTCAAAAAAATTATTAACAGTCAAATATGGCTTATGCTGATTTTCTATATCCACTTAGTTAGACCGAAGAGATAGGGTCTCTAAGCCATGGTATAGGGTATTGTATAGTCGGTCTAGACCGACTATAATTTTCTTAATTGTTTATTTTACATTTTTTCTTTTTCATTTTTATTTTTAATTTTTTTTTTCATTTTTTATTTTTCATTTGCCATTTTTCTTTTTTAGTTTTTCATTTTTTATTTTTTATTTTTAATTTTTCATTTTTTATATTCATTTTTAATTTTTAATTTTTAATTTTTAATTTTTAATTTTTGATTTTTAATTTTTAATTTTTAATTTTTAATTTTTAATTTTTAATTTTTAATTTTTAATTTTTATTTCTCATTTTTTCTTTTCAATTTTCATTTTTTCTTTTTTAATATTTTATTTTTCGTTTCTCGTTTTCCGTTTTTCATTTTTTAGTTTTTAATTTTCATTTGTTAGTTTCCAAATTTCATTTTTTATTTTTAATTTTTTATTTTTCATTTTCCATTTTTAGTTTTTCATTTTTCATTTTTCGTTTTTCATTTTTCATTTTTCATTTTTTATTTTTTCATTTTTCTTTTTTCATTTTACATTTTTCATTTTTTATTTTTATTTTTCATTTTTCATTTTTCACTTTTCGTTTTTCTTTTTTCACATTTAATTTTTTATTTTAAATTTTTCATTTTTTATTTTTCATTTTTCATTCTTTATTGATCATTTTTCATATATATTTTTTTATTTTAATTTTTCATTTTTCGTTTTTTATTTTTCTTTTTTATTTTTATTTTTAGTTTTTTATTTTTCATTTTTTTTATTTTTGGTTTTTTTACCCTATACCACTATGTGGTTTGGGTATAATGACTTTGTGCTGCTGTTTGTAACAACCAAAAATATTTGACCTAGACCCATCTTTAATTATACCGATCGAATCAGAATCACTTTCTGAGTTGATTTAACAATGTCCGTAAAGCTTGTAATCAAACTGCAGGTCGCAAATATGAATATATTTTGATGAAGTTTGGTATATAAGCTTTTATCGGCCATGGGATGAACGCTGTTGAAATTGGTGAGAATAGGTCCATGTTCAGACCTAGCCCCCATACAAATTACCCATATGAAATCGACATAAATTTCCATAAGATCCAAATTGTCATATAGATCTTACTCAAATTGGGTTTGTATGCGTTCATTACATCCACTAATGAGTAGTCCAAAAATGATCCCTTTGACCCCATATAGAGCTGCTTCCCGATGTTCTCTTAAATCTATTAAAAAACAAAAATATTGCACTGATTCTTCTCAAATTTTGTTTGTATATATATATTTTTGAAAAATACAAGAGACTTTACCAAACATGATCAGGATCCGTCCATTTTTGGACCTAGTCCCTTTATAGATATAGCATCCGATATGAACTTTTTCATATTTGCAGCCAAAAAAATTAATAAAAATCCCACTCAAATTTTGTTTTTGCTTATTTTCAATGTCCAGTTAGTTGGGCCTAAGAGATAGGGTTTCTAAACGCATGCTATAGGGTATCGTATAGTCGGTCTAGACCGACTATAATTTTCTTACTTGTTTATTTTTCATTTTTGTTTTTAATTTTTAATTTTTCATATTTAATTTTTTTATTTTTCTTTTTTCCTTTTTCATTTTTCATTTTTCCTTTCTTATTTTCCAATTTTCATTTTTCATTTCGTATTATTCAATTTTTATTTTTCATTTTTCTTTTTTCATTTTACATTTTTCATTTTTTATTTTTATTTTTCATTTTTCACTTTTCGTTTTTCTTTTTTCACATTTAATTTTTTATTTTAAATTTTTCATTTTAAATTTTTCATTTTTTATTTTTCATTTTTCATTCTTTATTGATCATTTTTCACATATATTTTTTTATTTTTAATTTTTTATTTTTCTTTTTTCGTTTTTCAGTTTTCTTTTTTTATTTTTAGTTTTTTATTTTTAATTTTTTTTTTTATTTTTGGTTTTTTAGTTTTCATTTTTGTTTTCAATTTTTAATTTTTCATATTTCATTTTTTTATTTTCCTTTTTTCCTTTCCCATTTTTCATTTTTCATTTTACATTTTTTATTTTTCATTTTTTATTTCTCATTTTTCGTTTTTAATTTTTAATTTTTTATTTTTCATTTCCATTTTTGATTTTCCATTTTCAATTTTTCATTTTTCATTTTCTATTTTTAATTTTTTATTTTTCAATTTTAATTTTTTGCTTTTCATTTTCCATTTTTCGTTTTACGTTTTACATTTTTTATTTTTCATTTTTTATTTTCATTTTTTTTTTCATTTTTAATTTTTTATTTTTCAATTTTATTTTTAAATTTTCATTTTTCATTTTTCACTTTTCGTTTTTCTTTTTTCACATTTAATTTTTTATTTTAAATTTTTCATTTTTTATTTTTCATTTTTCATTCCTTATTGATCATTTTTCATTTATTTTTTTATTTTAATTTTTCATTTTTCGTTTTTTTTTTCCTTTTTGCATTTTTATTTTTAGTTTTTTATTTTTAATTTTTTTTATTTTTGGTTTTTTTACCCTATACCACTATGTGGTTTGGGTATAATGACTTTGTGCTGCTGTTTGTAACAACCAAAAATATTTGACCTAGACCCATCTTTAATTATACCGATCGAATCAGAATCACTTTCTGAGTTGATTTAACAATGTCCGTCCGTCCGTCTGTGTGTCCATGTAAAGCTTGTAATCAAACTGCAGGTCGCAAATATGAATATATTTTGATGAAATTTGGTATATAAGCTTTTATCGGCCATGGGATGAACGCTGTTGAAATTGGTGAGAATAGGTCCATGTTCAGACCTAGCCCCCATACAAATTACCCATATGAAATCGACATAAATTTCCATAAGATCCAAATTGTCATATAGATCTTACTCAAATTGGGTTTGTATGCGTTCATTACATCCATTAATGAGTAGTCCAAAAATGATCCCTTTGACCCCATATAGAGCTGCTTCCCGATCTTCTCTTAAATCTATTAAAAAACAAAAATATTGCACTGATTCTTCTCAAATTTTGTTTGTATATATTTTTGAAAAATACAAGAGACTTTACCAAACATGATCAGGATCCGTCCATTTTTGGACCTAGTCCCTTTATAGATATAGCATCCGATATGAACTTTTTCATATCTGCAGCCAAAAAAATTAATAAAAATCCCACTCAAATTTTGTTTTTGCTTATTTTCAATGTCCAGTTAGTTGGGCCTAAGAGATAGGGTTTCTAAACGCATGGTATAGGGTATCGTATAGTCGGTCTAGACCGACTATAATTTTCTTACTTGTTTATTTTTCATTTTTGTTTTCAATTTTTAATTTTTCATATTTAATTTTTTTATTTTTCTTTTTTCCTTTTTCATTTTTCATTTTTCATTTCTTATTTTTCAATTTTCATTTTTCATTTCGTATTATTCAATTTTTATTTTTCATTTTTCTTTTTTCATTTTACATTTTTCATTTTTTATTTTTATTTTTCATTTTCCACTTTTCGTTTTTCTTTTTTCACATTTAATTTTTTATTTTAAATTTTTCATTTTAAATTTTTCATTTTTTATTTTTCATTTTTCATTCTTTATTGATCATTTTTCATATATATTTTTTTATTTTTAATTTTTTATTTTTTTTTTTCTTTTTTCGTTTTTTAGTTTTCTTTTTTTATTTTTAGTTTTTTATTTTTCATTTTTTTTTATTTTTGGTTTTTTATTTTTGTTTTCAATTTTTAATTTTTAATTTTTATATTTCATTTTTTTATTTTTCTTTTTTCCTTTCCCATTTTTCATTTTTCATTTTACATTTTTTATTTTTCATTTTTTATTTCTCATTTTTCGTTTTTAATTCTTTATTTTTCATTTCCATTTTTGATTTTCCATTTTCAATTTTTCATTTTCTATTTTTAATTTTTTATTTTTCAATTTTCATTTTTTACTTTTCATTTTCCATTTTTCGTTTTTCGTTTTACATTTTTTATTTTTCATATTTCATTTTTTATTTTTTATTTTTCATTTTGCATTTTTATTTCTAAATTTTCATTTTTTTTTTTTAATTTTTCATTTTTTATTTTTCAATTTTATTTTTAAATTTTCATTTTTCTTTTTTCATTTTTCATATTTCATTTTTTATTTTCAGAAGGGTTCCCAGGAAATGTCAATAGTCAGTACTGATTCACTATTGTCTTTGTCACCAGTACTTCTGACCAACTATACCCCTGACAGTGTAATTTTCTATAGACATTTAACATGTACGTGTCATTGCAAATCACTAGTGACATTAGTACTTCTGAGTTAGGGACTAGGTAGTTCTCATGGAACCATATATAGACATTCGAACCAGAGATTTATTTGTAACTAGGTAGTGCTCGTGGAACCATATATAGACATTCGAACTAGAGATTTATTTGTAACTGGGTAGTTCTCATGGACCATATGTAGACATTGGAACCAGAGATTCTTGTACAAATTTGATGGTTCTTTCAATTTTATTTTATAACTTCGCTTACTTGTAATATTTTTTTCTTTGATTAATTATAAAATATATTTTTATTTACCTTTTATATTAAAATTTTCCATATCTTGTTTTAAAACTTTAGTTTTTCATCCAAACAAAACTATAGAAATCACGAAGAAGCAGAACTCCCAACTTCTCTATGGAAAAATTTTTTGACACATAAAACAAAGTAAATAGTGAAGACGCTTTGTTGACAATGTTAACAGAATAGTAGACAAAAGTGATGACTTGGGGACACTTGACTCAGGCTTCCTGCAGGATTATTACATATCATAATTTTTTCACCAATACAATGATAAGTCACATCGATTTCGTCTTACGTCTTACACTGTTTTTTTATTATATTGTGAAATAGATTTTTATCCCCCTGCGCGTATGCATATATACACATCAAAAAATATATGACAATATTTGATTACGCAAATGCGACACATGCAAGTATAACCATATATACACCCTTTTAAAGCAAATGCTACAACTACAACTACTACAACAATAAGAAGAATTATAACATGTATCTTTAAAAGAAAAACCAACAAATGCATTTAACATTTTTATTTTACCGAGTTTTTTTTAAAATTTTCATTCATATCTCTTGACCCATTAGTCCGATTTTGAAGATTTTTAATAGGATATTACTAAACGATATTATACAAAAAACAAAAAGTCTAGCTGAATTATGTGGGGTGTATCATAATTTTCACTGACAGGCGGACAGACAGTCTTCGCTCAATCAATTTTTCCTGTTAAAAGGATCACGAAAATATATGGTTTATGGGTCTCTGGAGTTTATATCGATGCGTTACAAATAAAATGATATCCTCTGAACAGTGGTGTACAGGGTATAAAAAATCATAATTGGAAATAGAAAATTAATGATTTTTTTTTTCTTGTTAAAAGGATCACGAAAATATATGGTTTATGGGTCTCTGGAGTTTATATCGATGCGTTACAAATAAAATGATATCCTTTGAACAGTGGTGTGCAGGGTATAAAAAAACATAATTGGAAATAGAAAATTAATGATTTTTTTTTTGCCTGGAGACATGAAAAACATCATATCGGATGCTATTTTGATGTGGGAACTAGGGCAAGGCCATGTTTAACAATATCACTTATTTTTCTCAAAAACAGAAACAAACCAATTTTGACAAAAATGTATAGAAATTTTTGTTAGACGGATGGACATCAAAAAAATCAACGTAGAAAGTGCTTCTGATCAGAGAATTTTATAGCCTAATAATACTTGTTTAGTATAGTTTTGGGTGGGATGATTATTTTTTTAAATAAACATAGTGATAGTGATATGAATTTTGATTAGAAAAATTATTTTTTTACCAAACGCAAATATCTCAAAATGTATCCAAACAACCACTATAATTTTGATATTCTTAGGAGTAAAATTAAGTTGATAATTTTTTCTAGAGTTTAATTATATGAGAAACTTTAACTCCCAAGACTCTCGGCTACCCATTTCAACTGCCGGTAAAAATATTTTAATTTTATTACATCATTCCATGCTTAACACACTCTCAAAATATTTCTTAAAAAAAAGAAAAAACAGAAAAAAGAAACCAGTGGCTTTTGATAAATAATAAGTTTTTATTTCATATCGAAAAAAAAAAAAATACCGTACACCATATAAAGATAAACTTAACATTCTTTTTTATACAACGACAATAAAACCTACAGGATACAAAGAATTTCTATTTAAAGCTGGCGTCTTTAAGTTGTAAAATAAATTTTTACAACTGCTCAAATGAATTTCAAAAATTAACTCTTTAAGCTTAAACATTTATAGAGGACTACGATTTAAAAATGGTATTGACAGAAGAAAATCTCCCTTTTATTCTCTAATGAATAAAAGTTAAATTTTTTTTTCATTTTCTAATAACAAATTGCGGCTGATTATTAGGCCCCATTTCATGATACAAAAAGGCGTTAATTGGAAAACTTTATCATTTTATGTTCATCATTAGTCATTCTCTAAACTTGTGAGGAGATTTCTTTAATGCTGTGAGAGAATATCATGAATTGGTAATTATTACGTTTATTCGATGGTTAGTTAAATCAATGGCTATGAATGGAGTTTGAAGAAGATACCCACTGTGAACAAACGCATTTATAATATATATTGGCGCATTGACACATTCTAATTCATATGGAGTTTCGTTCGCTGCCACCATATAAGATGGTCAAGAAAAACAAAACCCAATAGGTATGGAATTTAATCAAAGTTGTAGGTACTCTAATAATACAATGAAAGAAATGCTTGAATTATGTGAAAATAAAAAAAAATACCTGTTATATCCCGCAGTGTAGAAAAAAAGATGCAGCGGTATACTGTGTATAAGCTGTTGCAGAAGAACACTAATCCTTTTTCACATAAATGTTAACTCGTGCTTAATCAGTAGTGGAATTATTTAAATATGATATTTTTCATAGTTAAGTTAGCGACGAAGAGATTATGAATGTTTTACAAATGTGCATTTGTTGCATTTAAATTGGATAAAAAAGCTTAATGCCCAAAGAAAGTGGGAGTTTTTTTTTACATTCTTGGGAATATAAATTTTCCATTTTTATTAAGCAACATATGCGGTAGAGATTTAAAAGTTTTTTTTTTTTTTTAATTTAAGAAAAATACATCAATTTTCTCTTTAAGATTTTTACGATTTTCCCACAGCAAAACAAAAGACTTAAGCCACAAACCTGACATTAGATAAGGTGGACAATTTTTTTTTCTTTTTTCAAGATTATCTTTATTTTCATAATTATTATGAAACAAATACTTGCAGTGTTTGTACAAAAATAATAAAAACAAAATCTTAAGTAAAATCACCACTAAGCAAATGTTGGCTAAACATGATGTTTAATTTCCTGAAAAAGGAAAAATTCCCACACTACTTTGAAACACATGCAATGTTTTCCTCAATTGACATCTGTTAAAAATAATTATACAAATTTTTCTTTAATTGACAGGTAAAGAAAAGAACATACACAATAATTTTTTATTTATGTATGAAATAAAATAATATTAATTCTGTTTAAAATCTCATTAAAATAAATTTAAACTTAACTATTAAATTAGTTTAAAACTCTTCCATAAAGAATTAAATTCTAAGAACTTTTCGTAATAGTTCAAACTGAAACTTAAGCTAAAACTGATGATGATGAGTTAGACATTCAATATATTTTGTTAATTTCTATTTAAAATCTCTATAAAACGTTGGTTTAATATAAAATTTAGCTATAATTTCGTAAAGAAGCTAAACGATTACTATCAAGTATTGGCGTCAATTAAATTTTTCATTGCCATTGGCCAAGCATAGGCTTTTGTAGAGGCCTACGAAACATTTATGTTTCAAAACATTAAATCTAAATCTAAGATTTGATTTTGTTGTGTATTTTTTTTATATTGTTTACCACGAACTTAAGAACTCATTAACTTGTAGTTTTATTTTGTGATGTGATTAACAATCGATAGAATAACACAGCACCCTAACTCAACCAAAAGTAATATCATCTTCGCAGACTCTACAACCAAAAAAAAAAAAAAAAAACAAAACAAATTCGTGTGAAACGCGTTTATATCGGCCTGGTTTTTTTTCATCTTTTCATTAAGTTTGTAGTTGCTTAGCTATATTTCAATACTCTATGATCAAATATCTAAACTCAAAAATAATAACATCTAGCCACCTTTCTATTCGTTCGTTAAAAAAAGAAGAACAAAAAAAAACTCAAGAAACGTGATGAAATTTCATACTTTACTTCTAGATGATGGCCAAGAGATGTGGCGGCTGATGATGCTGTTGTATGTCGGTTTTGTTTGCTGTAGAATGTGATGACCAAGTGGTGTTACAATACAGGTTGTTGTTAGATACCGTAACTATAACCTTTAGAAAAAAAAAAACAAGTAAGTGCGTTCAAGACCTTTATTTCTATTTATTTGTTGATTAACAATTCTGTTGAATTTCTCGTTGATTTGATTATATACATTTTTTTTCTCCAAAATTTATTACTATCATTGTTTTGTCTATAAACAAACTGAAATCTTTTATTGATAACACTTGTTTTTTTTTTTTATAATTTTATATCTTTTCTCAATTTAACTACATTTTTAAACCATCCATTTTTACAGGTAACATAGAATTGCAACAAAGATTAGATATTTAATCAATAATAAGAACATTTGTTTATAAATATGTCCAAAATAAAACATAGAAAAAAAAACATCATAAAAAGGGTCGTTTGTAAAAAAAATCACATTAACTCATTTAAAGAGGGTTTTCTTGTGTTTGTTTTTTTAACTAAATAAGTACCTTATGTCATTTTTGTTTTATCGGGAATTAAATGTTTATCTTAAAATCCATAAAATAGTTTAAGAGATATTTTAAAAGAAATCGAAACATACGTGTTTACCAAAATAACAAAAAAAAAAAAAAAAGAACAAAAACACTTGTTTTAATTTATATATATTTATTTGTCATCTTTAACCTACACCTGGACAGACATTCATTTTGCCATACACACACACCAAGCAAATATCGTATCATTTACCTTCACTTTATATACCCAGCAAGAAAGTGATTGCCAATAATTTGAATCAAAAAAACATTGAATTTAATGAAAATTATTTTTGAACAATAACTTTGATAAATTTTACAAAAAAAAAAAGAAAATAATTAAAAAAAAAATATTCACCTTATATTCTTTTACTGAAATTTCCCTATCATAAAAAATTATCAATGTCGCAAAAACAATATACAAAATTATATTTTATAGTTTGAATTTTAAGCCTTGAAATAAATGTCCACCTTAAAAATTTAATTCATCTTCCAACCTTTTTCCAACAAATACTTTTCAACATCGAATCTTTTCACCTCAAACATTAATTTTTTCGTTTAAATCCTCTTTTCCCTAAAAGTTTTCCCTAAAAAAATAATTTCTATCACTACATTTCAAAAAACAATTTCCATATCAGTCAAAATCATCAACTTTCACAAAACAAAAAGGTTTTCCCCAAAAAACTGAAAAATTTTCTCTCATCTAATTTTTATTATTATATAAAAAATTTTTAATTCCCAATGCAGACTTTTTGCGATAAAATAAGTTGGAACTACTACAAAATTACACCTAATTTTCCTTCAAATGCTACTGTACTATTTCCTATAAAGCTACATTTTTAAAAAATAATTTTTCTTATAAAAGTTCGTTTTCTTAAAAAAATTGTCGTTAGTTATAAAAGCCACTTTTCCCAAAGACGTGCCTTTTCTTAAAATAGTACCTTTTCTTACAAAAGTACTATTTCTATTAAAATGTTTTTTCCTTTAAAAGTACCTTTTCTTAAAATAGTACCTTTTGTAACAAATTATATATTTTCAAAAGATTACATTTTCTTTCTCTATAAAAAAATTTTTTGCCTTTTCTCAAAGGAGTACATTTTTTTAAAAAGTACGTTTCTTAAAAACTACCCCTTTGTTACAGAAGTGCCCTTTTCAGTAAAAAGACTATTCTTAAAAAATCCCTTTTTCTTAAAGAAAAGTAACCTTTTTTAGAAAAGTAAAAGTATCTTTTCTTAAAAAGTCCCCTTTCTTAAAAAAATCGCTTTTCTTAAAAAAGTAAATTTTCTTTAAAAAAAAATTAAGTTTTCTTAAAAAGTACCTTTTCTTAAAAAGTCCATTTTCTCGAAAAAACTCTCTTTTCTGAAAAAAAACCTAGTTTTTTTTACCGTAACATTTCTTCAAAAAAGCGCCTTTTCCTAAAAAAAAAACTACTTTTTTTAAGTGCCTTTTCTAACAAAGTACCATTTCTTATATCTTTTTATAGAAGTACCTTTTAATAAAAAAGTATATTTTCACAAAAAGTATCTTTTATTTAACTACATATTTTCATATTCACAAAAAAAAACTTCATAAAAAAAAACTTTTTCTTACAAAAAAAAAAAAACTGTTCTTAAAAAAGTGCATTATCCTAAAGAAAACTAACTTTCCTTAAAAAAGTAAATTTTCTTAAAAAAATAACTTTTCTTGAAAAAGTACCTCTTTTTAAAAAATACCTTTTATTCAAAAATTAATTTTTTTTATAAAAGTACCTTTTTTAATAAAAGTACCTTTTTTAATAAAAGTACCTTTTTTAATAAAAGTACCTTTTTTTATAAAAGTACCTTTTTTAATAAAAGTACCTTTTTTATAAAAGTACCTTCCCTTATGAAATTCCTTTTTTTAAAAAAGTACCTTCTACTACATTTTCTCTAAAAGTAGCTCTTCTCAAAAAGTGAAAGTACCTTTTTAAATAAAAGTAGATTTTTTAATAAAAGTACCATTTTTAATAAAAGTACCTTTCTTATGAAATTCCTTTTTCTAAAAAAGTACCTTCTACTACATTTTCTCAAAAGTACCTCATCTCAAAAATTACCTCTTCTCAAAGAAGACATTTTTTTTTTAATTACTCTCTCTTAATAAGTACCCTTTCTTACAGAAGTACATTTATATTTATTAAAGAAAAGTAACTTTTCTTAAAAAAGTAAATTTGCAGAAGGAAAGATACACAGTGGTGACATATAACTGACGAACATCAAATTATGCTAAAGTTTCTTATTTGGTTTATATCATGTAGTTAATTTCTGAAAAAACTCTATTCTTAAAAAACTTATTTTCCGTAAAGAAAAGTGACCTTTTTGAAAAAAGTCAATTTTCTTATAAATGTAACTATTCTTAAAAAGTAAATTTTTAAAAAAAAAAAATCCATTTTCTGAAACAACGTAGCTTTTTTAAATATTTCTTCAAAAAAAGCGCCTTTTCTTAAAAACTACTTTTTTTAAGTACATTTTCGTAAATAAGTACCCCCTCTTACAAAAGCACATTTTTAATAAAAGTACCTTTTTTAATAAAAGTACCTTTTTTAATAAAAGTACCCTTTTTAATAAAAGTACCTTTTTTAATAAGAGTACCTTTTTTTAATAAAAGTACATTTTTTAAATAAAAGTACCTTTTTTAATAAAAGTACCTTTTCTTATAAAAGTACCTTTTCTTATAAAAGTAGCTTTTCTTATAAAAGTACCTTTTCTTACAAAACCACATTTTTAATAAAAGTACCTTTTTTAATAAAAGTACCTTTTTAAATAAAATTACCTTTTTTAATAAAAGTACCTTTTTTAATAAAAGTACCTTTTTTAATAACAGTACCTTTTTTAATAAAAGTACCTTTTTTAATAAAAGTACCTTTTTTAATAAAAGTACCTTTTTTAATAAAAGTACCTTTTTTAATAAAAGTACCTTTCTTAATAAAAGTACCTTTTTTAATAAAAGTACCTTTTTTAATAAAAGTACCTTTTTTAATAAAAGTACCTTTTTTAATTAAAGTACCTTTTTAATAAAAGTACCTTTTTTTAATAAAAGTACCTTTTTTAATAAAAGTACTTTTTCTTATGAAATGCCTTTTTTTAAAAAGTACCTTCTACTATATTTTCTCAAAAAGTACGTCTTCTCAAAGCAGACATTTTTTTGAAACCACTTTTTCTTAATAAGTATACTTTCTTACAGGAGTACATTTATATTTCTTAAATAAAAGTAAATTTTCTTAAAAAAGTAAATTTGCATAATGAGAGATAGACAGTGGCGACATATAACTGACAAACATCAACATAAGTTTGCTAAAGTTTCTTATTTTGTTTATATCATGTAATTAATTTCTGAAAAAACTCTATTCTTGAAAAATCTCTTTTCCTTAAAGAAAAGTGATCTTTTTGAAAAAGTCAATTATCTTATTAAAGTAACTTTTCTTAAAAAGTCAATTTTCTTAAAAAAAAAACTCCTTTTCTGGAAAAACGTAGTTTTTTTAAAATATTTTTTCAAAAAAAGTGCATTTTCTTAAAAACTACTTTTCCTAAGTGCATTTTCTTACAAAAGTACCATCTCTTACAAAAGCATATTTTCTTAACATACCATTTCTAATATTATCTTATAGAAGTACCTTTATTAAAAAAGTATATTTAAAAAAAATGTTTTTTTAAAACTACATATTTTCAAAACAAAAAGTACCTGTTATTTGAAAGATTAAAAAAAAAAATACTTTTTCTTACAAAAAACTTGTTCTTAAAAAGTACTTTCTTTATCTTAGAGAAAACTAACTTTTAAGACATTTTCTAGAAATACCTTTTCTTAAATACCTTTTCTCCAAAAATTTCTTTCATAAAAAAAGTACCTTTTCTTATAAAAGTTCCTTTTCTTATGAAAGTACCTTTTCTTATAAAAGTACCTTTTCTTATGAAAGTATCTTTTCCTATAAACGTACCTTTTCTTATAAAAGTACCTTTTCTTATGAAATTACCTTTTCTTATAAAAGTAGCTTTCCTTATAAAAGTACATTTTCTTACAAAAGTACATTTTCTTATGAAAGTACCTTTTCTTATAAAAGTACCTTTTTTTTATAAAAGTGCCTTTTCTTATAAAAGTACATTTCCTTATAAAAGTACCTTTTCTTATTAAAGTACCTTTTCTTATAAAAGTACATTTTCTTATAAAAGTACCTTTTCTTATAAAAGTACCTTTTCTTATAAAAGTACCATTTCTCATAAAAGTACCTTTTCTTAAAAAAGTACCTTTTCTTATAAAAGTACCTTTTCTTATAAAAGTACCTTTTCTTATAAAAGTACCTTTTTTAATAAACGTACCTTTTCCTAGAAAAGTACTTAGATTATAAAAGTACCTGTGCTTATAAAACTAACTTTACTTAAAAAAGTTTCTCAAAAAAGTTTCTCTTCTCAAAGAAGTAATTTTATTGAAAACTTTTTTTTCTTAAAAAGTACCCTTACTTACAAAAGTACATTTACATTTCTTAAAGAAAAGTAACTTTCGTTAAAAAAGTAAATTTTGCATAAAAAAGTATATGCTCTCTTAAAAAGTACCTTTTGTTGCATAAGGATAGATAAGAAGAGGCGACATTTTAAATAGCCGGTTTACTAACGAATATTAACGTATGCAAAAGTTTCATATCATATCTTGTAATTATCTTTACAGTTACTTTTTGACAAGTATTGTTATTATATTTACATTGTTTTAAATATAAAAAGCGAAGTTCTATTTAAAAAAAAAAAAGTGTTACACCTAAATCAATTGTGCTGCTAAAGCGGACATTTCAAATAGCACATGTGAAAATTCTCTGTATAAAAATAAAAAAATATAGATTTTTAGTACAATTTTTTATTTGAAAAGGTAAGAAAATTTATCAAGGAGTCAATGTAAAAAATTCATTTCCTTTTTTTTAAGGCACTCAAAAATTAAGGGATTTTGATAATTTGTCTTTGAATGTCTCAAAGAAAAGCTGACGTAAACCGAAAGAGCCCACAAAATGAAATGTTAAAGAAAGAAAGTATATAATGCTATCAAACACTATGAAAAAAATAAATCCACCGACAACGTTATTTAAGAAAAGCGTAGAAAGAACACCGAGAGGACGGACCAAGCTATAGTTTGAATTCTGGAAAAATTTTATATTAATTTACCAACAAGCACAATTAAAAATAGACTCGTGAAAATAATTTTTTTGGACGCATTGCCAGAAAAAGCCACACGTATTTTAAAACAACGGAACATTAAAAAAAAAACCTGAAAATTGGTGGAACAATATTGGTTTTAGGGATGAATCAAAGCTCAATCGCTTCGGATTAGTTGGAAAAGAGAACATGAGACATAATCCAAACATAGAATTTGTTCACATTGAAACGGTGAAACATGGGGAAGGATGTATATTAATCTGGAGAAGTTCTCCCGGTATGTAGTGCGTTCAGTTACACGTATAGAGCGCATTATAGTTCAAATAGTACACAAAAACATTTTAGCATACGTTATGATGACTTATGTGGAGGAAGAACTGCCTCTTAAATAGAAGTTGGAACAAGATAACGATACCAAACATACTGCAGTCTTTATAAAACTGTCTCAGTGACAACAAAATGTATCTTGTAAACTGGCCTGTCTAATTCCTGGATCTACACCCGATTGAGAATCTGTGGAGCGACGTAAACATACGAATTTACCGTAAAAAAAGCTACAAATTTAAATATATTATGGGAAGAAATCCAAAAAGCATGCAATTCCATACCCCTAGAAAGATATCGGAATTAATAGCGTCAATGCAGCGTCGGAGCACTGCCATCATAAAAAATTAAGTGTATCGAACAAAGTAAAATTCACTAACTAAATGAATTTCCCTATTTTTCTTAAGGTAATAAAAGGATTTTTAATTTCAAATAATGTGTGCTGTTTAATTTGTTAACCAAATGGATAAATCAGTCCGAAAAAATTAAAAAAATTAAAGATTTTAAATCTTGTTGCATTGGAAAATAATGACATAAAATTATATTAAAATAAAATTAAAGTCTGACAAAATTTTAACAATTTGGTTCTATTTGATAAATAATTCGTCGTGGGTTAACAAAAATTGTCTAAAAAATTGGGAGAAGAAACAACAATGTTCATATTTTTTTTATAAAATGGGCTACTTAAAATGTCGCCACTATAAGTATAACATAAAATAAATTTTGCATTAACTAAAGTATACATAAGAATATATTTTTGTACGACTATTAAAACTAACTTCTGTTCCATGAAAGTAAATATAACGAAATATTAATAAATACTAGCAGATTTCCAGCCCTCGAAATTCGAGTGCAAATTCTAGGAAATTTTATTTTTTCATTAAATAAAGACCCTAAAGGTATGCTAATCAATTATAGCCAATTCACAAATCAACACAAAATAGCAAACTCATTTTTATTAAAAACACATTAACAAATTTAATAAATACACACATAGCATATTGTATAATTTTACGTATGTGTTACTCAAAATAAAGGATAAAATCTGTAAATCTACAAAACGGCTAAAAGGAAATACCTTTCAGATAACATACATTTGGTAAAAATCGGGATAAAACTGTAGAACAAAACATCGGTCACAAGAAATCGCCTAGCCTATTAATATTATAGATAATATAATTAGAACTTCAAAAAAACCATTTATACATTTCCAAACTTTGAATTTAATTTATAATCTATACATCTTGACTGAGTTTAAGACATGTAAACGTCGTTTAAACCTCGGATTTATTTAATTTTAAAAAATATCATCCTTTCTATTATGACAATATTTTTTTGCTTCAAATCAATTTCAAAATATTTTTCATACCAAAACTTTTTGTTTTTCAGCAAAAATTCCATTTATTGTCATCGGAAAAAATAATTTTTATAAAATAAAAATTCCACAAAAAATTTCCGTTATAATATAATTTTCCAACTCAAAATAAAATATCAAATTTGAAAGTTATTTTTCCCAATAATAATTTTTGGATTCAAAAATGTTTTTCGCTTAAAAAATTAAAAAAAAAACATTCCAATAATTATTATTTAAAAAAAAAAAATCTCAAATTTTTAATACATGACTTATGACCTAAGGTTTAAAAAACCTTATGCCGTTTTCTTTTCAGACAAAAAATATCGCCCTTTTTTGCCTTTTTTTCGAAAAGTGTATTTCTTTATATATTCTGAATTAAAAGCAACCTTATCTTATACATCAATCGATAGGTCTCAATGCCGAGCTTTCGTAACTCACAAAAAATTCCAGCCATTGACTTCTTTCAGGTCATAGTGTGAGAATATTTCCCCATTGTTTCCCTTTTTTAAATATTTTCACCTTATGACTTCCAAGAGGATAATAATCAAATTCAAATTTTTTTGTATTTATGAACACAGCACATTGAGACCTTTCGATTAATATGTAATATAGGGGTGCTCTTAATTCAGAATATATAAAAAAAAATACACTTTTCCAAAAAAGGGCAAAAAAAGGGCAACATTTTTTGTCAGAAAAGAAAACGGCATTAGTTTCACCTAAAAATTTATATTTCTCCTCAAATAAATTCCAATTTAATTTTTTTCACCTAAAATATTTATTACTTCACCAAAATTTTTAAAATTTTTCAAATATTTTTTCCTACGGTCAATTTTCTCCTCAAATATTTCCCAATTTCAATTTTTTTTTCACCTAAAAAATTTATTTCGTCACCGAAATTTTTCCAATATTTTCAAATATTTTTTTCTACGGTTAATTTTTGAAACATAACCTGTAGATCATAACTTAAGTATGCAATAAAAGCATAAGTCCATTTTCAATATCTCCTCTTTTGCTTTTTGCTGGGCATATATGGTACGTACCAACAACAAAATTACTTTAGCCGTTTTTTTTTTTTTAAAGATTTGTGCCAAATTGCTCATATTTCATTTACATAGTTTAGTTTATTCATATTCCTCTGGCATCTTTTGCCGGTTTTCTATACGTATCAACGTTGTTTCGTAGTTAAAGGCATTCACTTGATTTTGTTTTTGTATCTTTTGGGTTGTTAATATTAATAAAAATAAAAAAAAAGAAAATACTTTGCAATATTACTTTTTAACTTGGTCGCAATTTATACGACAGCTTGTTAACGAGTTTTTATATTTTGTAGTTTTTGTTGCTGTTGTTGTTGTTGCTGGTTATAAGCTTAACTATAATACAAGAGTATGGCGAATAATTTTTATAGATTAAGTGGATTTGTAAAGTACTCATATGTATAACTACACGTAAGTACAAGCAGTCGATAGATAAATATTAGTAACCAAAAGAAGGTGATTTTTCTGTTAATGGCAGGAGTCAAAGACGAAGACAATTAACCTCTTTATTTCACCTATGATATTAAAAGAAAACTTTGGAAAATGGTTTACTTTTGCAAATTATATTTAGAAATTTATATTATTTTGTAAAGTGCCGACAGATATGGTCGAATTTTTTAAACGGAAAATAAAAAATCATTAAGGAAGAGATCATTGCAAGCTTTGCTACGAGGTTTTGGTTCTGGGAATATTTTAATTTTATTAAAAATATACATAAAAATCAGGAAAATCATCAAGAAAAAAAATTTTATTTTATTATATTGATAATTTAAAATTTCTTAAAAAAATTCTATATTATTTTTAATGTGAAAACATATATACGCGCAGGGGGGGGGGGGGTAAATTTCCTTTCACAATACAATCACAAAAGCAGCATAAGATGTGAGACGTAAGACAAAGTCGGTGACTTATTATGATATATGATATATAAATAACCTGTTTGAAAATGGAATATGAGAAAAGAAAAAAGAAAGATGAAAAATGAAAAACGAAAAATGAAAAATAAAATATGAAAAATAAAAATGAAAAATCCAAAATAAAAAATGAAAAATAAAAATAAAAAATAAAAAATTAAAATTAAAAAATTAAAAATTAAAAATTAAAAATTAAAAATTAAAAATTAAAAATTAAAAATTAAAAATTAAAAATTAAAAATTAAAAATTAAAAATTAAAAATTAAAAATTAAAAATTAAAAATTAAAAATTAAAAATTAAAAATTAAAAATTAAAAATTAAAAATTAAAAATTAAAAATTAAAAATTAAAAATTAAAAATTAAAAATTAAAAATTAAAAATTAAAAATTAAAAATTAAAAATTAAAAATTAAAAATTAAAAATTAAAAATTAAAAATTAAAAATTAAAAATTAAAAATTAAAAATTAAAAATTAAAAATTAAAAATTAAAAATTAAAAATTAAAAATTAAAATTTAAAAATTAAAAATTAAAAATTAAAAATTAAAAATTAAAAATTAAAAATTAAAAATTAAAAATTAAAAATTAAAAATTAAAAATTAAAAATTAAAAATTAAAAATTAAAAATTAAAAATTAAAAATTAAAAATTAAAAATTAAAAATTAAAAATTAAAAATTAAAAATTAAAAATTAAAAATTAAAAATTAAAAATTAAAAATTAAAAATTAAAAATTAAAAATTAAAAATTAAAAATAAAAAATAAAAAATTAAAAATGAAAAATGAAAAATAAAAAATTAAAAATTAAAAATTAAAAATTAAAAATTAAAAATTAAAATTAAAAATTAAAAACTAAAAATTTAAAATTAAAAATTAAAAATTAAAAATTAAAAATTAAAAATTAAAAATTAAAAATTAAAAATTAAAAATTAAAAATTAAAAATTAAAAATTAAAAATTAAAAATTAAAAATTAAAAATTAAAAATTAAAAATTAAAAATTAAAAATTAAAAATTAAAAATTAAAAATTAAAAATTAAAAATTAAAAATTAAAAATTAAAAATTGAAAATTAAAAATTAAAAATAAAAAATTAAAAATTAAAAATTAAAACTTAAAAATTAAAACTTACAAATTAAAAATTAAAAATTAAAAATTAAAAATTAAAAATTAAAAATTAAAAATTAAAAATTAAAAATTAAAAATTAAAAATTAAAAATTAAAAATTAAAAATTAAAAATTAAAAATTAAAAATTAAAAATTAAAAATTAAAAATTAAAAATTAAAAATTAAAAATTAAAAATTAAAAATTAAAAATTAAAAATTAAAAATTAAAAATTAAAAATTAAAAATTAAAAATTAAAAATTAAAAATTAAAAATTAAAAATTAAAAATTAAAAATTAAAAATTAAAAATTAAAAATTAAAAATTAAAAATTAAAAATTAAAAATTAAAAATTAAACATTAAAAATTAAAAATTAAAAATTAAAAATTAAAAATTAATAATTAGAAATTAAAAATTAAAAATTAAAAATTAAAAATTAAAAATTAAAAATTAAAAATTAAAAATGAAAAATTAAAAATTAAAAATTAAAAATTAAAAATTAAAAATTAAAAATTAAAAATTAAAAATTAAAAATTAAAAATTAAAAATTAAAAATTAAAAATTAAAAATTAAAAATTAAAAATTAAAAATTAAAAATTAAAAATTAAAAATTAAAAATTAAAAATTAAAAATTAAAAATTAAAAATTTAAAATTAAAAATTAAAAATTAAAAATTAAAAATTAAAAATGAAAAATAAAAATTTAAAAATAAAAAATCAAAAATGAAAATATTATAAGAAACTAACAACAAGAAAGAAAAAATAAAAAATGAAAAATGAAAAAAAAAATTTTTAAAATAAGAAATCAAAATTGAAAAAATTATAAGAGATTAAAAACAAGAGGGGAAAAATAAAAAATGAAAAATGAAAAGTGAAAAACGAAAAATAAAAATTTAAAAATGAAAAAATAAGAAGAAATTAAAAACAAGAAAGACAAATATAAAATGAAAAATTGAAATAGAAAATAAAAAATGAAAAATCATAAATAAATAATGAAAAATAAAAAACAAAAAATGGAGAAAGAAAAATGAAAAATAAAAAGTGAAAAGTGAAATATAAAAAATGAAAAACGAGAAATGAAAAATAAAAAAATATAAAAAAGGAAAAATACAAAATGAAAAATAAAAAATTAAAAATAAATATGAAAAACGAAATATGAAAAAATGAAAAATGAAAAATCAAAAATGAAAAAATAGAAAATTAAAAATGAAAATAAAAAATGCAAAATGAAAAATAAAAACCGAAAAATCAAAAATTAACCGGTTGAAATAATAAATAATAATAAATATTTTTATATTAGCAGGGCGCCTGGAGTTGTTTGCTATAGGTGATACATAGATGACGCTTTGTGTTTGATTTTAAAAAAGTGCCATAAAATAATCTTTAATTACTAGATGTTTACACATCCCCTGTGATCGGATTCACATGATTTTTTTATTTTTTCTACAGCCTGTTTTAAAGTATAAATTATATGTTATTTGAGAGGTACTAAAAGTACGTAATTTTAGTTCAATTTAAAACAGAAAAAAAAAAATAAAAACCCATTAACATTTATTAAAGAAATGTAATAAATAGTATTATATGATATAATGGATAATTACGTAAAAAAATATTTAAACCTGGAATTTGATCTTTAAAATAAAAATATTAGTTAAGAAAATTTTTTTTTAGTTCAAAACGGTCAAAGCTTATTAGTTTTAGTTTAGTTTCTTAAGGAAAATATTAAATAAAACAAGTAAGAGTGTTAAATTCGGCTGTGCCGAATCTTTGATACCCTCCACCTGTGTTCCAAACAAAATATCGTAACCAAGATTTGCAACACTAAGAGACAAATGATCTATCCCATAAAAACAGTTTATATTAAAACTCTTTCTTTCCTTATGCATTTGCTAACGATACGATACGTTTAGCTTCAGTTGGGTAAGCATTTACATGTATTTTTCATAAGACAGATTGAATCAGCTGTTACGTCGTTACCGCCACCCATGGCTAACTAGGCCTACAGAAACGCCTTAACATGGTGTAAGAAAAACATTATTTTATCGTTCGTTTTTGTATGTCTTGAACTTTCTATATTCAAATAGTTTTGTGGTTGTGTATTCATATAAAATTGATAAAAATTTTGTCTACATTTTATGCACACGGTTGCCACTATCAAACATAAATGTTTTCTTTGGAGAACATCAACTAAAAGACGAACAAGCCACCATTTCGGAAAAAGCTCAAAACATGTCATACTAAAACAGAACTACTAGGGGCCTTTTCTTGCCCGCTTAATATGAGATTAGGCATTTAGGAAAAAATAGGGGTCACCATGTCTAAGCAATTGGCTAGAATTTGCAAATACCTTTCATGTGATACCAAATTTATACATGGTTCCTTTGGATCAAGTGTGAAAATCTGCAAAGAACGAAAATCGACTTTTCTGGTGCCCCTTCTTGCCCTTAAAAATGAGATTGGGCAATTAGGCAAAAATACGGGTCACCATGTCTATGCTGCAAAGATCGAAAATCAACCTTTTTGGTACCATTTTCTTGCCCCTAAATATGAGATTGGGCAGTTAGGAAAAAATTTGGTCCACCATGTCTACGCTATTGGCAAATATCTTTCATATGATGTCCAATTCATATGTGGTTTCTTTGGATCAAATCTTAAAAATCTGCTAAGAACGAAAAACGGCATTTCCTTTTTACAAACTTGAGATTGGCGCTCAAACGACTTATTTATTTATTTGGCCAAAAACTAAATGAAAATTTTAAAAGGTCACGGAAGGGACAGCATACCCGTTCTTAAGGAATTTTCCCACCAACCCACAAATATGGTTTAGCGCAGTGTTATTGTATATGAGCTTTGCAAAATAAAAGTTCTAAAAAACATTTTAATTCGTTGAAAAGTATTAATCTTTTGATTAATTTAATTTATTGAATTTTAACAAAACCATATGCACATGAAAGAAGAGATCGTATCTAGTAAAGGACTTCAAAGTTTTAGGGATACTAGCAGATTCCAGCGCTCGAAATTCGAGTGCAATTTCTAGGCTGCTTTATTCTTCAACATAGCCAATTCACAAACCAGCACTTTTATGGTTTATTATTATTGTGAATGAAGATAACAAACTCTTTAACAAACACATTAACAAGTTTAATAAACACACACATAGCACATCTATAATTTTATGTATGTGTTAGTGGCAACTTTAAATGCAATTTACTCAAAATAAAGGGAAAAAAATTAAAAATCTGTTAATCTACAAAAGGGTTAAAAAGAAATACCTTTTAAAAAATATACGTTTTGTCAAAATCGGGATAAAACGGTAGAACAAAACATCGGTAACAAGAAATCGACTAGTCTATTAATATTATAGATAAACATTAATTTAAACATTTCTACCTATCAGGTTATAACAATATGGGTATCATATGTTTTAAGTTTTCAGGACGAAAAATTGTAAATAATGTCATTTAAAAATTTTATTCCTTCATGTCATTGAGAATTTTCGATATATTTTTCTCAAAAAAAAATATATGTTGATACCCTATACATAAATTTCTGTAGCTTTATTGATTAAACCTCAACAAAAAATCATATTATTAAAAAAATAATTTTTTTCAACGATAAAATAATCAATGATATAAAACTGGACAGTAATTATGCAATTAAATATACACGTGAAACTAAAGATCGTATATAGAGTAACCTTTTTTTGCATCCATATGTCAATATACATAGATATCAAATTAAGGAGGACGATCTCTGGAATTGAAAACTATTTATATTTTGATTTATCGGGACGGAAGTTTTAAAAAAAATTTAAATCCTTTCATGTTAGTGAGAACTTCTTATAAATTTCAGAACAGATTTAGAACAATCGAAAAAATATTTTATTTTTACGATAATTGAAAACAGAAAAGAACGATTCATGTAACAAAAAGAAATTAAAACTATTTAAAAAATTAAATTGAAATCATGTTTTCAAAACAAAAAACAAAAATAATTTTTTAAAACAAATAACTTTACTTTTTGCAACTCGCTAGATTTTGGAGAAAAATGAGTATGACTATGTTTTATTTCCAAACCTAAAGAAATGGCTCGATGGAAGGCAAAAAAATACTCCAACGATGAAATCAGTGATGAGAATATTGGAAGGCCTTCAGAAATCCTATTATGGAAAATTATACCATAATTGAATTAGCATTGGACAAAATATATTGAACTGGAAGGAGACCATGTGGAGAAAAAAATTTTTTTTTGCTAATATAACTAGCTTGAACTCAAAAAGTATCAGATTTATCGAGCCGCTCTTGAATTTAGATACATTAAAAATTATCGGTCACTCGATGGAATTTTTTCGCTTATAATAATGACTTCATAATGTTTATAAACTCATAAAGTAGTGTGTTTGAATTTGAATTTCCAACTGGCTAAAAAAGATAGATATTCTAAATAAAATCCAATAGATTCTGAGCACATTCCGAAAGAAATATAAGACGATATTGAAGTTTGTCAAAACAAAACTCTTAAATGTTAAATAAGAATTAGTGTTGCAATGATATTGTGTTATTAAAATTTAAACAAACCATACAAATGGAATATTTAAAGATTTTCTTCTGTGGTTAAAGCAAATTAACATGGTTAATGTATGGATATCATTTAAGCTTGTCTATATGATATCATAATAATATTATTTTGAAAACATCATTTAGTAGATACAATCAAAACAACAACTTCAATATCATCAATAGAATATGCTACAAAATCGAAAACAATCCATCTTCTCATGGAGCAGCTTTGTGTCATAATTGCCATTTCAATTCAATTTTGTATACTAAACACTTGAGTGTTATAAAGTACTTATGAATTAATCACTTACTTATGACTCGTATACCACAGACACTGAGACGGAGACGTCTGTACGTACGTATGTTAAACTAGCAAATCCATCCATATAATTCATACATTTAACTAAACAGCCAACCAATCATTCCCATTCATTCATTCACATCATCATCATCTACAACTCATTTACATTATGCACATTTTGAACAAATCAATATTAAATGAGCCTGCATAATATTAATAAAAGTTTATAGTTGTTGTAACTCTACGATTGTACGAATGAATGAATGAGTAAAAATCTATGAATAAATTGATAAACTCTTAGAATGCCTAAATGATGGAAATTCAAATTGTATGAATGAATGAATGGATGCACGAATGATTGAAAGCATACAAACAGTAATTAATAATTCTATTAGGAAGACACTTAAAATTTTAGGATTTTTTTTCCTTATGGTTCTAAATACGAGAACGGCTCAATTAATATAAAACTTTTTGAATGTCAGTTAGTTTATTTAGTAAAAATATACTTTGTCCAATGTTTCTCCAATTTTGGTATCATTTCTAATAATAGGATTTCCAAGACCGCAAAATACCATTTGTTTCATCATGAATTTCATATTTGGACCAAATTATCATTCCACCGAGCCATTTCTTTAGGTTACGTATAGAACATAGTCATCGGCGGCTAAATCCTGAGAATATGCTAACTCGTAGCCCAATTCATGGAATCTTGCCAACGTTTTTTCCGATTTTAGCAATCCTTAAAGCGAAACGTGAATTTTTATTATCCCAAAGATTTGTGAGCATTATTTTAGATTTTTTCTAAAGTCTAAAAGGAGTTTCAGAAATTGATTTTATTTAAAACTTGGGGTTATGAAACAATAATTTTTGATATGTATACATCCATACGCGCAGGAGGGTAAATATCTATTTCACAATATGATCACAAACAGCGTAACATGTAACGCGTAAAACAAAATTGGTGTGACTTATGATTGGCTTGGTGAAAAATGAAAAATAAAAAATGAAAAATAAAAATAAAAATAAAAAATGAAAAATAAAATATTGAAAAATAAAAATTAAAAATAAAATATTAAAAATGAAACAATAAAGTTAAAAATAAAAATAAAAAATAAATAATAAATAATAAAAAATTAAAAATGAAAAATAAAAAAAAAAAAAAATTTTAATATATAAACGAAACATGAAAAATGAAAAACGAAAACCGAAGAATTCAAAATGAAAAATTAAAAGTAAAAAAAGAAAAATAAAAAATGAAAAATTAAAAATGAAGAATGAAAAATAAAAAAAGAAAAATAAATAATGAAAAATTAAAAATGAAAAATAAAAAATTAAAAATAAAAAATGAGAAATGAAAAATAAAAAATGAAAAATTAAAAATGAAAAATAAAAAATAAAAAATTAAAAATGAAAAGTGAAGAATTAAAAATAAAAATGAAAAACAAAAAAATTAAAGTAAAAAACGAAAAATAAAAAATAAAAATTGAAAGATAAAAATTAAAAATAAAAATAATTAAAAATTAAAAATAAAAACCTAAAAATAAAAATGAAAAATTAAAAATTAAAAAAAAAAATTAAAAATAAAAAATTAAAAATAAAAAATGAAAAATGAAAAACAAAAAATGAATAATAAAAAATTTAAAATGAAAAGTGAAAAATTAAAAACAAAATATTAAAGTAAAAAACGAAAAAAAAATAAAAAATGAAAAATAAAAAATGAAAAATAAAAATCAAAAATGAAAAATTAAATATTAAAAAAAATGAAAAATTAAAAATAAAAAATAAAAACCAAAAATGAAAAATAAAAATGAAAAATTAAAAATTAAAAAAAAAAATTAAAAATTAAAAATAAAAAGTGAAAATTATAAAATGAAAAATCAAAAATGAAAAACGAAAAATAAAAAGTGAAAAATAAAAAATAAAAAATGAAAAATAAAAATTGAAAAATAAAAATGAAAAATATAAAATGAAAAATAAATAAGAAAAATAAAAAATGAGATATTAAAAAAGAAAAATTAAAAAATGAAAAATAAAAATTAAAAAATTAAAAATAAAAAATTTAAAAGAAAAATTTAAAATGAATAATGAAAATTAAAAAATGAAAAATAAAAAATGAAAAATGAAAAATAAAAATGGAAATTTAAAATTAAGAAATGATAAATAAAAACTAAAAATGTAAAATAAAAAATGAAAAATAAAAAATTTAAAAAGAAAAATAAAAAATTAAAAGCGAAAATGAAAAACAAAAAATGAAATATGAAAAGTAAAAAATGAAAAACGAAAAGTAAAAAATGAAAAGTGATAAATAAGAAACGAAAAATTAAATATTAAACGGTTGAGATAATAAATAATAATAAATATTTTTATATTAGCAGAGCCCCTGTAATTGATTGTAATTAATTGATGACACTTTCTTTTTGATTTTAAAAAAGTGCCATAAAAAATCTTTAATTACTAGATGTTTACACATCTCTCATGTGAGCGGACTCACATGATTTTTTTAATTCTATCTCTGGTGGTTTGTTTTCAAAAATCTGACAAATGACTTCTAAATAAAACCAGCCTACTTCTTTATAACAAGTAAGAGGGTTAGGTTCGACTACGTCGAATCTTTAATACCCCCGGCTGGGGTTTTACGTTTACATTAACATCTGGACTTATTGCACTATTTATAACATATATAAACAAAATATCCCTTTCAGACCCATCACGAAAATATGCTCTAATTTTCACAAAAGTAAAGACTTAAAATTTTTCTTTTTACAGACGTTTAAAATTTAATTTTTAAAATTTTTTCACAATCATGAATTTTTGAATAAGGACCTGACACGTTTGTGTATTTTGGCCATTTATATGTAAAATAATTATTATTTTTCGAAAACGACCAAGCAGAATTATGTACTTTGGTCGTTTAGTGGTACAATAAATTTCATATTTTCATAAAAAGGATTCGTCGTATTTCAATTTTATTCAACTTAAAAATCAAAAATAAATTAGTTTAATAACAAAACAAAAACCAAATAAATAAATTATACACTAAAAAATGTAGCGTATAAATTGGTATAAAAGAAAAAGAAATTCAATAAAACTTAAAAATATAATTATTTAACGAGATATGTTTTATAAACTTAAGACTAAAATATAGGAACAATGTGATTCATTCAAAACTGAAATTAACGTTTGATATGATATTCCTTAAAACAGTCCTTGCCTTTCGCAACACACAAACTAACTTTGCACTTTTGACATATTGCCCTTGTTCTGCTTTCACAGAAAGTGTTCCGACATCTTTTTGCGGTTCCATCTACAAATTGGGGCCAATGGTCATAACGATCGTATCTGATGTCATCTGGAGCATTGTGAGGACGGAATTTTGTTCCGTGAATCTCATGAGGTAACTCAAAAGGCTCAGCTATTTCTGGAGGAGCTTCTTTGTACTTAGCTAGCACTTCTCCTATTTCTAATTTGAAAGTGAGTAATGTTTTTATGTTTTTCTTCGGAACACCAACTATTTTTGCATCATTTCTGTATTCCATCCAGCTGTTGTATATCGCCATGTCAAGATAATGAAAAAAAACTTTGACTGGCCATTTCTTAGTCTTCATGCTGATGCGGTAGTATTCCATCATTTGATCTGCTGTATCCACGCCTCCCATTTTTGAATTGTACAATTGAATTACCGCAGGTATTGGGACTGGCAAACGACGTTTTTTAGCTTTTATCCAACGTTCTACTTCGCCAACCGGGTCCTTTCCACATGCAGTTGAAGCAATCGTTACACACTTTGTGTCACACCACTTTACAACAGCAACTTTGTCGTCTTTAACGAATTGAGTCATACTACCACGTTCCATTTGCTTCTCTGACGGAAAGTTAAATCTTTTTCCTAACCGATTTCCCATAATAGTACCACTTGCTTTAAAACCATTCTCTTCAAGTTTTACCATTAGATGTATTGTTGTGAAAAATCGATCAAAATAAAGAAAACTGCCTTTAGGTAGGAACTTGGTTAATCTCAACACAATTGATGGTCCATGACCCAGTCCACTATCAGGAAATGTACCAGCCCCTTGAAACATTTCGAAGTCAACGATTAATCCTTCGGAAGTAGCACAAACAAGGTTTTTCAAACCCACCGGTCGTGGCTTTGATCTTATGACTTGTCTTGCTGGACATCTGCCAGTAAATGGGACCATTTGCTCAACAATTGAATAGGATGTAACATCGGTAGCTAATTGATTGCAACGATTCCTTACTAAATCAATTACTGGTTGAACTCTCCAAAGCTTGTTCGTTGCATTGGGCATTTGATTATCAACAAAGTGAATCATATTTCTCAGCCTAAAGAATTTGTTTCTCGACATTGCGCTAGATATAAGCTCATTCCTAAAGTCGTTTGAACAGTACATATATCCCTGTGGATAATTTAGGCAACCCATGATTATAGCGCAGCAGTAAAAATTCTTAATATCGGCTTTTGTGAGATTCATCTCTTCCCCGGTAGTTGCTAGAGCATATATTTTTGTATATTGTACAGTTTCTTCATAGGATCTTTCCACAAAATATCTTGAAAAATACTCGTAAGGCGATCGTAGTTGAACAACATTTTGACAGCTATATACCGTTGGAATAGTATGAACTGGAAACTCCTTTTGTTTCCATATGTCTGCTCGTGCCTTATTTAAGGTGGTACTTATATTTGAAACAGCGACTGGTTCTAAAAAAATTTAACTTGATGTTCAAATACATGTAAACACAGTTGCATAAGAAGCGTTTACCTCCTTCAGATCCATTTATGAATGTTTTTGACGCAGATGGAATGCTTAACACTGGTACATCATCAGCAATATTAGCAAGATTACCTAAGAGCAATAATAAATAATATCAGATACGAAATATTACAAGAAATAAGTGGTTACCATCTTCAACTTCGTCCTCGGATGAGCTATCATTGCTATGTGCACTGTTAAGAAGACAACAACTTGGTTTCCAAGCAGTATCGCGGTACTCATGATCACAGGAAAAATTATCTTCTGAATTTTCGAGAATATTCAGGACTCATTGCAGGTCTGCATCCGTGGATAAGTTAAATTTCTTACCTATAAAATTTAGATAACACAATTGTGAGTTTGCAAAGAAATGTCAATTTGTGACCGTGATACACGATTGTGTTATCTGAGTTTTATCTCCATTTAACTATTGACAAAACTTTATATTTTAATTAAATCACTTTCGAACACTATTTTATAAACTATTGGCTACTCAAAATCACTCTCATCAGAAACAAAACGCTTTGGTCTCTCTTGTTTTTTTACTTACCACGCGACATACTTCTTCTCACTTTGAATGCACTGAGGAAACTGGTTTTTATTCTTTTTTTTTTTAAAGTTTGCACTTGTTCTCTTTTTTTATAATTGAAAAATAACCTAGCACAGCTACTGCGTTTGGAAGTTTATTCAAAAAATAAAAAATTTGCTTCCTAGAATTTTTTCAATCCACATCGCACAATTGTGTATGCTGGGTCCGAAAGGGATATTTGAAATAGTAATCAAATTATTACAACATAGGCCATATAATGGAAACTCACAATTGCATAGAGAATTAAACTTACGTCGAAATAATGAAAAACTGTTTAAGCGACTTGAAAAAAACTAGAAACTCACCAAAATCTCTTAGCACGTGACATTATCAACTACCGCATCCACCAACGCCTAAGAAGGAGACAAACTGTAGATCTCATAACAAATGCTTGAGGTTATCTAAGCCAATGAATATTTATATATTTCGAATTTATGTAGAGACATTAAATTTTTTCCGGCACTGGTCGGACTTACTAAGTTAAATATTAGTTCTAAGATTTGAATAATTATTGTAAGTTCACTATGTGAGAATCCAATAAATAAAAACCTGAGAAAAAAAAATATATGGAATGACAAACTTATGTATACCCTACGCATAGGTGTAGAGGGTATAAAAATTTGATTTGAGCTTAAAAATGAAAATAAAGTAATTTTATTTTTTTTTTTATAAAAATAAAAAAATAAAAATAAAAAACTCAATCATGAAAATAAAGTATTTCACAATTGTAAACCTCAGTTGCGCTAGAAATTATGCATAGTCGGTCATGGAATTAAATGCGTCTTCGAAATATCTTTCGTCTGAATCCGATCATGATATATGCATGTTTTGGTACAAATCTCATATGTAGGAGGAATGCAATGGTAAAAAAAATAGTTCGTTTAAAATATGTTTTATTTTTGTTTTCTGGAATACTTTGCATATACAGAATTTTTAATTTAGTGCTATATTTAGTGATATATTCGGTTTTGTGAAAATATTGAAGAAGAGAGAAAAAGCTACAAAGAAAATTATGGATAAAAACGATTTATTATTAGGCTGTAAGAATTTATATTCCATTTTAAAAGTTGGACCTCTTCGTCGCCGCTTAGCATGCTGCTTGATCTCTGGTATGTTTTAATGGATCCAAGTTTCATCAGACATTATAAAATGATGCAAAAATGCATCCGCTTTGAGGTTCAAAAACGCCAAATACTCTTTTGAAGATGTCAAACGATTGCGTTTATGATCAATTGTGAGAAATCGCTCCCATCTTTGTTGCGGACATCTTTCTAAATCCCAACTGATCATTTAAAATCGAAACCGAGCCATATGACACTTCGATGGTGTCAAATATCTTGCGCACTATCGTGCATATTTTCGACGTATTCGGGAATAGTGACCTTAATTGGTCGCCCAGTTCTTGACGACCGCAAGGTAACTCAGTAAACCAATAAATTTGATCGGACAGAGTATCCATAATATTTTCATTTTTCCTACAAAAATAACCTTTTTTGAGCAATCTAATTCACTTTTTCCATTTTTCCAAAAAACTCATGAGTTTATGCTGCTGCTTTGAATAGCTGCCCAAAACAAACTTAATGACATACCAATTATCTGATGGTATTTGATGGAAGTCGTGCTTTTTTTTATATGCAGCCCTAATGTTTTTATTAATATTCTCTTGAAAATGTTAAATACATACTTGTCAGTCTGTCTGTCTGTACGTACTCGTAGCCACATCAATATGTACATAAATTGGCAAATAGTAGCTTTTGTTACCTTTGTTTTTGTAATTTGTATCTGTATTTAAATGTCTGTTTATATTTATTTTCTTCAAATATCTATGTCTATTTAGACATTGATTATCTTGTTGAAAGGCTTTTCAAACAACAACATCAATAAAAAAAAAATTAAAATGTTAAATATAAATCATTAATATGCTTTTGTTTCATTAATTTGATTTTCTTATAATGATACAAAAATAAATAAATTTATTATAAAATTTATTACAAATTAAATGCAATCCGTTTCGCTTAAACCTTCTCACATCCACTTATTAATACTTATAATTAATTATTTAAGTTTTTATTTTTAATTTATTTCTTAAATTATATTCCCCTTGTTAAGAATTTTAACGAAATCATTTTGTTTTCATTTCGTTGGCATTCAGATCATTAAAGTGGTGATGATCCTCTCAATTATACTTTTAAAGGTTTTCGTGTGGTTCACATTTTTTGTTTTCTTTCATTTTGAATGTTGCTTTAATGTCAGTCTTAAGGATCTTCAGCATACTTCTGTCAAATTGTATAATTAATCGTTGATGTTTTGAGCTCAGCTGCTTTTTTGTTTTGTTGTTTTTTTTTTTTTTTTTAATTTTTTCCGTGTGTTTGGTGCGTGGAATGGTGAAGCGACATTCATGATCATTTTTCACGGTAAATGTAGGGTGCTAAATAACGCAACAACTACAACAACTACTACAACAACCTTAAAAGAAACAGTGATTTATAAATAGACATTTTTGATATATTGTTTTTGGTATTTTGGTTCTCAGCGATTTTAAGTTTAATTTTTTATTTCGTGGAAAATTAATTGATTTAAAAAAGATTTTGAGATTTTTTTTTTTTGTATTCAAAAAATTATTTTTTAACAGCAGTTATAAGAATTGTTTTTATATTTTTATTTTACTGGAAGAGGATAATAAAATTTCATAAGTCTGTAAGAAACTTATAAATTTAAAATTCCATCTTAATAAATGATTAGAGCAACTTCCTGCATTTGTTTTCAATATAACCTCAATTGAAAAATAATTGTTTATTAAATTTCTTTATCTAAATTATAATAATATCAATAACTTGTACATTGGCCACCTAGTGGAGATAAGAAAAAAACGTGATCATCGTGCATCATCTGAGCAATATAAAGATAATGATGAAAGCATAAATCAAATCATGTCATAACAAGCTTTGTCGGGTCGGCTTTAAAGACAAACGTCAGCTACAAGTGAAGCAACAATCGCTCATTTTATTTGATGTCGCACACAAAAAATGTCAATGTCATTTAGTCAAACTACATAAAATAACAATAATAGTAAAAAAAAAAACAAATAAAAAAAAACAAGTAAGAAAATTATAGTCGGTCTAGACCGACTATACGATACCCTATACCATGCGTTTAGGAACCCTATCTCTTAGGCCCAACTAACTGGACATGGAAAATAACCAAAAACCAAATTTGAGTGGGATTTTTATTAATTTTTTGGCTGCAGATATGAAAAAGTTCATATCGGATGCTATATCTATATGGGGACTAGGTCCAAAAATGGACCGATCCTGATCATGTTTGGTAAAGTCTCTTGTATTTTGCAAAAATACATACAAACAAAATTTGAGAAGAATCAGTGCAATATTTTTGGTTTTTAATAGATTTAAGTGAAGATCGGGTAGCAGTTCTATATGGGGCCAAAGGGATCATTTTTCGACTACTCAATAATAGATATAATGAATGCATATAAACCCAATTTGAGTAAGATCTATATGACAATTTGGATCTTATGGCAAATTATGTCGATTTCATAGGGGTAATTTGTATGGGGGCTAGGTCTGAACATGGACCGATTCTCACCAATTTCAATAGCGTTCATCCCATGACCGGCAAAGGCTTATATACCAAATTTCATCAAAATATATTTATATTTGCGACCTGCAGTTTGATTACAAGGTTTACATGGACACACAGACGGACGGACGGACGGACGGACGGACGGACGGACGGACATTGTTAAATCAACTCAAAAAGTGATTCTGATTCGATCGGTATAATTAAAGATGGGTCTAGGTCAAATATTTTTGGTTGTTACAAACAGCAGCACAAAGTCATTATACCCAAACCACATAGTGGTATAGGGTATAAAAACAAGAGAAAAGCATAGAATTTTTCTCTTTTTTCCGTGTTTTAATTACACAGCAACAATTGTCAATTGGAAATATAAAGGAAAAACATTACAAAACAGCAACATCGGCATACATATAAAAAAAAACCTACTACTACCAAGCAACATGATGGTTAACGATTACAAAACAAAAACATGGACTTGAGGAAAAACATGTCGTACGATTGATAATGTGTTTCGATTGGATGGATGACACTGATGCTGGAAGTAGAAGCCGCCTTGGGAAGACGAAAAAAAATGCTGAACAAACAGACAGATTTGAAGAACATGCTCGTACCAAAAAAAAAAAACGGAGAATCTTAACAATAAATGCGTAAAAAAATAAAACAACGGTTTTCCAAACAAACATAGACGCCACTTTAGAGAAATTAAACACAACGCATTCGTTCAAAACAATGAAATAAAATCATTAAACAATTTCAAAAGAACATAACATTGCAACAAACTGAAACAATACGCAACTACTTACACAAGCTCTAAAATTCAACCAACAAATCTGCGAAAACATTAACAAAGCTGTCGATCCTCAAATGGTTACAAAAACGATTAAAGCGCCTAAACCAAAATCAATATCGCAGTACACTCGCACAAATAAAATGGCAAAGGAATATTTTAATATTTTACTGAAATTGATTTTGTTGATTATTAGTAAGACACAAACAAAAAAAAAATATTTTCAAGGTGTAATATTTTAGTTTATATTAGTTAAATGAACGTAGTGAAATCATTAAAAATTTTTGACTATGTATATTAATTGGTAGACTAACTATAGACAGCAAAATTTTCTAAATTAACTAACTTTTAGTCAAATTAACAAATTAGTTAAAACTAGAATCATTTCGTTTACTAATTTACGACACCTAACTAACTAATACTAATTAACAATCACTAACTAACAATTACTCGTAATTCTTTGTCTTCATATATAAAATATTTAAAAATTTTGTTGTACTTTTGTCATCTTTTTTGTTATTTCTACAGACAGAAATATTTTTTGTATGATCAAAGAGCAGTAAAACTACTGAATTTTAGTTATATACATTTCTGCTGCACAAATTTACTGAAATTGTTGAAACTAATTACCAAAATTGAAGGTAGGAAACAAACAATATTTGTAAATTAACTAAATTTTAATAAAGTCACAAATTAACTAACAATGAGAATTTCACTTTAAAGAAATCATATTATGCAAATAAAATATATGAAAGTTTAGTAAGTCGAAAAGATCTTCATTAAAAAAATAATCAAGCTTATTAAGAAATGGTTCTTTTTTAAGAATTTTTTAAGAAAATCAAATTTATAGAAGTACTTATTCAAAAAGTAGAATTTTTTTTCAAAAAATTTACCCTTTTAAGAAAATTTAATTTTTAGGAATATGTTTTTTTTAGGCAAATTTACTTTTTTGTAGGTTTTTTAATGTACTGTTTTAAGAAAATTTACTTTTCTAAGAAAATGCAGTTCTCAACAAAAGGTTATTCTTTAAGAAAATGTACTTTTTAAAGAAAATTAACTCCTTTAAGAAAAGGTACTTTTTAAGACAAGGTTCTTTTGAAGAAAATGTACTTTTTAAAAAAAATTTAGTTGTTACGAAAAGCAAATTTTGTAAGAAAAGGTACTTAGGAAATTATCAGCCCTGTTATTGAAACGTTGTTATTTGAATAAGAGTGAATTTAAAATCACATGAAATTGAAATTTTGGGTTTCTTAAAACCACTTTTTTTTTATTTATTTAATGGAAACATATGTTTGAGTTAAGAACATATGTTATTTAGAAACCGAGGTGCCATATGGTTCTTTATTCAGTTTCACAAAAAACTTTTAAGTATTTTGTGCATGTTTTTTCTTAAGTTTATAGAAAAAGTATAAAGAAAAATATTTTCTTTTAAAATAACAACTTATTTGTTCATTTAATTGTTTTTATTCTTCAATTTCATTCAATTAAAAATGACTTTTCTATTTTTAAAAAGTTAGGCATCACCAAAAAAATTTCGATATTCACTACTGTTTTGAACATATGCAAAAAAATAAAAATGTGTGATTTGATGAAAAAATTTTTTTTAATTCCTTTATTTGCAATAATTAGTGCACAAAGAATCTATGTTATAATTGAAATAATTATAATGGAAAATAGATTGTGTAAATAAAAAGTTTTTATTATAGTTATAGAACAGCATCATCGCAAAAATTAACATCGACCACTTATTTCGAGTTTTTTTTAAATCAGCGCAAAATGTAGACGTTTTTTAAAATCGTTATTTTTTTCATAAAATTAATGTCTAATTTTTTAAAATAATGACAAGGTTCAATAAAAAACATTTTAGAGTTTAAATATCAATTAGTTTTTTTTTATCTCTTAAGACCTGCTTAGTAGAAAAAAAGGGCATTTGTTTTGATTTCACAAAGCCTTTTCTATGTGAATTAAAACGAGAAAAAATATTCTTATTGAAATTAGAGAACAGCAAAAAACTGGTAGATTTAAGAATTTTTCATTTACGAGTTTTTTTTGTGATAGTGGTTTCAAGAACAGGGGTGTGTACTTGTTTACTTGTTTAATTTTAAGAAAAATTATTTTTTTTAGAAAATGTATTTCTTAAGAAATTTTATTTTTTGAAGAAAATTTACTTTTTTGCGTTAAAGTGCTTCTTTAAGAAACGATACTTTTTTAAAATGATATTTTTGTTTTTAAGAAAGATCATTTTTTACAGAAAATGTATTTTTGTAGAAAATTTATTTTTTGAAGAAAATGTTATTTTTGAAGAAAAGGTACTCTTTAAAGAAAAGGTACTTTTTTGAATAAAAAATACTATTCACAGTAATGGTACTTTTGTAAGAAAATGTGCTTTATTAAGAAAATGTGCTTTATTAAGAACATGTGATTTTTTTAACGAACAGGTACTATTTTAAGGAAAGGTACTATTTTAGGAAATGGTGCTTTTTAAGAATAGCTAGTTAAAAAAAAATTATTTTTTTATATCACAGACAATTTTTTAATAAAGGTTACGTTTTTAAGAAAATGTCGTTTTCTTCGAAAAGGAGGCACTTCTTTAAGAAAATGTATTTTGTTAGAAAAGGCACTATTTTAAGAAAAGGTACTATTTTAAGAAAAGTTATTATTTTAAGAAAACGTGATTTTAAGAACAGGTGCTTTTTAAGAATAGGTACTTAAAAAAATATGTTTTTTTATAAAAGAAAATTTTGTAATTAAAGGTACGTTTTTAAGAAAATGTACTTTTCTACGAAAAGGTGCTTACTGGAAAATAAAATATTAAAATATATTATAACAATATTAAATAAATTGTGAGCGATTTCTTTATAAAAAAAAAAAAAATTTTTATTTCGTAATGACCTCATGCCGAACAATTTAATACCAAACAAAAGGTGCTTACTTAAGAAAAAGTACTTCTTTGAGAAAAGGTGCTCTCTTAAGAAAAGATAATTTTTTAGGATAAAGTATTTTTTAAGAAAATAATTTTTTTAAGAAAACGTAATTTTTAAGAAAATATACTTTTTAGAGAAAGTTCACTTTTTAAAGAGAAGGTACTATTTAAAGAAAATGTTCCTATTAAGAAACAGTGCTTTTCTAAGAAGAAGTAAATTTTTAAGAAAATAGACTTTTTAACAAAAGATTTTTTTAAGAAAAGGTACTTGAAAAGGTACTTCTTTTGGGAAAGTACTTATTTAAAAAAAAGTTACTTTTATAAGAAAAAGTACTCTTTTAAGAAAAGAAACTTTTTTAAGAAAAGATGCTTATTTTACGAAGAGGTACTTTTTTGGGAAAAGTTATTTATTTAAATAAAGTTACTTTATTAGAAAGAGTTCTCTTTTAATAAAAGAAACTTTTTGAAAACCAGTTAAAACGTGTAGTGAATATGGTAAAAGCCAATAAGAATAGACGTTACTCCACAGGAGTACTCTTCCTCGACATAGAAAAAGCTTTTGACTCAATTTGGCATAATGGGCTTGTATACAAGATTCATAAATTTCACTGCCCATTATACCTAATAAAACTAATTAAAAGCTTTCTCCCTGATAGATCATTTGTAGTCGAAGTGGCCGGGGCCCGTTCAGCTGATAAATATATACCAGCAGGGGTGCCACAGGGTTCCGTTTTATCTCCACTGCTCTATAATATTTACATTTCTGACTTCAAATTATCGGCAGGTAATGACGTGGCTTTTTATGCCGACGACAGCGAGTTAATTTCACACGGAAAGGTTTCGAATGCTATTGTAAAGCGTATACAAAAGGCCGTTGTCTTCAAGGCCCAAATACTTCACCAACTGGAAAATTAAAATTAACGAAGAGAAATCTCAGGCGATATTGTTTTCGTTTAATAAATCTCCTAAGAGAAATCCCTTAAATTGTTTCTAGAGGGAACGGAAATTGCTTTCTCAAAATCAATTAAATATCTTGGCATAACACTAGATGAAAAACTGACTTTCAAGGAACATTTGATAAATGTTTCCTTACGAGCAGTTCGTTGTGGTCGAACTCTGTATCCTCTTCTTAATAGAAAATCGAAACTGAGTATTAAAAACAAACTTCTTTTATACAAGTTATGTATCAGATCTATTCTTACATATGGCTGTGTTGTTTGGAAAGATTGCGCGAAAACCCACAAGAAACGTATTCAAATAATTCAAAATATAAATTTGAAGATAATACTTAATTTACTAAGATGATTTCCCACTATAGAATTGCATAGAATGACAGGACAAAAAACTATCGAAACGTTAAGTAAGGATATGACACTGGCATTCAATTATAGATGCAGAAGGTCAAATTTCGCCCATTTGAGAGGTTTACATAGCATGGACTAATTGACTCTATACACTCTGGCATAGACTCAATTAGTTCTTTTGTTTAATAAAAACCTTTCAAACCTCCCTTTTGATTTTAATTTTTTTTTTTGTGATATTATATGTAGGTTTTTCAAACTATCTTTTTCCTATATACTAGAATAATATGTTTAAGAAATCCTAATTTATATTAATAAATTATGTAATTATTTGCTGTAATATCTTAACGATAGTAAATCAAAATTGTTTTAGAAATAAGAAACTCAATGACTTATTGATAGTAAATAAATAAAAAAATAATAAAAAAAAAACTTTTTGAAAAGAAGGTGTTTTTTAAAAAAAATTTCTTTTTCCAGAAAATTTTTTTTTAGGAAGGGTATTTTTTTAAGAAAAATACTTTTTACTTCCTAAGATTATTTAAATTCTTTGTCTCCAGATACGACAAAACCAAAAGAGATGACATAAGTTCATAAACTTCTTTTTTAAGAGAAGGTCTAGACCGACTATACGATACCCTATACCATGGTTTAGAGACCCTATCTTTCGGTCAAACTACTTCGATATAGAAAATAAGCATAAACCAAAATTTGAGTGGGATTTTTATTAATTTTTTTGGCTGCAGATATGAAAAAGTTCATATCGGATGCTATATCTATAAAGGGACTAGGTCCAAAAATGGACCGATCCTGATCATGTTTGGTAAAGTCTCTTGTATTTTGCAAAAATATGTACAAACAAAATTTGAGAAGAATCAGTGCAATATTTTTGTTTTTTAATAGATTTAAGTGAAGATCGGGAAGCAGCTCTATATGGGGTCAAAGGGATCATTTTTGGACTACTCATTAGTGGATGTAATGAACGCATACAAACCCAATATGAGTAAGATCTATATGACAATTTGGATCTTATGGCAATTTATGTCGATTTCATATGGGTAATTTGTATGGGGGCTAGGTCTGAACATGGACCGATTCTCACCAATTTCAATAGCGTTCATCCCATGGCCGACAAAAGCTTATATACCAAATTTCATCAAAATATATTCATATTTGCGACCTGCAGTTTGATTACAAGCTTTACATGGACACACAGACGGACGGACGGACAGACGGACGGACGGACGGACATTGTTAAATCAACTCAGAAAGTGATTCTGATTCGATCGGTATAATTAAAGATGGGTCTAGGTCAAATATTTTTGGTTGTTACAAACAGCAGCACAAAGTCATTATACCCAAACCACATAGTGGTATAGGGTATAAAAACTGATCATAATCCTCAGCAATTTCGCTCTCTTTGTAATGGCATTAAGCAACAATTAAAAACTACCAATTTATATACACGGATGGGTCAAAAAATGTGAACAATATTGGATTTAGCATTACAGCAGAAAATAATGTCATCTATGTAGGAAATTTGCCATGATACAGCTTTATACTGACTGCAGTATTAATTGCTATAACCAAAGCTATGGAATTCCAAAGAATCGGAATAAAACTAGCAAAACCGCTGTTTGTAGCGACTCTCTTTCTGAAATCCATTTTAAACATCTATAACAACAATATATATGCCTCCAAAATTCGTGACATCATTAGTAAATATCCCAACATGAAATTAGTATGGATACCCAGTCATTGCAATATACCTGCGAACGAGTAGGCTGACACTGTCGCTAAATACGCCTTAAGAGCACCTCTAATTACAACTGAAAACCTCAACACTAAAGATTTATCCAGATACATAAGGTCTCATCATAAACATAAGGACATAACATATCAACGAACATCTCTCTGGTATAAAAAAGTAAATATTAATGATCGAGAAACTTAAAAAATCTTCAACAAAAACCTAAACTCAAACATAAATCGATTGGACTTAACAAAATTCATACGCTTCGACTAGGAAACACAAAAGTCACGCATGGCTGTATTTTAAAACTCCCAATTACCTACCCTTGTAGGTGCAAGCTTACCTATCTAACCGATTCCTCACATCTCTTAGCAGAATTCCAAAATACTATACTCAAAGATTCCGGTGCTTCAACAATAAAGATCCGATGGAACTACTTGCCGATCCAACTGATGTAAATATTTATAAATTCGTGTGCAAATCATAGGAAATTTTATTTTTTCATTTAATATAGACAAATCAACACAAAAAACAAACTCATTTTTATTACAAACACAAATTTAATAAACACACACATAGCTTTGTATAAATTTATGTATGTGTTAGTAGCAACTTTAAACGCAATTTACTCAAAATAAAGGAAAAACATTGAAAATCTGTAAATCTGGTGAACAGCCAAAAAGAAATACCTTTCAAATGATATAAGTTTGGTCAAAATCGGGATAAAACGATAGAACAAAACATCGGTCATAAGAAATCGCCTAGCCTATTAATAATATAGATATTTTAACAATTATTTTATTATTTTTCTATCTAGTTATATACCTTTGAGGTGAAGTCCTCAGGTGCTTTTGCTCCTATACACAATTACCTTATAATTTTCATTGTAAGTTAATTCCTAATAAATTTACTTACTATTCTAAATAAATTAAAGAGTAGGCTGAAAGTTAACAGCTGAGGTAGTAAATATAACAGACTTTAAGTTAAGTATAACAGTTTCTTTTAACAATCTAACATTTTATTAAGAAACTTTAGTTAAAAAATCAAAAATTTTTGTAACAAAAGCAATATTTTTAGCAATCTGTTTTGTTAATTCTATCTACAATATTATTAATATTTCCCGAAATAAACCTTTGAGTGTATAGGTTTGAGCTTCAATCAAACCCAATTGTCGTACTCTACCAAATAAGGACTTTAGCAATTTTTTGTTCAAGATTTTTTTCTTCCTAACTGATCTCCAGTGAGCTTTTTGTTACAAATCTGTGTCAAAAATTTCATTTAGTAAAGAAGACAAAAACAAAAAAAAAATAATGGAAAAAAAAAATTATGTACTTAAGCCAACAATCATACAGACTCTTAAATGATTTTTATAAACTGACTGCAACATTAAGTCTAATCGTTTATTTGGTTGGAGAAGAAGCAAGAAAAAATATCAACTCTTAACAGAAATGAGGCAAAAAAAGCGACAAGTGATCATATCACATGTCGCTTGCAATCTCGTTGATCACAATGTCAACAAGAAATCCCGCGGGGCAGAGCATTTATAAAACATTAAAGGCTTTAAAAAAGCTACTGAAAAAAAGAACACAAACACACATACAAAAGAGAAAAGAAATGTATCTGGCAAAAAAAAAAATAAGATGAAGAAAATATGATTTTTAGTTTGTGCTTGGTTTTTGTGATTATTTTTATATTTTGCTTGTTCTTTTTAACTGTAGATGAGGATCAAAGACAAGATCAATGATCAATGATGATCGACAACAAACACCGATACAGACAACAGCCACAAAAGGATTGCTATCATTTGAAATTGATGATAAACGTACTTCTTGTTTATTTGGTTGATTGGTTTGTTGTTGTTTTTGTTGTTGTTGTTGTTAAACAACAATGCTAATAAATTTCCGCTCAAGTTTTTAAATCAAAATTTGGCTTAATCATAATCGTTTTGAAATTTAAAAATCAAATAAATTTATCACACTTAGGCTGAATTTAAAAAGACACAATTTATGTGAAGACCACCCTGGAAAAAATTGGGGTACGGCAAGACTTATTCATAAGACCTAAATAAATTGGAATCCAATTTATACGAATTTATCTCATTAAATAAAGATCATCAAAGAGAATTTTTAGAGTCAATACTAGAAAAAGAATCAAATAAGTATTATTTGATTCCAATAGTTAATCAAATTGTAAGAATAAAGAGCAGAGTTTAATCCAGCCAATATTTGATATGATAGTTCTTCTGCTTTGAGAAACCGCTATATGATAACAATATAGAAAATTCTCATTCAGTCAAAACAAAGAGAAAAAGTTTATGTTGACAGATTTATTTGATTATTGGTAGATTTTTTTTTGGAAGGGTATTATATGACTGCTGATTTTTCATTATAAATAACATATATAATAATACAGACTTATATGATTATCTGTAGCTATGTTCTGTAACTCTCACATCGGAAAGTTTTCACATGGAACGTATAAAAATGAAACAAAAACGTTGCGAACTGACACAAAATATTGTTTCTCGCATTCGACTGGTTCTGTAACTTTATTTTGTGAGAACTATCTGTCACGTAACGTTTTTTCTCACATTTATTGGAAAAATGAGAAAAAAGTGTTTCTGTAAAGTATGCATGTGAAAAGATTTGAAGTTGAACTGTCAAATTCACTCACAACTCAAATCTATGCGCGATAAATTTTTAAATTCAGTTGCTTTAAAAAAATATATATATATAAGATGACATCGAATATTGGAGAAAAGGTAAAAAATATGTTAATTTTTTATTTATATTTTACTTTTAGTATTTACATTTAAATTTTTTTTTTTGCAATTATTCAGAAAGTGCAACGAATTTCCCAAATTCAAAAAAAAAAAAACTTGTGGACTACATGTCTTCCAATTTGGAATTTGCCAGAGGACATTTCGTACGATTCAACGGATCACACTTAAACTGATCCTTTTTAAGGCTGATTCTTGATCTTTTCCTAACAGATAATAAAAGCAAAACAGACAAAGCGCATGTGTAGTAAAAGTTTTGTTACAACACAAATTTTATTGTATGAATTTTGAAAATATGTATTTATTTTTTTAGTTGTTCGAATGATTTTGTAGTAAATGTTGTATAATTTTAATAACAAAAAAAAAATAGTAATTCAAGAACTAAAAAAAAATCGTTTACTACATTTCTACTACAAAAAGCTGAAAAAATAAATAAAATCTGTTTAAAAAAATATTTAATGAATAAATTTATTGATAAAATGATAAATTGTTTAAATAAATGATTCATTTTAGTATTATCTAATATTATTAATAAATTTATGTATTTATTTATTTCATTAATAAGCTAATTTTGTAAATTCACGTATACGTAAAAGTTTAAACAAAACTGTATAAACTGTATAATATAGTATATTATATTAGTATATTATACTATAAAAATATAATTTCATAAATCCATTTTTTGATAAAGTTAAAAATTATTTCTATGTGATCCATAGGTTCTTTACGCGGGGTAAAATTAATTAACATGTTTTCTTGATATATAATTTAATTTTTGAATTATTGAAAATATATTGATTTTAATTAATCTTTATTTCATAAATAGATTATTATTTAAATTAAATTATTAAGTTTATAATAAAACTCAATTTTTTAATTAATTTTTTTTAAAATTAAATTGTTTTTTTAATTAAATTGTTTTTTTAATTAAACAATCAATTGATTATTTGAATCAATAAAGTTATTTTTTTAAATAGTATAACAGCCATTCTGGGAGGGGAGAACTTTTTTGGAGGATTTTCTATACTGACTTAGTACTTTTACAATGCCCACGAACATGTTCGACGGTATAATAAAGGAATAAATTTATTTATTAATCAGATAATCAGTTGATTGATTAATAAATTAATTTATAAATCAGATAATCAGTTGATTAATTAATAAAAAAAATCAACCTCAAATGGGCTCAAATGACTTAAAAATTGTTGATTTTAAATTAATTGTATATTAAATTCATTTAATTAAGTTATTATTATTTAATTAAAAGTATAAATTTATTAACTTATTTAATTATTTGTATTTTAATTAATCGAATTAATATTTAATGAATAAATTAATTTTTTAACAAATCAATCATTATAATTTAACTCTAATGGCTTTTTAATTATAAATTGTTTGTTTTTTAATTAACCAATTAATTGTTTTATCAATTAATAAAATATTTTTTTAACTAATCAATTTTTTTAAGTTAAACAATTGCATTGTTAATTTAACATTTAATTGATGTTTTTATTAATCAATCAACTGACTATTTGAAGCGATTAATAGCTTTGATACCACCACACACCTTAAACTTGAATGATACTGAAACTGTAACAATATCGGACTATGATGATAAGGATAAAGAAAAATCATTCTGAGACAATATTCACTTATATGGGCACTTTTTAAGTACTTACATATGCACTTTTTAAGTACTTATATATGCACTTTTTAGGCACTTATATATGTACTTTTTAAATACTTATATGCACTTTTGAAATAATTTTATTAAAGTTTCAGACAGCTTCATAACGAGCTCTTGCGTCTTCTGGATTTTCACATTTGATCTAAATCAGGTGGCAAATTGTGTTCCAATACCGCCGCTATAGCTTCTTCACTAGAAGCACACCGAGATGAAAGCCATCTAATAAAACCAGTGCCCAATCCAATATCATAGCAATTTCTAACTCAACATCTCTCTTCGCAGGGTTTTTAGTGTTGTTTTTTGTAACCTTTTCTTTCAGCTCAATTTTAGGATCCGTTTTGATGGTCTTAGCATTAGTATCAATAATTACTTGATGTATTATTAGATTTTGTAAATCATTTATGGTTTCCAGCGTAGCATTTTTATAACCTTGTACTATAACGTTGTTTTTAGTAGAATCTCTAGAAAACAAATATATTTAGATATGATTTTTTAAAATTTATAATGCATACTCACAAATAACTGCAAGCTTGCGCTAATATTTCTATATCTAAGCCCACGGAATAATGACGTTCATAATCGACCACAAAAGTTTGCTCCGACAAACATTCGGTTAATAAGGCAATGTATTCTTCGGAAGGTATTAAAATTTAATTCTCTATAAGATAACATGTTTCTTAAAAGTTTTTCGAAACTTTTAGCAAAGTACTTACGGTTTTGATAAGACCGTTTCGATATATGAGTAGGCAATACTACGAAACGCTTTCAAAAACTGCAAACGAGCATAATTTAAACATAGTAAACTTTTAGCCCCCTCATTAATCAGAAAAATATTCTTGCACAAAAAAGGCAGCCTGTTATCATTCAGTTATCAATTAAAATTATTTCAAGTTCTTAAATTTTTATACACATAATTTTATGTTTACTTTTATTTGCTTTGTTTGTTTATATTTTTTGACAGCTGACTTGGAATATTCCAATAACAACGTAACCAATGTTGCACCTTTTCACATTAAGATACAGACACAGTTTTTACTCACAAATCGAGAAACAGTGGAATTTTTTGTTTCATACTTTTTCGATGTGAGAACTTTTCACATAAAATACAGAACACGGGTACTGGTCTGTCAATCTCAGATGACACATTTTTATGGGGCTAGGACTGATCACTCACTATTTTCAGAGCCACTCTTTCTTCAGCAGTTGGGACCTGTAGTTTGATTAAAAAGTTAAACTAAACACATAGATGGACTTGGAAAATCGACTTAAATTGTGATTTTACGACGATGGACTTTGGTCAAGTATTTTTGCGAGTGACAAAAACAATATTTTTTTTTTTTTTTTAAATTATTTTTTTTTTCTTTTTTCTTTTTTTTTTCCGCGAAGCCGATGGCTTGTCTGCAGATTCTAATTTTGGCTACTTTTTTTTGTTTGTTTTTTTTTTTGCAGCGACACACCAAAGCCTCTGGTGGGAATCGAACCCACGACCCCCGCATGATAGGCGAGCACGCTACCTACTCACCTGATTCAATATTGGGAATTCGTGACTAAAAATTGATTTTTGGAATAATTTTGATTAAATGCAATATTTATCTAGTCTTGCCTAATGTTATATATGAAAAATATATTTTACTGTTGCCAACATCTTTTGTAATAACAAATCGGATTTTTTGTATTTTTTTTCTCTATTAAACATTTTAACACATTAACATTTTTGTTTTTTAAACCAAACAGCCAGCCACTGTTTACGTATGTTGCCTCCTTTTTTTATTATTCCTCAACATTTTTATTGAATTAAAAAAAAAAGGAAAAAAATCATATTAAGCTAAAAGAAATGGAAAACCCACTCAAAAATTGACGGTATGCTCTGGTGCAATTATAATTGGAATTGAAACATGTTTAACAAGATCTAAATAAATATTATTATGCGCAACGATCAAGGCGCGGCGGCGTTAAACACATCACCAGACCCTGCTGTATGGCAAACAGTCAGGCCAGCAGAGACAGTCAGGCCAACCAAATACAAAAATTCACTTAAGTTGGTACAAATAAGAAGCCCAAGTCAGACACTCAACCAGTGAGCCGTATATGAAGACAAACATATGTACATACATATGTACGAGTTCGTTCATTTGTATGTTTATGATGGCTAACAGAGAAGAAGCAGCAGTAAACATTTCACATACATACATATGTATATGTACGAGTACGTAAACAAACATAGATGATACCAAAAGCGAATTCAAGAAGAAACATATTTACACGGCTGCATTAACTTGCAGTGAACAGCACATATAAAAAAATTTACAAACAATACAAGATGAAAATTACTAACTAATCTTGCCAGACTGAGTGTGCTTCATTTGGGCTGAACAATCAATCTTTTATTATTTCCGAAACTTTTGTTGCACAATATCAAAAAGAGTGTAAAACAAACTCAATGTCATATTATACATACAACACTGTGGAATTTATTGTAATTAAAAAATTCATTTGGATAATAATCTATTTGAACTACAATTTTAAACAGTTGTATGGTATTTATTAGGAAACGATCAACATTTAAATTGACGAAAAACCTGCTCTAGTATGGATATATATGTATTATATTACATATATAAATCCATTTTTAGTTTACATCCCTTCTAAAAGCCCTCAAAGCGAATTTTAAAAAATAAAACACATTACCGCTCGGGCGCCAATGTATATTATGGCTACTAAAATGAAGTGAAATTTCTCCAATTTACTTCGCAGTAATTTATGTAAGAACTATTTTAAAATATATTTTCCAGGGACTAAAAAACGATGAGTACAATGAGAGGAAGATGTCACGAAACAAGTTTGATGAAATCCTAGCTTTTAATCGAAATCCTTAAAATAAGTTTGAATTTCATATATGAAGCTAATTGACACGCGAGCAATTTCGACTTGAAAACCCAACACTTCTCCCGGAAATTTCTACAGGGTTGCAAATATGTATATGATTTTCTTTTGTGCATTTGATTTCGTGAAAGATATGAAGTAATAATAGGTAGAAAAAAAATCATGTGAGTCCGATCACAGGGAAGATGTGTAAACATCTAGTAATTAAAGATTTTTTTATGTAATTTTTTAAATTCAAACAGAAAGCTTCATCTATGTATCACTTATAGCAAAAACTGTTTCAGCTAATTCAACAACCGTTTGCTGTAAAACGTAAAAAATATCCTAACATAAACGTATATAAGTGATACATAGATGACGCTTTTAAAAAAGTGGCATAAAAAAACAATTTTATATCATAATTTTTTCACCAATACAATCATAAGTCACACAGCGTTATCTGCTTCAGCTCACACCGATATGAGTTACGCTGTTTTTGTGATTGTATTGTGAAATAGAAATTTACCCCCCTGCGCGTATAGATGTTTACACATCAAAAATTGTTTCTTAAATTAGCTCCCTCAAAGATCACCAAAACAGATGTCGAAAATAAAAAAACTGGTGCTTTTGGTTTACAAATATCGACATTGAACCTTCTAAAGGTTTGAAAATATGTTTTTTTATTTGTATGATTCATGTTTTATTACCTTTTTAGACTCTCACTGTAGGATCGAACACCAAAACAGTAAGGGTGATAAATTCGGCTATATCGAATCTTTGATACCCTCCACCTGGGTTTGCCGTTTATATTAATATCTGAGCTTATTGCACTATTTGTAACAAATATAAACCAAATTTTTGTTAAAAAAACTTAAACTTAATTATTACACAAAAAACACTGAATTTCTTTTTTTTGATTTTGTAGAGGTGCCTCATATAATGACAAACAACATTAACCTAATTTTACGCAGGTAAATGTTTTGCTTTGTGAATGAGCGAGATTTCAACGGACAGACAGACTGACAGATAAACGCACTGACGATCGGAGGGACTTAACGCGAGTTATTATAACGAAAATGAAATATATACTTTATGGGGTCGCAATTTATTTTACAATGCGTTACAAACGGAATGACAAACTGATATATACCTTTACAGTGGTGTGGATGATATAAAAAGGTTTTAAATTTAGAAGATTTGACCCAAAAAATTAATAAAATTCTTTGCTTTAATTCACATCTCACAAAAATATCCAAAACAGATAGGCGCTCAGACGCCTCTGGTTCAAAAAAAAAACTGTACGATTTCTTTCAGGTTATTATGGGTACTCAAATGAACTGAAATTTATTCAGGGTTGCAAATATGCATTTGATTTCATATTGTGTGATTCATGTAAGTAGCATTTTAGAGAAAATATCAAGTAAAAAGAATTTGAGAAAATTGTCAACCGGAAAAAATCTCTAAAATAAATAAAACAAATTGGTGCTCGGGCGCCTGTGAATTTAAAAACCGTACATTTCATTAGAGATCGTTATAGTTACTCAAATGAATGGAATTTTCATCAGGGTGTAACTATGGGAGAATAATTCGGACCTGTTTGTCTGGTATAAGACAGGAATGTATTTTATCTGCCACACTGATTAAGTGCGGGAGGTCTTGGTAGACGGGGATGGAGGTATCGCAATTGGGGGAAGAAAAAATTAACGACATAAGATTTTTTTTTTTTTTTTTATTAATCAACACTCAGGGCATGCCCCTTACAGATGCAGTGCATTGTGTTGATCTCAGGAAAGATATAGATATAGTAAGGAGGAAAGAGGGAGTAGTGTGTTCATTCAGATGATATGCTCATAATAGCTTCTTGTCCTGATGAACTTAAGGATATTATGAGAAGACTTCATGTATGTCACAATTCCAATGGCCTTCAAATAAATTGACCGAAAACTAAAGTTATGATTATAGATCGAGATAACAACAACCATTACGAAATACCAACTTTAGCTGAATTTGATATTGTCTATGGTTTTGAATATTTGGGATAAAAATAAGCAACGATGGCTCTACAGAAATCCGAAGACGCCTTTCCTTAGCGTGATTAGCTACAACAAAATTGTACAAATTGTGAAAAGACACGAATATAGCAAAAAAAGAAAAACAAATCCATATAGAATATGCCTTAATTTTCCCAATCGCCACTTACGCTGCCCAAATATGGACTATTAAGCAAGTAAACAACAGAGGAATTGAAAGCTATTAACTACAGGTGCATAGGAGAATTCTAAAAGTTTCATGAACTGAATTTCGGACAAATGTTTCAATCTTGAATGAGTTAAATATAAAAGATAATTTGATTAAACAATCAGCAGATCACTATGGAGCGACAAATCATTACGGCAAAGTACATGGAATCAGAAGAAGAGGAAGATCACCAACAATACCAACTTAAATCACTTATTGAAGCAAGAATGGAAATCAGCTAGCAGTCTTCCTAATATTTAGCAGATATGCGAAATTGAGATTGTTTAGATTGATTGCCTTTATTTAATACTACTAGCAGATACCAGCGCTCGAAATTCGAGTGCAATTTCTAGGAAATTAATTTTTTCATTTAATAAAGACCCTAAAGGTATGCTTCACAATTCATCACATTTTAAATGAAGAAAACAAACTCAGCACATTAACACAAACACATAAACTAATTTAATGAACACACACATAGCATTAGATAATTTTATGTATGTGCTAGTAGCAACTTTCAACGATCATAACTCCAAAAAAATATTCCAAACGATGAAAATTGTAAATCTGGGTAACAGCTAAAAAGAAATACGTTTCAAATGATAAACTTTTTGTCAAAATCGGGGTAAATCTGTGGAACTTACATTGGTCACAAGAAATCGCCTTGCCTATTAATATTATAGATATAGTATAAAGGTTATGTCACCATGCTTTATCACGAGTTAAAGGAATAAAGAAGAAGTAATTTTGCATTTGATTCCGTATTGTGCAATTCTCATTGGAGCAATTTTATATTATCTGTTTAACCTCCAAACATCCTAAGTTCAGATAAAAACTTCAAGAGGTAAATATGGATGCACGGATAAAAGGGAATTTTCTCAGTTTCGATTGTTTTACTGTGATGGGTGTACGTAAATTATATAGACTTCTTATAAACTATATAGAATAATAGTATAGGAAATATACACTTTTTACTTGCTTTATCTTAACTCGCAATGTCTCTTTTTCTGTTTGTCTGCTGAAAAAATTTTTGGGTCGTTTATTAACCCTTTTCCCGTGATCCAATCGAGCTCTAACTTTGCAGACAGACTCACGGCGGCGACAAAAATGATCTAACAAGTTTAGGTTAAAAAAATATATTTACAGTAAAATTTTGGATTCTTCGAAATTTTAAAGGTTTTTTAGTTTCGGTCAATCAACTATTTAATTACGTAATGGTAAACTTTATATAAAAGGGAGTATAAAAAAACCTGGTTTTTATGGCTTACTTTTTTTATAATTTCCAATATATTTCTTGACCTCAAGTTTATTGAAATGGAGTCGAATAGTTTTTTGATGTGTAAACATCTATACGCGCAGGGGGTAAGTTTCTACATCACAATACAATCAAAAAACAGCGTAATACAAATCGGTGAGAGCTGTAACACAAATCGGTGTGTGACTTATGATTGTATTGGTGAAAAAATTATGATATAAATTTGCTTTTTTCCACTTTTTTAAAAGCGTCATCTATGTGTGACTTAGATTCGTTTATATTGGGATATTTTTAACGTTTCACAGCAAAGGGTTGCTGAATTTGCTGAAAGAGTTTTTGCTATAAGTGACACATAGATGCTTTCTGTTTGATTTAAAAAAATGACAAAAAATTTTTAATTACTAGATGTTTACACATCTCCCCTGTGATCGGACTCACATGGTTTATTTTAATTAAAGAATTATTGTATATCAATCCCGTAAACTAGAGCCGCCTTGAAATAACGAAACAACGTTCAATTGAATATAATATAATTTTCAATAGAATGCCAAAAGTTATATATGGGATTCCTCATTTTAAAAGCAATTTTATAACATAATATTTGCAACATCTTCTCGATATCTAATTTTTTTTTATATATATATAAATTTATATAAAAAAAAATTTTTTTTGAATAAAGTTAAGTTTTATAGCCCATATTTTCTTCAACCAAGTCTTTGATATTACCCAAATCTGGCATCTCTCTTGATGGTCATAAAATAAGGTAATAATGATATTAAAAAAATAAGTACGAAAGAATGAAGGAATTTGCAATATAAAATTTAAAAAAAAAAACTAGCCAGAAGTATTAAATGAATAAAAAATCTAAATGGATATGAAAATGCTAATTTATATGTTTCATACGATATCCAGCTCAGGCCCTCACTCAATGGCTACAACAACAGAAAATTCTGTCTCGTTTGAAAGACTTCAGTGGAAGATATTCGTGCAAAGAATTAAAATGCGCAGAGTATAAATGTGTCTTTTCATAATCCCTGGTATAATTCAAAACTGACGACTGACTAACCTATGAGTACATACAAATACACATACACATCGCAGATACATGTGTAAGGGTATAATGAAATCTTAATAGTAGCTAGTTTTATTTGCAATTTAGATATGATGAAAGTACCTTATTAACATTTAGTTAGCTAAATAATAAAATATTAAAGAATTAATCATACATTGTAAAACAACAAATAAATGTCTGATAAAAAAATCGCTTAATATTTAACGACATTGTTCTATAAATGATAACAAGCATTTATTTGGGTCATATTTAAAAAAGAATGATTAATAATTTTACGTTTAAAAAAAAATCGTTTAAAGAAGTTTTTTCAAAAAAAAAATAACAACACTTGTTTACAATTAATTCATCACAAGAGCTGGCTGATCACTTTAATGATTAATGTTTCTTTAGTTGTAATTGTTATTATTTTACTCTTGTCACGTTGTGAATGAATTAATTGTCATTCATTGTAAAGTTTTGCAAAAGAAAATGACAAAACAAACAAAAGTGATTCCCAAGAATGTCGTTTCGTTAAGTGTAAAGAACAATGCATAAAAGCAAATGACTCAAATTTCGCCGCTTTCGTCTTATCATTAAAATTATGAAAAATTATTGTACAATAGATTTTGAAACTAATCTTAAGACATAATTGCAAAAATGTATACAACTATTTTGCCGTGTTTCTCTTTGCTTGTTCAATTTCAAATCAGGTTACACATTCAATTTATGATCCAATCACCATGTTAATGTGGAAGTATTGTTATCAAATTTCTTAAGGGATTAACAAGAAACATTTCAAATATGCATGCTAACAATGATGCAACTTGAGACGATATGACATGTGGGTTGCAGCAGCGGTAGCAGCCGTATTGAGGGGAAACAAAATTCTCTCAAGAGATTTGTAACTTCCTTAATTCGAACAATAGAATAGAAAAGAAGGAAACAATTCCAACATTCCCTGATGGATTAGCTGATAACACACACAAAAAGAACCAGAGCAGCAGAAACCCAGTTTTAAACTCAAGACAATTGCAAAAAAAAGTACACAAAAAAAATTGATCTGAATTTGTATAAAACTACCTGTACGATTGCACGTTACAGTGGTTCGAGTTTCTAAAACTTGAAAGTCTTAAAAATTGACCAAGTCGAAATTTCAACTCCAAAAGCAAATAAAGAATGTGTTTCAACAAAGGGAACATTTACCGAAATTTTTCTTAAATGAAAAAGAGGGAAAAAAATTTTTAGTTTTTTGAAAAATTGAAAAAAAAAATAAAAACAAATAAAACAAAAATAAAAAAAAATTAAAACAATTATTAAAAAAAAAAAATTTGGTAAAAATATTCTTCATAAAAAAAAATTTTGCTAAAAAACGAATGTGTATAAAAATTTTGAATCAAAAAAAAAAAATATTTCTGATCAAAATATAATTGAAAATATGTAAGAAAATTATAGTAAGTCTAGACCAACTATGCGATACCCTATACCATGCGTTTAGAGAAATGGTTTTATTTCCAACTAATTGGGTACAGAAAATATGCATAAAACAAAACTGAGTGCAATTTTAATTAAAATTTTTTGCCTGCAGCATTTTTGATGTTATTTTTATGAGGGCTAGGTGGAAAAATTGACCTATCCTGACCATATTGGTCAGAGTCACTTATTTTGAGAAACATCTGTGCAATATTTTTGTTTTTGATTGGTTTAAGTGAATATCAGCAGCTTTATATCGGGTCTATGACTAAGAATAATGCTTCAGGGTTTTTGTTTAAACTACTGATAAGTGGATGAAATAAACATGCACAAACCCAATATGACCGATCTCTATATGATAATTTGGATATGATGGCAATTTAAATCGTTCTCATAGGGGTCATTCATATGGGGATTAAGTCTACCAAATGTAATCAAAATTTATTAATATTTGCGATATGTAGATTGATAAAGAGGTTTATATGGACACACAGACGGGTGGACGGACGGACGAACGGGCAGACATCGCTGAATCAAATCTGATTCAGTATAATTAAAGGTGGGTCTAGATCAAATATCTTTGGTAGTTACAAACATCAGATTCAAATTCATTATATTTATGTATATTGGGTATAAAAATATATTTATGTATATTGGGTATAAAAATCCATAATTTGAAAAAAAATTAAAAAAAAAAAAATATATGAAGGAAATATATTGTAAAATTTTTTGGTCCGAAAAAAATTTTCAAGGTAAAAAAAATGTTTAATTATAAAAATTTGTTATGGCAAAACAAAAAAGTTTTTTTTATCAACAATTTAAACTATCCCTGAGAACTACTAACGATGTTAGTCGAAATATTCGATAATAATAAAAATAAAAAATTATTATTTCTTGGTTTTTATAAATCTTTTTGGATCTAAAGCCGTAATCGGCATATCACAAAATAGTAAAAAAAAAAACATCGAAAATAATTAGAATATGAATTGTTAATCGAGAAAAATATTTCATTTTAAATATAATTTGTAAAAAATGTATGTGCAAAAATTTGGAGATGATAAAAATTTCATGCAAAAATTTTGACAAAAAAAGTTGGAATTTGAATCAAAATTTTGATTCAAAAATAATATTTCATATGAAAATAATTTTTTTTTTTTCTTTTAACAAAATTTTGAGGTTACCAAACTTTTTTAGTGGAAAATATATATTTTTTTAATGGTGAAGACAATTTTATTTTAAATAAAAAAATTAAAATAAGTTTAGTTATAATAACTTGTTTGAACAAATTATAAAATTATAAATAAATAAAATTATAAATAAAAAAACTGAAAATTGAATTTGTGAAAAAAAAGTTTTTTCGATATAAAAAATGTGAGGCTAATACTTGGCAAATATTGAATTTTTGTTTTTAAGGCCATCAAAGTGCCGCTTGGGCTAGTGATTTATATGGTTTTAATAGTGATTTGGTTTTGTAAAATAAACATCAGAAAAAAAATTATGTTTAATAACTTAATTTTTGGATAAAATTGATTGCATGCATGCCATTACAACCTTAAATATCTGGGAAAATGTTCTCAAAAATCTTTTGGTGCTTCAGGATTCATATTTCGCTTTAAGAGGTGCTAATATAAAAAAATCATGTGAGTCCACTCACAGAGGAGATGTGTAAACATCTACGGCCGTATTTATAATGCAGTATCTAGCATGAGTATTATTTATAATGCACTTGCTGCTGCGTTTGCTCAGATTAACAACCTTTCAAACACTGACTAAGTGTGTTAAAACAGCTTATCTGTGTCAAATTAAGCAAAACAAAATATATAAATTATTTTTAAGTGCAAACAAATATTTTTTACTTTGCGGATACTTTAGACATTTTTTTACATAATTTTCAAACTAACATAATTTTGTCTTGACACATGTAAATATAAATTTAAAAAAATTAAGGAGTGAAATCACACAAATTGAAATGTTGAGTTGATTTTCACTATATCAGTTTGCACTAATGTAAAAAATATGGTGGCATTACAAATTTCAGTTGTTTTTAAAGCTATTAGATGACAACAAAAAATTGCTTATAAATAAACTATGTGCTTGACTAGTAAGAACAGCAGTTAACTTTTCATTACGAGTTCGGGGGCTAGTAACTTTAGGATTTTTTTATGGCACTTCTTTAAAATCAAACAGAAAGCGTCATCTATGTATCACTTATAGCAATCAACTGCGAGGGCTCTGCTAATATAAAAATATTTTTCATTATTTATTATTTCAACCGGTTAATTTTTAATTTTTCGTTTTTAATTTTTAGTTTTCTATTTTTCATTTTTTATTTTTAATTTTTAATTTTTTTTCATTTTTTATTTTTCAGTTTTTCTTTTTCTTTTTTTATTTTTTATTTTTTTCCCTATTTTTATTTTTAATTTTTTATTTTTGATTTTCAGTTTTCATTTTGTATTTTAAATTTTTGATTTTTTATTTTTCATTTTCATATTTTATTTTTCATTTTTAATTTTTTTTCATTTTACATTTTTCATTTTTATTTTTAATTTTTTATTTTTCTTTTTTAATTGTTATTTTTCATTTTTAACTTTTCATTTTTTATTTTTAATTTTTAATTTTTAATTTTTAATTTTTAATTTTTAATTTTTAATTTTTAATTTTTAATTTTTAATTTTTAATTTTTAATTTTTAATTTTTAATTTTTAATTTTTAATTTTTAATTTTTAATTTTTAATTTTTAATTTTTAATATTTAATTTTTAATTTTTAATTTTTAATTTTTAATTTTTAATTTTTAATTTTTAATTTTTAATTTTTAATTTTTAATTTTTAATTTTTAATTTTTAATTTTTAATTTTTAATTTTTAATTTTTAATTTTTAATTTTTAATTTTTAATTTTTAATTTTTAATTTTTAATTTTTAATTTTTAATTTTTAATTTTTAATTTTTAATTTTTAATTTTTAATTTTTAATTTTTAATTTTTAATTTTTAATTTTTAATTTTTAATTTTTAATTTTTAATTTTTAATTTTTAATTTTTAATTTTTAATTTTTAATTTTTAATTTTTAATTTTTAATTTTTAATTTTTAATTTTTAATTTTTAGTTTTTAATTTTTAACTTTTAATTTTTAATTTTTAATTTTTAATTTTTAATTTTTAATTTTTAATTTTTAATTTTTAATTTTTAATTTTTAATTTTTAATTTTTAATTTTTAATTTTTAATTTTTAATTTTTAATTTTTAATTTTTAATTTTTAATTTTTAATTTTTAATTTTTAATTTTTAATTTTTAATTTTTAATTTTTAATTTTTAATTTTTAATTTTTAATTTTTAATTTTTAATTTTTAATTTTTAATTTTTAATTTTTAATTTTTAATTTTTAATTTTTAATTTTTAATTATTAATTTTTAATTTTTAATTTTTAATTTTAAATTTTTAATTTTTAATTTTTAAATTTTAATTTTTATTTTTAATTTTTTATTTTTCTTTCTTAATTTTTATTTTTCATTTTTAATTTTTCATTTTTTATTTTTTATTTTTAATTTTTAATTTAATTTTTAATTTTTAATTTTTAATTTTTAATTTTTAATTTTTAATTTTTAATTTTTAATTTTTAATTTTTAATTTTTAATTTTTAATTTTTAATTTTTAATTTTTAATTTTTAATTTTTAATTTTTAATTTTTAATTTTTAATTTTTAATTTTTAATTTTTAATTTTTAATTTTTAATTTCTAATTTTTAATTTTTAATTTTTAATGTTTTATTTTTAATTTTTAATTTTTAATTATTAATTTTTAATTTTTAATTTTTAATTTTTAATTTTTAATTTTTAATTTTTAATTTTTAATTTTTAATTTTTAATTTTTAATTTTTAATTTTTAATTTTTAATTTTTAATTTTTAATTTTTAATTTTTAATTTTTAATTTTTAATTTTTAATTTTTAATTTTTAATTTTTAATTTTTAATTTTTAATTTTTAATTTTTTATTTTTAATTTTAATATTTTCATTTTTCATCGTTTTTCATTTTTTATTTTTCATTTTTAATTTTTAATTTTTCATATTTTATTTTTCGTTTTTCATTTTTTATTTTTAATTTTTCATTTTTAATTTTTCATCTTTAATTTTTTATCTTTCATTTTTAATTTTTTATTTTCAAACAGGTTATTACATATAACTTTTTCGCTAATACAATCATAAGTCACACTGATTTTGTCTTACGGCTCACAAGTTACGCTGCTTTTGTGATTACATTGTGAAATAGAAATTTGCGCGTATAGATGTTTACACATCAAAAATATTTTTTGATATGTTACTAACAAAATTTTGAGATCACAACTTTTTTTATTCAAAAAAATATATTTTTATTTTATGTTACCTTCTCCGAGAAACGGGATATAATGTGTCAAAAAAGGGTGCAGAAACTTTAAATGCGTTTTTTTCTCAAAACTTAATTTTCACACACTATGTCCCTTTTCTCGGAGAAGGTCACATATAATGTAATATAATTAATAATATAATAAATTTATGCCGTTTCGTTGCTGACAAAAAATGTTGCATTTTATTTGCACTTCTTCCGAAAAGTGTATTTTTTATATGTTTTGAAGTAAGAGCAACCATATCTTACAGACCGATTGAAAGGATTCAAAGTATTGTGTTCATAAAATGCCAAAAATTTTGATTATTATCCTGCAATATTTGCGATTTACGAGGGCTCGACTTTGAGACCATTCGATTGGTGTATAAGATAATGTTGCTCTTAATTCAGAATATATAAAGAAATAAACTTTTTGAAAAAAGTGCAAATAAAATGCGACATTTTTTTTGTCAGAAATGGAAACGGTATCAAGTTTAGTTATAGCATTTGGTTCGAAAAAACTTTGCAAAAAATTATTTAGAAGAGCTCATAAAATTTAGAAAAAGAGAAAAATTTCCGGCGAAAATAAAATTTGAAAAAAAAGATTTTTTTTATAAAAAAAATAGTTTCTGAGTTGACAAAAAAATCGTGTAATTAAACAAATTTTCATATCTATAGCATCTCATCAAGTAAAGAAATGTATAGTATATCACTCATAAAAATTTTGATTTATTCGACGGATTCAGCTTACTTTAAATACTTAAACGCATTTGGGCTATTGATATATCTTTGCTCAAAAACCAATCACTCAAAAGAGTGAACTACATTTTTACACAATTTCTGTAGGTTATTGAATATATCGCTTTAAAAATTTAAGGTTAGCAGTTTGGCCCATACCCTACTTTTTTAATTTTTGGGATTTAAAACGAAACACTCCTTGTTAGAATTAGAGAAAAATTTAAATAAAAATCTGGTTAAAATTTTATAATAGATAGAATTTAAAAAATAATAATTTCTAAATTTCGTACTCAACTTTTCTTTTATATTAGTTTGCAAGAATTAAACAATTCTTATTTCGCTCCACTCTATATTGTATGCAACATTCTCATCGTTGGAAATAGTTTCAACTTGAATGCACTTTTTGTGAATTTTTTTTACGAATTCTTTCTTTACTTCAATACTTTTTGTGTGATTCTCCTCGGGTTCTCTTTGGATAAATATAAATGAATAAACGTATGTGTATGTTTAGCAATATCACCTGTCGTTAAATAAATGTTTTCTGATACCAGAATGTTATGAAATGAAATTTTGTAACGTAATGTTATAAAAATGAAGAAGAAAAAGAAAACAAACATCGTTCAATAGCTAAGGGTTTATACATATAAATATGTATATATATGTATATATATATTTTTTTATTTTGAAACATCATAAAAATGCATTTACCGATGAAGCATAAAAATAAACAAACCGTATAGAAATAAAATAATTTTGTTAAAGAATGTTTTGATTCTCCGACCAGCTTTAGAAACTAAATAACTGCTTAGAATTCAATATTCTCAGCATATAAGAAATAACAATAATGGAAGGTAGGCCAAGTGAACAGAAATTTTGAGACACCCTTCAACAATTTGATTTTTTAGCAGAACTTTAAAATTCGTCAGTTCTTTTAATATAATTTTAAAGCCGAAACTATTAAAATTTATTGATTTCAATTCTCCCGAATTTTTATTTTAGCAATCAATAGATAATAGTTAATATATAGAAATAATTATTGAGAACTCGTTTATAGTTAAAAGTGAAAAAACTTTTTGACAGATTGTGTGAGAAAATATTCACATATTTGATTAAGAAAATTAATTTGCTTAAGCCGACTTAATATAAAAATAATTAGTATTGTTAAGTAAAAATAAATAGTTTCTAAAAAAAATCAGTTCTCAAATCCGATATCTGTTAGATCTAAACCATTTAACGAGAAATGTGAACCAAATATGAAAAATAAAAATATTTCTTATGAAACCCTTATTTAAAATTTTTGTTTAATTATAAAGGTATGATTTCAAATGAAATTCTTTTTATAATCCATCATAGACGATCCAGATGTGGCCTCAGTTTTGTTTTTTGCAACTCTTGAAACCGCTTATTAATTCTTAAGGCCCAGATTTCTGAGCATTTTTTCAGACTTTTTTTCCATTTTATCAAAAAAAAATATTTTTTTTCTTCTGCTTATTTTTACAAAATCAGACAAATTAACTCTGAAGAGTACCAGTCTACTAAAAAAAAACTATTCGCGGTAAAAGTTAAGTGAAGGGGCACTTTGATGGCCTTAAAATTTCAATAACTCAAAAAATAAACAATATATGACCACGAGATTAAATATATTTCATAGGTATTCGAAAGTCATTTGAAGTCTACTTCTATTTTTATGATATTTATTTAGTGTTGGTCAAATCTCATTGAAATGTCTCACATAATTTTTTAATATATTTCTCAGTGACAATGAAAGTTTTTTCAAAGATCTATCTGACGTATTAAATTTTAGGCCAATTCACTGACCATATGTCATTATTAAGACTTAAAACCAGGGTTCCCGTTACTCGAGCTTCGAGCTACTTGAGCTGTTCAAGTAGTAAAAACCAATTTTTCATGTTTTAAAGCATTTATAAAAATGAATATAAGTATCTGGTACAACATATGTATACTTCATGGAATCGTACAAATACCAGGAATATCACTGTTAAATTTCACTTCTATCGGACCATCCTTTCCACTTTCCATACAAATGTATGAAAATATGCACTTCAAAATTACATAGTCTGATTTTATATACTTTCGAGTCAGTTATATTGACTGATCTATTTACAACATTTTTGGTGTTATGTCAAAACTAAAATTTCTCCAAGAGACCTCAACATAGAGACTTCAAAAGACAACTAAAATGATAATCATTTTACTTTTACTGTTTTTAAACCAGATAATTGATTTAAAGAAAAAAATTCCATAGGGTGTATTTGGGTGGCCCTTAATAAAAAAAATGTTCAAACTCTAGGTCTCGCCCCCCTAAAAATATGCAAATAGCAAAAAAACTTAGAAATACTAAGTTTTGGGTCAATCAAAAAAAATTTTGAGGTGCCTCAACGCGACTGAAAATTTCAAGTGTGTTTATATGGGGAAAATATAACTTTTTTTTCAGAATTTTCGAAAATTTCGTTCTACAGTTTAACTTTTTCGTTGTTGTTATATTAATCGATTTCAGTACTAAATTGTCTGGTTCAGAAGCTATATAGCTCCAAAATCGAATAAAAGCTTGCCAAGAAATAGCAAATGCTCAGACCACTTTTGTTCAAAACTAGTTCGTGAAATTTGACGGATATTTTTTCAACTTTAAGAAATTAATTAAAGCCATAATTTTTTTTTTTTGTTTTTTTTATTTCTAAATCTATGAGCACTCAGACATGAAATATTGTTTTATTACCACGTTTTTAACATATTGCGCAATGAGACCAAACATTGAAAATTTATTTTGATAAAATTTTGAAAACTCCTTTCTTAAATTTTAAAAAATTTTCTTAAACAAAATTTTTAAAAATGGATCTGGCACTTTAAAGTTTTATTAAATATATGTTAGAGATTAACTGTGTGAATTTCTATGGTAATTCCTGTGTCAGAATTTATATTACAAGGAATTTTATTTGCGGTTTTCGAGAAAAATTAGTTTTTTGTGAAATATTCAGTAAATGTACTCTTTCTAAATACTCTGTTTAAAAAATTATCAGTTTTCTACTTTCAAATATTATATTTTATGCTAATAGCCTAGGGTTTCGGACAAAAATTATATGACAACATTACACCTTTTGAATTTGGGGTCACATATGACCCCAAGCTAATAAAAGACAATTTATTCAAAAAATTCGAATATTATGTAAGTGCTGTTGACTTTTTAGATGTGACGCTTAAAATATAATAATCAACTTTTCAATGCTAAAAATTTTGAATAAATCAAACATCGTTAACCCATTCTTTGCCGAGGTCAAACTTTGAATTTTGGTATATTTAAAAAAATTGATTGTTGTAGTAAACTATATGAAACCCTTACTATGGTTTGGAAAATAAAATTGTGCTATATTTTAAGAAAGCTTGCCCTTACGTGCTCCTAGGATTAAAATGATCCAAAAGTATTTGTAAAGTATTGGAATTTTTTGACTTAATCGTCCTATACTTGCTTGGGGTCAAATGTGGCGCCAAGTCCAAATGGGTTAGTGGCGTCAAATTATAAAATCATCATAATCATAAAAATCGGTAAGGCACCTCTAATTTTTTTTTTTTTTTTTTTTTATTTCTAGGGGGGTTAGACTTTAAATTTGAACCCTTTTTTCCCTCCATATAATGAAGGGTGCATATTTAAACAATTGGCTGATCATTTTCAATTGTAGTTCGGTCACTTCAGAAATTTTGGTGAAAAGATTTGAAATTGACTGATCTTTTTTGAGTAGTAGTTCTCCCTAGTTAAAAATTTTAAGGATGTTTTATATTTGAATCGATAATTTCAGAAAATACAAATTTTTAGCAAGCTCCGAAGGAAAATTTTCAGTAAAATTACAAAAATCCTTAAGAAACATTATTTTCACACATTTGCATAGAAAGTGGCTGAGCATTTTCGAATAGTAATTCGTTTTTAGCACAATTATTGTCGATGTGCTTTCTTGTTATTTTAGAGTGTACAGATTTGTTCCATGTGTTCCTAAAATATTTTTAGTAAATTGCTATTAAAGTTGCATGGTGTGCATTTTTTCATAAATTTGTTTTTAAATATTTTTTTTTTTAATTACTGATCTTTTTCGAGTAGTAGATCATCCCCCACATAGCACTAAGCCTAGGGTTTAATATTTTAAGAAAATAATCTTTTGATATGCTGTTGGTAGGCTCCAGTTTAAATTTCGGATAATTTTTTTAGTAACCTGACACACTTCAGACGTAATTTCGCGGCTTTGTGAAATTAAGGTAGAAGAAGTAATAAAATAAATAAATTATATTTCATAATTCCAATTTCTAGTTAAAAAGATTTCCGCGACCCGATTTTCAAATTATGAAAAAAGAATCAAAAATATTTGTACTGCTTTAAGGATGGGGTAAGATTTAAAAACGTTTTTTGCATCTCTTTTTCTGAATGTACAACATGTCGAGAGTGTTGTGTCACAATTTCAAGTAAATCGGAGCAAAACTTAAGAAAATACATCGTTTCCAGCGACCGGCCTCATATGGTATATCGTATATAAATCAATTTTTAAAAAACTTTAAATCGATTTTCTCGCAAATGTACCAAGTCCGTGAGCATCAAGAGTTTTTTTTTAATTTGCATGTTTTCGCCCATTTTTTAACAAAAAAATCATGAAATTTTAAGTCGTGTGTAAAATATAACTGAACTCGAACCTGGTTATTGTACATGTTCTGTTTTTTCTAAGTACACGAGCCACAACACTATTTAAAATATAACTGAACTCGAACCTGTTTATTGTACATGTTCTGTTTTTTTTTCAGTACACGTAGCAGAACATGAACTTCAAATAAAGCAACACTCAAAAATGTGTGGTTTATGTGTGATTGAAACAAAAAGTACGTGATACAAAAATGTTCGTGTAAATAACGAAATATTAAAACGAACACATAATTGATATGAAAATAAAGATATGTGTTGGCTGCTTTTGAACAGAACATTGTGTGTTTCATGTGTGTATTTTCTGAACCTGGTTTTATAGCAAAAATCGTGTTTTTCACTTCGAAATGATGCCAAAAAAAAAAAAATATAATAAAAAAATTGAAAAAAAAACTCTGTCACTACTAACTGAAAAATAAAAAAAAGTTTATGCACTTCAAAAAGAATGTATGCTAAAATAATATGAATGTCATACTAATGTTTGACTAGGAGGCTAATCGCCGCCTTCGATAGCGGATAAAATTAATAGAAATTACATATTTTGGTTTATTATAAAGAAGACGGACAAACGTCAGAACCTCTTATCTAGGGGCCATAATTCGTTAACTGTGACAGAGTAAAATTATTCTTATTATTTTATTTTGGAAAATAAAAAATAAGTTCGATCGAAAAATTTCGATAGCGAAAGCGATAATTAGCCCCCAGGTATATAGTTCTTTCAATTAAATTTTTGTTAAGCATTTAAGATACACTATTTTACTACTTTTACCTGAAATAAAGTGGCGACATAATAAACAGCTTGTTTACTAAAGAACATTTAATTATAAAAAAAAAAAATATTTCATTTTTAACACGTAATTCTTTTAACATTTATTTTTCTCTAAACCGTTTTTGTTCTTTTTTAATTTTTTAAATGGAGGAAGAGAGGTTTCATTTAAATAAAGCGTTAAAGTTAGATCAATTGTACTAATAAAGCGGGCATTTAAAATCGCAAATGGGAAAATTATCTACATAAAAATAAAAAATATTTTGTATCATAAAATTTTTATTTGAAAAGGTAAAAAAAAAAAATTAATTAAAAATTTTTTTATATGTTTTTTTTTTCAAGGCACTCAAATCCTGTATTTTGAAGATTTGTCCTTGAATATCACAAAGCCCACAAAATGATATGATCCAGAAAGAAAATATAAATGCTATCAAACACTACGAAAAAAATAATACACAGACAACGTTATTTAAAAAAGACGTAGAAAGATGACTGAGAAAACCGACCACACTATAGTTAGAATGTTTAAGGCTGATCCCTTTTGGAGTGTAACCAGAATTAGGGAACAAATTCAGGAACAATTTTACATTAATTTATTCACAAGGAACTACTGTGTGCTATTTAATTTGTCGATCAAATGGGTAAGTCGTTTCGAAAATATCAAAAAAAGAAGTAAAAAAATTAGAGTCGATCTGGACCGACTACATGATACCCTATACCATACGTTTAGAGACCCTATCCTTGAGGTCCAACTAATTAGATATAGAAAAATAAGCATAAACAAAATTTCAGTAACATTGTTATTAATTTTTTGGCTGCAGACATGAAAAAGTTAATATCAGATGCTATATTCATATAGGGCCTAGGACAAAAAATAGACCGATCCTGACCGTACTTAGTAAAGTCACTTATATTTTTGCAAAACCATATACAATCCAAATTTAAGAAAAATCTGTGCAACATTTGTGATTTTGATAGATTTAAGTGAAGATCGAAAAACAATTTTAGATGGGAGCTATGACTAAGAAATATCCTACAGGGTTCATTTTTGGACTGCTGATTTTATGGGTATAACAAACGCACACAAACCCAATTTGACCGATATCTATATGATAATTTGGATATTATGGCAATTTAGGTCGAGCTCATAGGGGTCATTAGTATGGGGACTAGGTCTGAATATGAACCGATTTTCATTAGCTATGAATAAAGATTAACACAACAATAAAATTTTTTAATGTAATGAAATAAATTTATATTTTCTTAAACATTTTAACTTTAAAAATATTTTTTACCTAAAAATTAAATATTAATTAAATTTTATAAATATTTCTCTTAAATATATTTTTTTTTTTTTTTCGTAAACATTTTTTATCCGATTTTTTCTTTTTATCTCTAGTTGTTGTAAAAAAAATTATTTTAAAATTTTCAAAACTTAATTTTTTTTCATACATATATATGGGGGATTTCATGTCAAGTGCACCAACTTTTGAAACCGATATCTTCCGATCGGGATGAAATTTGCACCAAGGTTAGTCCTATTGGATAGTAGTTTAGACACAATTTTTCAAAAAGATCGGTCCAGATCTCTCTGAGCTAGAGGGGATCAAATTTTGACATTTTGGCCAAACAGGTGTTTTTTCTCATCCATGTAACTTATTACCTATTGTTCCTAGAAAATTTTCTCCCAAAGAGTTTAGATAGCTATTTCTTCAGTATTTCGGAAAAAAATACTTAAAAAAAAATTTTTTTTTGTAGACTTTTTGCTAAATTGAAGCATTTTTTTTTGCCTTTTTTTCAAAAAGGGCATTTTTTTTTTTTATTTTTTCATAAGAAAGCTTAGAATTTTTCCTTTAAGAGCTTTTTGGTCGCTTAGTGGGATGGGAGTGGGATATCTATCAAAAAAAATGTTTTGTAACTCAAGACAACGGTTTTTCAATTTTTCACAAATGCACTATTTTGAATTTTTTCCTATTTGTGCGTAAAACCTTACAAATAAATCTTATACTGAAAAACTAGACAAACTAAACTTTCCGAAGGAATGTAACATACCTTCATAACATAACAGAATAGAATGGTTATCTGTAACCTGAAAGAGTTATTTGCAATATTTCAATCTGAACACGAGGATGTTAGAATTAGCTTCACGAAATTAACCCAAATGAGGCCAAAACATTGCGTTTTGGCAGAAAGCAGCGGAACTCACACAGTATGCGTCTGCATTTACCATGAAAATGTTAAACTGATGTTGAAGGAAATCAACTTACATGATTATCGCGATTGCCTTAAATTGACTATGTGTCCTAATGCAACAACTTCTTGCCACTTAGGTGAATGTACCAATTGCCCGAAAACCACATTCATCAAAGAAAATTTAATCAACTCTTTAGATCGAGAATATATAGAGGAAGTCAAATTTGATTCTTGGATTCAGACTGACAGATGCACATTGAAAACAATCATTTTAAATGTGGATGATTTTGTGGAAGAAATGTGTATAGGATTGCTAAACTAGAGAAACCATGACTTTTTAGTCGAAGAGCAATGGTCATTCTTCAAGGATTTGAAGATGCATTTGAAGTCTGGTGAATTCCCTATTTCATATGATTTCGCATAAAACTATAAATATGTTCTTCAGGATGCCATACAAGCATTCCACTTCAATAACGACCAAGCAACTATATTCACAGTAGTTATTTACCACATGAAAGATGAAAAACTGGAACACAAAAGTATGGCAATCATATCCAACGATTTAAAACATGATACCTTTGCACTATATGAGTACCAGAAGAGAATACTAAAATTTCTAAAATCTAAATTTACAGTAAGGAAGTATACCACGTTTCGGACGGAGCTCGTCAACATTTTAAAAACAAAAGTAACTTGGCAAATCTTATGGCCCATGAAAAAGATTTTGGAATGCTAGCTGAGTGGCATTTTCATCCTACTGCTCATGGTAAAGGAGCATGTGATGATATTGGAGCAAACCTTAAAAGAAATGCAGCGAAGTATAGCCTCCAGTGCTCTCATCAAGATCGCATCTTAGATGCGACTGCTTTATTCCATTGGGCAAAGAATTATTGTAAAGAAACTAAAATAGTTTTTAGTAGCAAAGAGGATCATCAGGAAACATTTGAAAACACTGAAGAGCAGATTCGATGCTGCGGTAACAATCGATGGCACCGCTCAATACCATGCTTTTATACCGCTTGTCGATGGAAGACTCAAGTTGAAAAAGTTTTCTGCCTCTATTCAATGCGATTTCTTTCCAAAGACAACAAATAAACTAGCAGCGAAATCAACAGCTGAACCTAGTAACGCCAAGAAAGGATTGACAAAAGAACGCAGTAAATAAAGGCGACAAAAAAGCAGGATGAAAGACTGGGTATTTAAAAATTTACAAGACTTAAATACTTCATCAGCTACAATAAATTAAGTATAAAAATAGTTATGATATAAATGAATCTAATGCAATTAAGATTAAATTTTAATAAATTATTTATTTTTTTAATATTATTATTTTATACATTAATTTAATTATTATTAAAAATATATAAAAAATAATAATTTTTCAACATTTCTATAGAAAAAAAGCGATTTTTTCCTGAGGTTAACATATTCTGAGTATTACAGTGTCGAGGGTATAAAATTTTAGTTAGGTATGTTATATACCTTCGGAAAGGTTTATTTGTCTAGTTTCTCAGCATAAGTTTTATTTGTAAGCTTTTACACACAAACAGGAAAAAATTGAAAATAGTGCATTTGTGAAATATTGAAAAACCGTTGTCTTGAGTTACAAAACATTTATTTTGATAGATATCCCACTCCCATCCCACTAAGCGACCAAATAGCTCTTAAAGGAAAAATCCTAAGCTTTCTTATGAAAAAAAAAAAAAATAAAAAAAATGACCTTTTTGAAAATAAAGGCAAAAAATGCTTTAATTTAGCAAAAAAAAGTCTACAATTTTTTTTTTTTAAGTATTTTTTATCCGAAATATTGAAGAAATAGCTATCTAAACTCTTTGGGATAAAATTTTCTAAGAACAATAGGTAATAAGTTACATGGATGAGAAAAAACACCTAATTGGCCAAAATGTCAAATTTTGATCCCCTCTAACTCAGAGAGATCTGGACCGATCTTTTTGAAAAATTGTGTCTAAACTATTATCCAATAGAACTAACCTTGGTGCAAATTTCATCCCGATCGGAAGACATCGGTTTCAAAAGTTGATGCTCTTGACATGAAATCCCCCAAATATTTCTCCTAAATATATTTTTTTTCGTAAACATTTTTTATTTTGTAAAAAAAAATATTTAAAAATTTTCAAAACTTAATTTTTTTGTATTGAAAACTGATCGCAAAGTGTGTCGCAATGCTGCTTAATTAAATTTTAAACGGTGTAAATTCAACGTTACCTAAATGTTAGTATAAATTTGTCTTCCTTTGGTTAATTTCTTTAAGCGGATGATGTGCTCGAAATATATACATATATATATATATATATGTATATATATATATATATATATATATTTTATGTAGAAATATATAAAAAAAAATAAATCCATATAAATAAAAGTAAACCTTAAAAATAATATGTTCAAAATAAAGCCATAAGAAAAAATATAGTAAACAATGAGAAGTAGTTTTTTAGGATATTAAATCAGTTTTATTTGAACTAAAACAACTTCTGTTACAAACTACATCCCAAACTTTAAATACTCTATACCACCCTATGGTGTTGGATATACTAAACACAATTGCTCTAAGCAACTAAAAATATTTTGTATAGCAGTACAAACAACTAAACTAATATTGCATTTAGACAAACTAAAAAAGAAAATTGACTGTGGGAGAGTTGTTTCTGTTTTTAGCGTTTTTTTTTTAAGTTGCTTTCTTTAAATTTATATTCGTAATAATGAACAATGAGAAGATGTTGCAACCACACATAAAATAAAAATATTAGTATTTTTTTTTTCGCATATCTAAACATAATTTTTTCACACAAGAAATTACGAGTTTTAGTTTTTTAAGCTCTTGTTTTGAGCAAAAGAGTATACATAAAGTAATTAAGAGTAATGTTAAGAGAATTTTAAGAAAACAACTCATTTAGAAAACTGGTTTTAAATCACTCTTTCTCTCTATTTTTTTGTATCAAATGTATTAACTCTCACTCTCAACGGCTCAGATATTATTAAAAATCAATCTTTATAAAATTAATACTTAAGTAACAAGTATCTTTTAGATATTTTACTCACATTTAAAGAGAAATATAAATGATTGACTTGACATGATAATAAGGTCTAAAAAAGCTCTTTTTGATTTATATTTTATAAAACATGTGAGAATAATAAAAATTAAAAAATATCTTTAATAAATAACATACAAGCTTTAATATGATTATCAGACTAGTAAATAATTAATTTTAAGAAATATAATTAAAAATTTAGGATACAAGCTCCACTTTTCATAATATATATATAACGTATTATTAAGAACCGTTTTCTTTTGCTTTGCAGCTGACAAAATTTAATGAAGAAGAAATTTTTACTTAGGGTAGGATGATGATTAAAAACTTCGCCACAAGGACAGTAATCTAAAGAATTGGTTTCTCTGGCGAACCGTCGCTGAAATTAGCCAAGGTGGTGGAAATTTTTGTTCTTCAAATGGGAAAAGTATAAATGATATTTCTGACTTACTGAAACGAATCAAAGACCATTTTAAAAAACTAAATACTGAACTTGGCCAAGATGAAAGACAACAAAAGAGTGACAATGTATTTAGTCGCCATGACTACGAATTGCTATATCGTTCGCCAAACCTAAAAAAATGGCTTAGCAGAAAGAAATATAGCTTCAGCAATGAAATAATTGATAAAACAAATAAGATAGGCAGTTGAGGACCTTGAAAAAGATTAAAAACAAATTGAAGAAACTAAGAAGATATTTTGACCAAACCTAAAGAAACGGCTCAACATAGAGATAGTTGGCTTCTTGATGATATAATTGATCAAATGAAAGCCTATTTTGAGGACCTTGAGATTTTTTATTACATGGATGGGATAAATAAAATTGTGAACTTTGTCAAACGTAAAAAAATATTTCGCAAGATAGCCTCCTTCTAGCTTAATAATTATTGTCCAACGTTTTCTAATGCCAATTTTGAGGAATTTCTCTAGGCACAGGCATTTGATAAATAAATTTTTTTTACCAAAAAAAAAATTATGTATTACTCAAAAAATTATGGATTAATTGATTTGCCTTTATACAATTTTGAAGGTAAAAAAATTTATTTGGGATTTTCAGTTTACAAAAATCAATTACTGCTTTTGCGAATTTAACTATAATGTGGTCTGGTGTGGTCAGTTTTTTTTCCACTTTTTGCTTGATGTAATATTTGCATTTCCTACCAAACAACGCAAATTAATTAATTTACTGCCTGTTATCAACTTAGCATTATTTTTTTTTATTGTTATTGTTTTTTTTTTTTAAGAAATTTTGCAATAAATCATTATCTGCTGCTCGAAAAACAAAATGCTCTCTCTTCTATACAAAAATAAACTCATATCATACTAACTGCTTCACAATCATGGCTTAACAATTGCCATGAATCATGTAAAAATATTTACTTTCTTAAACTCTTTATCATAAACTCTAATATTAAACAACTCAGAGCGACAGAGATTCTTTTGTTATTGGTGCTCTTTTTAAAAAGTATTAAAAATTTTATAAAGCGACTCTATGAAATATTATTTAGGTGAATAAGATTTTATCATCATGTAAAAAAAAAATTAATATCAATTAATTTACAACTCTCTTAAAAATATTTTTATTTTCCAAATTTCATTATAATCTCCCACGATTATCTGTCTCTCTGTATTTCAAGATACTAAAGAAAAAAAATCTGTATCCACTCTCAATAATTTCATAAATCTTTTACCACATGAAACAAAATCAACTCAACTTTACTCAGAGCCATAGCAAACCCAACAAACCGGTCTTGCTAGCTAGTGTCAATGCCTTGATGCACTAAATGTTGTCTTTTGTTGTTGTTGCTGCTGTTGCTTTTTGCATTTTAATCTTGCTTAACAAGGTAGTGGTGCGGCAGCCCAACATACTTTAACCACTAAATTCTCCATGTAGCTGCTGTAAACAATAGAATGTTTGTTGATTTGCTTGGCCTGGCTGAATAATAACAACAACAACAACAACAAAACAAACCCATGCATGTTCAATGAGTGCTTAGCAAAAGTAACAACAAAACACTCAATTTTGTACAACTCTCTGAAATGATCTCTGTGTTGAGTCAAACAACACTATTGCACAAGAAATTTATAATCACACAATTCCTTAGAGGACTGATGGCTGCAATTTGAGAAATCAGTTAGTGAGAAGATATCGAGTAGATCACACGTTTAAAAAGTGTAGACGGATAAAAAAAACAAAATCAAAAATATAAAGAAATTTTCCAAAACAAAAAAAAAAGAAGATCTACTTAAATCTGAGAAAAAAAATATTTAGAGAAGTTAAATAAATAAATAAAACTTTACGTTCGTTTCCCTTCTGCTATTTGGATTACGGTTACGGTTTACGTTTCTAAAAATATTTTTTTTTTTTATAAAAAATACAAAAAAAGCTAGTGACAAAAAAACAAATATGAACGGTCTTAAAAAATATTTTAAACAAAGTGTTTAGTTTCTTGATCAAATTTAACACCAAATCAGTGTAATTTGAAAAGAAGTTTTTAAGTTATAAAAATGAAGCATTTAAAAAAACTAAATTAAAATTTAGTGTAAACAAAAAAAAAATTGTTTAATGAAAAAAGATCTCTACTTATAAAGGCAAGAAGTAGAAAAAGAAAAATTCACTAAGATCATCACATTCTAGAAAAGAAAAAAATCTTTTTTTAAAGTGCAAAAAGATGGCACTTAAAACGAAAACCATCTTGTCAGTGCTAATCTCTTTCATAATACCGGTACTCGGTGCGGCTTTAAGTAAAACCGTGTTATATCAAGCGCCTGATGAATGTCGTTGGTCCGGTGCTAATGAAAATGACATAACGTTGGTCTGTCATTTGCGTACTATTAACTCTGAACTCGAAAATACCAACTTTAGTGTAATACAGCCACAAAACACCATAAGACTACGTTTGGAATGCAATGATGCCTTGTTCTTCCAAAGCAGCCTTAGTCCAGATAGCTTCCGTTCGCTGGTGGAATTAAGAGCTCTGACCATCGAATACTGCAAGCTGGGCAATCTTACTGAAGGCTCATTTCGTGGCTTACAAGATCTACGTAATCTCACCATACGTACCCACAATAATGACTGGTCAACAATGTCTTTGGATATTTCACCTTCCAGTTTTAGTGAATTTCGTCAACTAGATCGTTTGGATGTTAGTCTCAACAATATTTGGCTAATACCAGATGGCATGATATGCCCCCTTAAAGTATTAAAGCATCTCAATATTTCTCATAATGAAGTTCAAGATATTGGCAACTTCCACTTTAGTGCATCTCTAAGTACTCGCAAGTCACGCATCTGTGGCTCTTCCTTGAATAGCATTGATTTGAGTAATAACAAAATAGCCAATCTACCCTCAGCCATATTCTCTGGTTTGGGCCGTTTAACAAATTTAAATTTGGCTCGTAATGGCATGAACTTCATAGCAGATCGAGCCTTTGAAGGTTTGATGTCTTTACAAACTGTGGATTTATCGGAGAATCGTTTAACTTCTTTGCCACCGGAATTATTCTCAGAAGCGAAGTTCGTTAAGGAGATCTACTTAAAAAACAACAGTATTAATGTCTTGGCTCCCGGCTTGTTTAGTGAGCTATCTGATTTATTGGTCTTGGATTTGTCAGCCAACGATCTTAATTCTCAGTGGGTCAATGCGGCCACATTTGTTGGTCTCAAACGTTTGATTTTATTAGATCTCTCAGCGAATAAGATCAGCAAACTAGAAGCCAACATCTTTCGTGCATTGTCTAGTCTACATACGCTTAAACTGGAAGAGAACTACATTGATCACATACCAGATGGTGTTTTCAATGATTTAACCAACCTGCACACGCTCATCTTGTCGAAAAATCGCATCTCAACGTTGGGCCCAAACACATTCCGTGGTTTGTTTGGCATTTTGGAGCTCAGCTTGGAATACAATCGTATAGCGAAAATCGACACGCAAGCCTTTAAAAACTGCACCAGCATACAGGATCTTCATCTCAATGGCAATAAATTGCAAACAGTACCTGATGCTCTGTCATATGTGCCGCTCTTGAAGACATTAGATTTGGGTGAAAATTTAATCACGAGTATTGAAAATTCCTCCATTACAGCCATGACCGACTTGTTTGGCTTACGTTTGACCGAAAACTCCATTGATTTTATACGACGTGGTGTGTTTGATCGCATGACTTCATTGCAAATATTAAATTTGTCTGGCAACAAAATCAAAGGCATCGAAGCCGGTGCATTGCAATGCAACACACAGCTGCAAGCCATACGCTTGGATAGTAATCATTTGAAAAACATTGCGGGACTTTTCACTGACTTGCCAAGTTTGGTTTGGCTAAACATCTCAGACAATCGCCTGGAGAAATTTGACTATTCTCATATACCCACTGGCCTGCAATGGTTGGATGTGCGTGCCAATCGCATAACACAATTGGGCAATTACTTTGAGATAGAAAATGAATTGAGTTTGGCCACATTCGATGCTAGCTCCAATTTACTAAGTGAAATAACAGCCGGTTCTATACCTAACAGCATTGAAGTGTTGTACTTAAACGATAATCTCATCAACAAGATACAACCCTACACATTCTTCAAGAAGCCAAATCTTACAAGGGTGGATTTGATACGTAACATGTTAACTACTTTGGAGCCGAATTCCTTAAGACTGTCACCCATACCCGATGATCACGATATACCAGAGTTTTTTATCGGTCACAATCCCTTCCAATGTGACTGCAATTTAGATTGGCTGCAAAAGGTCAATATAGAATCACGCACTCAGCCCAAACTCATGGATCTGGATCAAATCTACTGCAAATTATCTTATGCTCGTGGCAAGACGCATGTGCCCTTAATAGAGGCCAAATCCAGTGACTTTTTATGCAAGTATGCCACCCACTGTTTTGCTTTGTGCCACTGCTGTGACTTTTATGCCTGTGACTGTAAAATGGAATGTCCCGATAGATGCTCCTGTTATCACGACCAGTCTTGGACATCCAATGTGGTGGATTGCTCAAGATCTGCCTATGATCGTGATTTACCATCCCATATACCCATGGATTCTACGCAACTTTATTTGGATGGCAATAATTTCAAAGAATTGTCCAGTCATGCTTTCATTGGCCGAAAACGTTTGAAGGTCTTACATTTGAATCACTCACGCATTGAACTTGTACACAATCGCACCTTTTATGGTTTGTTGGAGTTGGAAGTATTGCAATTGAATCACAACAACATACGTCAATTGAATGGCAATGAATTTCAAGGTCTCGATAATCTCCAAGAGCTGTATCTACAACACAATGCTATAAGCTCCATTGATTCGTTGACATTCACGCATTTGTATCATTTAAAAATTTTGCGTATCGATCATAATCTTATAAGCGAATTTGGTGTATGGAACTTTTTGCCACCGTATCTTAATGAATTACGTTTGTCGGGCAATCCCTGGTCATGCAATTGTGCTTTTGTAGACAAGTTTCGTGACTATGTTAATCGTCATGATGCGGTGCAAGATAAATTCAAAATGAGATGCTTTGCTTTGGCCGGCAGTAATGGCACCGTTGGCATCAATGTTACGGCACTCACGCAACAAACAACTGAACAGTTTGCCTTGTATCTCAGTCCGGAAGTGATAAAAGAGCAAAACACGCGTTATATGGTATGCGGTGGTGTTGTACAACAACAGATGTTGGGAGTTAATGGCGCCAATGTCTTGTTCCCCAATGCTGACATCAATGAAAACATCATCGTCGATGGCAACATGACGTCAACTAAAATGATTTTATCACAGCCACCCTTGCATGACTATGTGCCCATATTGGTGGCCATTTTGACGGGTTTTGTGTTTGTCATCATCTGCACCCTGCTGGTATTTATCTTTCGCCAGGAAATGAGAGTATGGTGTCATTCTCGCTTTGGCGTACGTCTCTTCTACAATGGCAACAAAGACACCGATAAAAATGAGCGCGAAAAGCTATTCGATGCCTTCATTTCATATAGCACGAAGGATGAAGCTTTTGTGACTGAAGAACTTGGTCCTCTACTCGAACAGGGAGACACTCGTTATAAGCTGTGTCTGCAAAATCGTGATTTTCCTGTAGGCGGCTACATGGCCGAATCTATTGTGCAAGCCATTGACACCTCCAGAAGAACGATAATGATATTATCGGAGAACTTTATCAAATCTGAGTGGTGCCGTTTCGAATTCAAATCAGCTCACCAGTCGGTGCTGAGAGACAGACGACGCCGTCTTATTGTTATCGTGTTGGGTGAAGTGCCACAAAAAGATTTGGATCCTGATCTAAGATTGTATTTGAAAACGAATGCCTATTTGCAGTGGGGTGATAAGCTGTTCTGGGAAAAGTTAAGATTTGCCCTACCCGATGTGCCCAACAACCAAAGAAGACCACATGGTGTAGCCGGCCACTGTAGCGGTGTGGGAGTACATATGCCAATGTCGGCGCATCATCATCATCATATACCACCACAACATCTTCATCATCTACATCCTCAGGCTCAGCTGCAACAGCATCATTTGCAACATGCCAGTTTCCGTTCGCAAATGCATCACAACATCAATGGTTCCAGACAGAACCACAACCGAAACAATACCAATTCTCAGCAGCAGTCTACTATGTTAATGGGTCCTCCCTGCCAGTCGGGCCCATCACAACAGCAGCCTATGCCTTTGCCGCAGCCTCCTATAGGTCAGAGTAGCATACAACATCAAAGTCTGCCCTTGCCACCCTGCCCGAGTCCTAGAAGTGCTTCCCATCAATCTTCAATAGCCGGTAATTCTTCAAATTCGAGCCGAACCGTAGCTGTACATATTTGAAGGAGCTGGTAAGTGAGTGTTAAACGCTAAAAAGAAAAACGTTGGAAAAGCCTTTCTAAAAATGCCATTTAATACGAAGTCACTGACATTAATGTTGTTTCGTATAATTAACTTCCTAAGAAAAAACAATTTGGCAAAAATTCAACTTCTAAATTTTTTTTTATTCAATTGTGGTTCAACCTTTCTGCCAATGTTTTTTGCTTTTTCATTTCGCTATTCTTGAGACTTTCAATGATTTTCGTAACAGTCAATCATTTTAAATGACCATTTTAAAATTTGTATCTCGTTAAAATAAGAGGTTTTTGTTTCACGTTTTTATAATTTCTTTTAAAAACAACAACAACAGCAAAAAAAACTAAACAAAAAAAAAAAAAAAAAAGAAGAAACATTAATGGTGAATGGCAAACCTATTACTACAACAGACTGTCAAACCCAATACAGAAAAGATACGATGAGCGAACAAACGAACCTACGAACAAAACGAAATAATGGTAACAAACAAGATCCCAAACTTATGGAGGCAACAGAAATTATATGAAATGAAAAATTACAGTCATAAAGAACCTTTTGGCACAATGGCCAAACCAACAAGCGTAGCAAACGAAACAAGATGCAAATGAGCAAAATGCTGCTTCAGCTGGCGACATTCACGGCAATCGCTTGTTGCGCTCAAAACGCAGGCTACGTTATCGTTGTTAAACGGTTACAAAGACTTGAAAAGTCATCGTTGTTGCTATTGTGAGTTTACTTATCCACCTTGTAATATTTTAGAAAATCGATGTTGCATGCCATAAAACAAAAAAGAAATTTTATATTTCCTTCTAAAAAGAAGATCTTAATTAGAATCCAAGCGTTGGACGGCAAGCAACCATATTAATTTCTAACTAAATGTGAATTAAACGAAGAGAAATTATCATCCTTCAAAATAAATTAGATTTGTATATACTTAAACCTCAATAGAGTTAATACATATAATTTTTAAATCAATTTCATTGCATTTCATTTCATTTATTGACGCCAAAGCCTAATCGCTGTAATTATATTTAAGCTCTCTGTAAGAAATTATGCAAGAGAGAAATAGAGAAACTATAAAGTATAAAGTAAGCAAAACAAAAAACCGGCAAAAACTCACGAAGTAGACATGCACATCTTGGCACAACACACATCATGTTGCACTACAGTATTTTTTTTTTCTTTTATTATCTTTTTTGGTTTTTGTGCTTTTCTCGTCAGACCAGACCAGACCGAGGGTTAGACATACTTGTACGTATATATGCAAAACGACCAGACTTTTTACAGAAACAGAAAAACCTGACGTCTTGGCGGCCACTAAATGGACAAAGTTGCAAGAAAAAAAAAACAAAAACAAAAGAAATGAGGACAAGCAACACAATAAAAAAAAACTACAACTATATGTTGTTGGCAGCACGACATGACCAGGAAAAAATAGCAACAACAACAACAACAATCATATCAAACATAAAAGAAAATAAATTTCTTTCGTTTTAAATATCTTTCTTATGTGAAGCCAAATTTCAAATGGCAGCCAAATTCTACCTAACAAATTGCTACATTTGTTGCACCACCGAACGAATGAATGGCCAACAATAGAAAGGCCAGCTAGAAATAATTGTATACGAAAAGCCTTTCTAAACGTTTTTCTTTTTTTTTTTCATCCTACCAAATAACATAAATTTTGGGCAAATATAAGAGAACAAAAAAAAAAACACACATTCCATGAAAGAAGAAGAAAAAGTTAAAATAAATGTAAATACTCTAGAAATGTAGACCAAGCAAATAATGTACATAAACAAACCAATTAAAATGTTTAAAATAAAATACTGTTTTTCTACAAAAAAATGTGATATAAACAATAAACTTAAGTAAAAAAATAATTTAAAAAAAACTTGACTCCTAAAATATTAAAAATAGAATAAGTCAACTTAATAATAATAATGATAACAAGCTCCCAGTCAATTTTTTAACAAATGTATATAAAAATCAATACAATTATGTATATTTAAAAAATAAAAAAAATATCCACAAATAACCACCTCTCATTGCAACTGAAGAACAGCCATATTTTTCTAATAATTTTTTTATATTGTTTTTAATACTCTAACAAAACATTATTAGCTTTTATTAAATTTTTGAAAAACAAACTGAATTTAAGAAAAAAAATAAAACGACAAAATCAAAAGTATTTTCTATGATAACTAGTGACTGATTATGTTAATAAGCTTATTATAACAACAAAGCAAAACAATACAAAAATTTTAAAAAGAAAAAAAAAATGTTTGGAAAAATTCATTAAATGTAAAAATTTTGTTTTATTTGTAAAAACTGTTTTAATGTCTGTATATAATTATGTATTTAATATTTTTTTTTTTTATTTTTTTAACTAATTTATTTTTTTCATTGTTTTGTATTTTAGTTTTTAAGTAGTCTTAATTAATTATAATTATTTTGCAAATTATATAGTCCTAAAATGAGTAAATAGCAAAAAACAAATAAATAAATGAAAAACGTTTATGTTAAAGCTCTATACAACAAAAGACAATAAAATAAAAAAAATGCATATTAAATATATGAAAAATATTAAAAAAAAAAAAAAATCCATCGTATTTTTATTGAAAACAAAATTTTTTTGCCATGCAGTTAGAGTTCCCCATATAAATTCGTAAGAAAAAGCTAAATCCGATTATTTCGGTAATAACTGAATTTAACGATCCCCATTTTTTAAACCTTAAATACCGAGGGTATAAATCAGTTTATCGTTCCGTTTGTAATGCATCGAAAATAGAATTCGCAATCCCCTAACAACTCGAGTCGATATAGCAATGTCCATCTGTCTGTTGAAAACACGTTCATTCATAAAATGAACCCTTTACGTGGGTAAAGTTGTGATAATATTGTTTGGCATTATTCCCAAGAAGTTACCATTGGAAGAGGGGCAAATCGAGCACCATTGTGCCAAGATATATCCAAAAATATGAAGACACCTCTAAAAAAATTCTAAAAATTCAGTGTATTTGTTATATTATTTTAGTCTCAAGCGGCAAACCAATATACCGACCAACAGATAGGCAAAAAATAGCCGATTTAATCGATTTCGGATTAACTAAGAACATCGCAAAAGAACTTTTGCCTGTAGAATATTCATCGGAATTCTCGTCTGACCACACACACGTTATTGTTACTATCTCGAACCCACAAAAAAATAGTGTCCGCATCTGGTGATATAACGCTTTCAAGTAATGTTGATTGAAAAAGTTTCTTAGTACCCATTGCACAGAAAGCTTTCCGCTAAGAACACCAGATGATATTGACCTCTCGATTGTTAACTTCGAACAAAATCTCAAACTAGCTGCTCAACTTGCTACTAGATCTCCTCGTCACACCAGGGGGCTAATCACCGAATTCGATATCGAGTAAAATCAATAGAAAATCGATATTTTGGCTTACGGCAGACCTCGTTTCACAATTACTCTTAAATAGGGGCCATAATTCTTTAACTGTGACATAGTAAAATTATTCTTAAAAGTTTATTATGGAAAATATAATAATAATTTCGATTGAAAAATTTCGATAACGAATGCGACGCTTAGACCCCAGGCCATATAGAACTACTACTTGGAGGGCTATTAGGTGAAAAGAATTCGAATAGAGTGGCAACTGCACAGATCTTCTCAACTTAAGTAATAATTGAAAGAGTGCAAAAAACCTATGGAAACTGCTCGAAACACAAAGCAACGCTAAATTGAATAGATATCTTGAAAAACTGAATCCAACAGAAAAAATTGATTATTCTTTGTGGGCTGCTTTAAAAAATATTAAAAGACCTGCGACCAAATCACCGCATTCGATATCTAGTAAACTCAACCGAAATTTCATATTTTGGTTTATTATTTAGAGAAGACGGACAAACATCAGCCCTCGTTTCACTTTTACACTTAACTAGGGGCCATAATTCGTTCACTGCGACAGAGTAAAATTGTTCTTAGTATTTTATTTGGGACAAAAAAAAAATAATTTCGATAACGAATGCGGTTGTATGTAAGCCTCCTATCAGAACGGAAAGAAATGGAAAACAAGTTTTACTCCAAATATAACCCCTAGTTATACCCTCCACTCCAGTGTGCAGAGGGTATAAATAAGTTTGTCATTCCGTTTGTAATAATTGGAAAAAAAATTTTGGATCCCATAAAATATATATATTTGTGATCCTTATAATAACCGGAGTTGATATATTGATGACCATCTGTCCGTCTGTCCGTCTGTGGAAATCACGATGACGGCATCAATCGGGCAGCTAGGGTGCTCGTTGATATCAAAAATGATTCACTAACATCCTGAAAAGTTTGCTATTTAAAATCGTCCAAATCGGTCGATTAGGGCCCGATATTTGAATGAAGAACTAAAAAAGTCTTGAGAAAATATAATTTTCTATGTTGTTCTTGTCGCGATCGCGCCCTCAATAGTACAGCTACAGTGACCATTTTTAGTGAGAATGATTCACCAAATTCATGGCAAGATTTCTGTTTCAAAAACCATTAAAATCGGTGGAACAGGTCCAGGGAAATCTCTGAAAAAGTAAAAAAAATGAAAAATATAATGTTTCTATATAGTTTTGTTGTTATTCTAAATGTTGTGTTGTTGTCATAGCTGGATTTGTTGTTTTTGTGATAGTTGTGGTAAGAATATAATAAAAACTAACCCTTTGTACATTTTTTTATTAACTCTGGTAGAAAATTTTAAAAGTTTCCATTGTTTTGGCATCACTAAAAAATTTGTTAGATCATTTCTGTTATTACCACGAGCCTGCCTGCAAAATTTCAGATCGAATGGGTTACGGGAAAGGGGTTAAAATCGATCCAAAATTTTTGCGACAAGCAGACACTACGAGTTAATATATGTAAAGGGAGTAAAAATTCACCAGCATCTAAAGCAAATAATGCTAAAATACCTAGTTGTTAATAAAAAAAAAAAACAATGTAAATTTAGAAAAAAAAAATTTATGTATAAATTTATTTAAAGAGAAAAACACAAAAATAACGTTTGATGTTGTATTTTTTGTGTGTAATATTTACATATACATCCATGAACATATTAAATAACACAAATAATATACATATATTATATATATGTATATCCATCCATAACAACTGAATGTTAGAAATAAATCGGTATATTATTTTATTTACATAAAATTCTGCAATATTTTGTTGTGGGGAAAATACATTTCTTTTGCATTAACAGAGTGTCACTTCATTTTGCTCAGCGTGACTATGCCACAGTAGATGGTGCCACAATTTTTGTTTGTTCTAATTAGCTTTGCAATAGTTATTTCTATTTTAACATGAATGTTAATATTTTCAAATAGATATCATACAGAACAATGTTAAGACTATACACGGGGTGGTCTTTTATTTCATAAGTTTTTTCATTATTCTTTTACAAATATGAACATAAGTTTGGCATATTAATTTTTTGTCTTCTCTGGATAGAGTTACCGAGTTCATCAATGAGTTTTTTGCTTTCAAAACAGTTCTACATAGTTATATAGAAGTATTATTCTGCTTTACCTACAAAATATCTGATTGTGATTACATCTAATTTTTAAAAATTGTTTATAATTACTAAAGCATTATTATTCACATAAATACAAAATTGCATTTTTTAAATTTTCCATTGAAATTTAAGAAAATATCAATTCTAAAAACCAGAATTAAAATTTCTAATTATAAATTAGAAAATATTAATAGAATTTCAGAAAATCATACCAAAACGTCGGAAATAATAATTTTAAATTTAGAACACATCAATTGCATCTTTAATATATAAATTTTATTCGTTAAACACAAATTGAAATTCCAAAAAATAAACACCAAATACCTGTGTTTACATTTAAAAAATTTTTATATTTAAAAAAAATATTGGCATTCAGGAGAAATTAATAGCTTTTCAGTACCGCGATTCAGTAACTTCTTTTAACGATAGTCGAATCGTTAAAAAAAAGAAACTAGCAAAATTATCACTAAAATTTTTAAACGATATTCGCTATTGTTAAAGTCAGCTGTTATTGTTATCTAAACGACAACCATTTTTGTGTTGTGTATTCAATCGATAAAAACTTAAATTTTTAGGTTGAAATGTCGTCATACATAAATAAAAATCATAAAATAGTGAAAATATTTTGCTTTTATTAAAAAAACTTTTTTTTATAAATAAAAAAATTAAATAGCATATTCAATTCATTATTTCATCTTCAAATAAATAAACAGAAATATTAGTAAACAAAATAAAGATATTAAACATAAACATAAAATCATCCTGTCAAACACGAAGTAATTTGTTAATTTCTATTCTTTGTGTTTTTCGCTTATTTTGACAGAGGTGCCACTAGTTTACAATTTAAATAAATAGAAAAGCAGATTTGTCGACTGTCGTTAAGATGTATGTACTTAGTGAATCACTTAATCCTTAGTACAAACAACAATAGCTGTCGATATATTTTGTGATAGTCGGATCGTTGAAATTTACAGAATCACACTACAGAAAACATTAATTTAAATTCAATGAATTTTAGAAAACGTCAAATGAGAATTGCGAACATAAAAACTGTTACATAAATAAACGCAATTTGATGAGAATGTAATTTTTTATATATAAATTTTCACAATTTTTTTTGGATGAAAATTTGAAGTTTTTCAGAAAATAAAGAGAAAAAATTATTTTATTTAAAATGTTTGGGACATTTGGTTTTTTGCGTTTGGCATCCCTAATTTGAATATTTATTATTATAAATTTATTCTCTATGTTTTCCAAATATGGCAATATTTTGATAAAAAAGTTGAGAGAGCTTTTTTTTTGGTTATTATTTGTTTCTCCATCCGACCTACAGTTAAAAGAAACTATACAGCCATCTCCAGTTAGCACGATTTAATGCATATAGCCACCCTACACAACCATTACCTTTGCAATGGAGGCTAGGGTGAGCTATTTAATTAGCAAAAACTAAATTAAAAGAGTAGTTATGTCATATAACAGGAAAGGCATGCATATAGGTATATAACCAAAATGCATGCCGATCAGCAACCACGATGACCAAAAAGCAAACACCGAAATAAATCCGAAATAATAGAAAAGACGAAAACCAACCCAAAGAATTTGCTGAAATAATTTGGTATTAAGTTTAAGAAATTGCTTACTTTTTCATTTACATTTAGGTGGAGGTGGATTGTATCAAAGATTCGGCACAGCCGAATTTAACACTCTTACTTGTTTTATTGATGAGTTGCCTCCTGCTAATTCACAGCATAGAGGAGTGTTCCTTCGTTTTGAGATTCGAGAGGTCGAAAAGGCTATTGTTGATTTAAACCCTAAAAAAGCATCGGCGATCGATGAGATCAGTAACAATATGCTTTTGGGGTTATCCCGGATAGCATTAAGAATAATTCCGTTTATTTTTAATGCTATAATACGCTTTGAACATTTGTCCCAGAATGGAAAGTTTCAGTGGTTAGAGTGATACCTAAACCAGGTAAAGATTACACAAAGGTTGATTCGCATAGACCAATAAGTTTACTTTCCAACTTGTCAATATTATTCCAGAGAATTTTGGTAAGGTTGCAATATCCGTAGATCAAAATAATGTCATTCCAGCACATTAATATGGTTTCAGATGAAAACACAACACCATTGAGCAAGTTCACAGTATTGTAAGTGCCATAAGAAGAGCTTTTGAAGAGAAAAAGTATTGCTCTGCACTTTTTATAGACGTCTCGCAAGCCTTCGACCGTGTATTGCACGAGGGACTCCTCTATAAAGTTAAACAGTTGTTGCCCCGAACACACATAAGCTAATGGAGAGCTATAAAATTAATAGAAAATTTTCTATAAAAGAGAAAAACTTTGTGAGCCCTCCACAGATAATTTATGCTGGTGTGCCACAAGGTAGTATCTTGGGCCCGCTTCTGTACATACTTGAAAACATACCTACGTCGACTTTTGCGGATGATACTGAAATTTTAAGCGCACACATAAGGCCATCAACAGCATCTCTGCTTTTACAGAGCCATATTGAACAGCTAGAAGATTGGCTAGATATGTGGAAGATTAAAGTAAATGAACCTAACTTAACTTTTACGCTAAGAAGGGAGACTTGCATTCAAATTCGAATTAGGAACCAGCCTATACCTCAACATTCCTCTGTTAAATATCTCGAAATAAATTGACGCTAAATTGACACAAATAAAATTGGATTTAGTCCAATTCACGTGGCTAATTGGCAGGAACTCAAAGTTAGGTCTCGATTGTAAGCTCTTGATTTATAACGCGATTTTCAAACCCATTTGGTGCTTTGGTATACAGTTATGGGGAATAGTCTCAGCTTCAAACACAGAAAGAATACAAAGATGTCAAAACAAGATTTTGAGAATGATTTGCACAGAGACTCAAATGTTTCTCTAGTAAAGTGCGAAGTCACTATATATATATATTTAATCATTTAATCCCTAAGAGGAACGTAGGGCGGTGATAAATAATCTCCATCTAGCTCTATCTAACGCTAGATGTTTTATTTCACTCCAACTTTTTCCGGCGTTTCTGATTTCCATTTCGATTTGCCTTTTCCAGGTATTGCGCGGGCGTCCCGGTCTTCTACTCCCTTGAGGGTTGAAATCAAGGACTTTTCTTGCGACATCATCTGCAGGTTTTCTTCATGTGTGTCCAAGCCATCTACATTTACGCATCTTAATGTCCTCTGTTATAAATGGTTGGTTTGTTCTAAACCACAGCTCATTGTTGGTAATAACTTCACGCCAAAAAATGCGCAAGATGCTACGAAGACAGCGATTCGCGAATGATAGAAGGCGTTGTGCAATACTAGCCGATATGTACGAACTTTCGCACCCATATAATTTTATGTTAGAGTTGAATAAGCGAATTTTCGTCCTTAATGAGATGTTTGATGATCTCCATATTTTATTCAGGGTGCCGAAAGCTTGTTTGGCTTTTGATAACCTGTGTTGGATGAAATCACTAGATACTTACAGTGCAAATTATTTGGAAAAGTTAGAGTCTCACCCGAATCCTCTAGCACGTAACTTAATCAACAATCGTATCCACCAACACTTAAGAAGGAGGGAGACTGCTGATCTCATTGGATGAAAAATGGATTGACACAATTTTTTTTGTCATAAGATTACATATGTATGTTAGGGTGGTCGTTAATAAAAAACTGTACAAACTCTCCGTTGGGAAATAAAATTGTACTATATTTTACCGATTTTTATGATTTCATGATTATGATGATTTTATAATTTGACGTCATTAACCCATTTGGACTTGGCGCCACAAATGACCCCAAGCTAGTATAGGACGATTAAGTCAAAATTGAAATATTTTGCAAATATTGCTGAATTTTTAATCATTTTAACCCTGGGGGTACACAAGGGTAAGTTTTCGTAAAATATAGCAGAATTGTACTTCGCAACCTATAGTTAGAGTTTCATCTAGTTTACTAGAACAATTAATTTTTTTATATATTGCCAAAATTTAAAGTTTGGAATTGGACAGGAATGGGTTAACATTATTCGATTTATTTCACATTTTTTAGCATGGAACACTTGTACATTTGGTTGTTATATTCTAAGCGTCACATCAAAAAATTCAACAGAACTTACAAAATTTTGATTTTTTTTAAATAAGTTGTCTGTTATTAGCTTGGGGACATATGTGACCCCAAGTCCAAAAGGGTTAATGGGGTCATATTATTTTTTTCAGAAACCCTAGGCTGTTAGTATGTAATATAACATTGAACAGTTGAAAACTGATAAATTTTTAATACACTCTATTTGGAAAGAGTACATTTACTGAATATTTTACAAAAAAACGAATTTTTCTCGAATTCCGCAAAAAAAATTCTTTGTAAAAAAAATTCTGCCACAGGAATTTACTTAAAAATTCACACAGTTAATCTCTAACATATATTTAACAAAACAATAAAGTGCCAGATCCAGTTTTTGAAATTTTGTTCAAGAAAACTTTTTAAAACTTAAAAAAGGAGTTTTCAAAATTTTATCAAAAAAAAAAATTCCATTTTTGGTTTTCTTCATATCTGAGTACTTATAGGTATAGAGACCAAAACAAAATTAAGGATTTAATCAATTTGATAAAGTTGAAAAAACGTTCAGCACATTTCATGACCAAGAGTATTTTGGCACAAAAGTGGTCTGGGGCATTTGATATTTATTGGCGAGTTATTATTCAATTTTGAAGTTATATAGCTTTTTTTTTATTTATATATTTATTTGCAATCTGTTTTTCAGTACAACTATAAGCAAATTTGATAATTTTAAATTATTAACAAATTATTGCACATCAATGCGTACAATAGCTCCTTTTTTACAAATTTTAATTTTTACAATATACAATAATATACAATACAATACAATAATCTACAATATTATGAACAATGTTTTTATATTTAATAATTATTGATTTATTATCTGAACGGTAGATCTAATATATGTAATCTTTTCAACCTTCGTACATCTTCAGTTTCATCTAAAAGATTTATAGCTAATTGGTTAGGATGGTTACTGAATCTATAAAGATACCTAGTAGAGTATTTTTTAATTTCTTCTTTAACTGTTTCCATTTTGAGATCTCTGCGAATTGATTTATTTGTCACATACCATGGAGCGTTGTTGATAAAACGAAGCGTTTTTGACGGAAAACGTTGCAGAATTTCTATATTGGAATTGCTTGCAGTTCCCCATAACTGAATCCCGTAAGTCCATACTGGCTTATGGACAATAAAGGATAGGTTTATTGTTTAAGATCAACTCAGATTTTGAGCCCAAGAGCCATATCAATTTTTTTTATTTTAATGTCGAGATGTTTTCGTTTTGACTTGATGTGTTCTTTCCAAGTTAGTCTTTTATCTAAATGCATCCCTAAGTACTTTACTGTATTAGCCTTGGGAATCAGGATTCCATTTAATATAAGAGAAGGACAATCACCTCTTCTTAAAGTAAAAGTACATGAGTAGAGTATTTATTCATATTCTCCATTTTCGCAACCAGTTCTGAATCTTATCTAGTTCTATTTGGACCAGGTTTGAAGCATCTAAAGGTGAATCCATCGAAGCCATTAGAGGAGTGTCATCAGCATAAGCTGCAATAGTTACATTATCAGTAAGTGGTATATCAGATGTAAAGATAGCATACAAAGTTGGTCCAAGGACACTACCTTCTGGTACCCCTGCTCGTATTTAACGAATGTCAGAAAGTTCTTGATTTACATTAACGTAAAAGGAACGTTGTCGCAAGTATGATTTTAAAACTAAATAAAAAGGTGCTGGTAATAACGTCTTTAACTTAAACAAAATACCCGGGTGCCATACTCGGTCAAATGCTTGCTGTACATCTAGAAACACTGCTGAACAATAATTTTTGTTTTCTAAAGTATCAGTTATAACTTTAATAATACGGTGACATTGCTCTGGAGTGCCATGGCTGCTTCGAAAGTCAAATTGATAGTCGGGCAATATATTATGTTCCTCCAAAATTGGTTTTAATCTAGCTAAAAATATCCTTTCAAAAAGTTTAGAAAACGTAGCCAGCAAACTTATGGGACGGTAAGACGTTAAACATTATAATTTCAGCGCATTTCCACTCTGTTGGGAAATGATATAACCTTAGCTTTTTTGTGTTAATGATTTTACTAACTTTGAATCAGTTTTTTCATAGCCAGTGGATTTTCTGTTTCCAAGCTTAGTTATTTCATGTTTAACTTCATTCAATTCATTTGGCAAGGTGTATATAAAAACTGCATTATATTGGTATCTTCAGATGAATTA